>CM057001.1:19051240-19574253 GCA_029891345.1 Dryococelus australis
CCGAACGGTCTATACCTTCGTTCAGAAAGGTGGGGGGGGGGGATATTTTAAATCCACCCCAAAATGCTCTGCGACATGAGCACCTGCCCATTGTGTTCTTTTCCCCTAGACTGACCCTAAAATATTCAATATGAGTTATGCTTAGGGGAACCAGAACTTTGCGAAAAGATTCCCACGCATGCTAGGTTTAAATACCCTACTGTCATATCAGCAGCTTTCTTTTGATTGTTGTCAGCGAATTTTTGTCAGGATACATTTTCTTACTTGACTAGCCAATCAGAAATATATTTCTGTGGGAAGTGTACGTCTGTGATTCGCTGGTAGATGCGCAAAACGTATATCGCCAATCACGAAAGTGCATCTGTGCTAACGTGTTATGAAATTCAACTAGTCGTGATATATTTTCGCGAAAATCGAGGGTCCCTTGTTATGGTGTATTGTATTTAGTTTATTGATGTTTATATGATGTATATCGCTATTAGAATTTCATCAGAGCTCCCAGGGACCAGCATAAAATATGATTTAGATCATTCTTAGAAGTAAACAACCCCCGCTTGGCTGTTCCCTGCTTCAAGCCCCTAAAGCCTGCATGCCTTGATAACATTTTCCGTGCAATTGCGGAAGGAAGCTTTCACGAAACCTGCTGTCCGAGCCTGTATGCAAGCAGTTATGGAGGGTTCTTTGGAAGAACCTGTCTAACGTATTTTGTTGCCGTACAAGTAAAAACAAGTGATTTTTTTTTTTTTTTTTTTTTTTTTTTTTTGTGATTTTACTTCTGCAACTGTAGTTCAGGAACAATCTTCACTCATGACTTCAGCATTATGCATTTATTCACAGAGCCTAATCGCTTTGTTGATATAACGGGAACTAACGTGTTAAATAAACACGACTGTTTCCTATAATTTTCAAATGATGCTCTTTTAGAACCAGTAAACATTTTATTGATTTTTATTTAATATCAATTCAAAACAAAATAAAAAAAATTACTCTACTACCCTCTCCCTGATGGACTAAAATTTCAACCTTGTAGGAAACCTTCCATCGAAAATTGCACACGACCAATTACTAGACATGCAAAATTCACGTTATTATTTAAATTTAGGCTAGACATAAACACTTATGCTTTTGTATTGCGTTTGTCATTGGCCTACGGTTTGTTTGCACACGCCCTGGACGCCTTTAGACCAATAGCAAGCAACTAACGAGAGGATGGCCCAATCACGTCCTACCGACTCAAACGGAATGTGTGTCCTCAGTACTGCAGAAGCCAATAAACAAACGACACCTACTCGAATATGTGTAGGACGGTGAGTTCTAACGAACTGTTAGAAAAATAAACTCGAAATTTGCATGTTTCTGCCAAATAAGAAAAGTCAATGAAAACTAACAGAATATGGGCAAATCTTCCATAGAACCATCCATATCAAGTGGCCAGGCAGGCGTGCGTGGAATCTTGCATCGTGGAATACAGGCTTAGGGCCGGTTGCACCATCGTGGTTCGAAACTCTATCTGAGATCGGATCTGAGATCGACACAGACAACTGTTGCACCATTAGAGTTCAGAGCTGGATTGGAGATCGAGATGAAGGTCATTTCGAACCACTGAAATTGGCGGTTCCAAATCACGATCCGAGATCAGCAGCCATCGTCGACAAATGTAGTTTGAAAATACGCCAACGGATAGAACTACGGTAGATTGTTTTTTTGGGAAATTAAAACAACATTATACGCACTTGAATATTATTCAGTAAAATTTGTGCAACAATAATTCACTTAAAAAACAGATCAAACATCGCACATCCAGTTCTATCTGTAGTGAAAAATACGACTGCTTCCTTGACGTCATATATTACGAACCAATAGGAAAATTTGTCTCATACTTAATATCGATCTCTCACTTTGGAACCAAGATCGAAGAATAAGAGATCCAAAATCATGAAATTTCGTTGGTGCAACACTTTTACATTGGAACCAAGATCAAACTGGATCCTGTTTCGGAACTAGGATCATTCGATCTCGGATCGGGGCGATGTTGGTGCAACCGGCCCTTAGAGTTAGTGGCGCCTTTGTGTTGTGAATGAGAGAGGTGTGTGTGTGTGAGGTAGAGTCGGTGTGCTTGCATCTGGGCTTGTACATTATCACTGACCTGCTATGTGTACATTGAAGGGCGGCGATGGGGCTGAAGGCGGGGGTGGATCTGATGTCCTTGGCCTGGTGTCCGGCCTGCTGGGCAGTAGCAGCGGGGTAAGTACACGCCACACTCTCTCGCTGGCTCACAGCGCCCACCTACCTACAGCCAATCCTCACGTTTCATGTATACAGAATGTTGCAAAATTGTATATCTATACTTCGGGGAAACATTTTTCATATCTGGAGAATGAAAAAAATGTTATATGAACACAGGTCCGCAAACGTTTCGTTCCTTTACTATATACTGTTCACGGTAAAATGACCACTTTTGAAAGCCGTGCTTAAGATCTACTTGTATACACGTTGTGTATTCTTCCACCTTATGTAAAATTTACATTACCATCAGACTCATCACTTTATTCATACGTCGGTCAAATGAAAGTGTGAAATTATTTTTAAAAAATTAAATACTTTACAAATCGACTGATTTTTACACTTTAATGCATTAGAAAAACCGAAATAGAAAGAAACAACTTTAAGTTATCACAAATGGTCACCTAACACTTGTTATTCGACGTTAAGTTATGGAAATACTTTTCATCCATCGTTACCAACTTTAATGGGCGAATGTCACTCGGTGCGCCGATTAAAATATATGCATGAAGGGGCAGTGACTTTTTTCTAAGGTTCAATTCTAAAGTGTTCACTTTATCGTGAACAGCCTTTACAGCTCATATTACATAACACAGAGTGAATAGCCTGCGGGCTGGATTATGTTACTGTGGAATGCCATCGCAGCTGTAATTTGCAGCCCCATACCAGACCTCGAGGAACCTGATTTTAATCAACTAGACTTTTTATTTGTGGATACGTTTAAAGGCACTTAATTATGCGACCCCAGTGGACGATGTGAGCAACCTCCGTAACAGTATTTTGGCAGGCTGCGAAACAATCAGGAATACTCCAGGGATTCATCAACGCATCGAGGAGTCCATGCAATGGAGGTTTTGATGCATGTGTTCCTGCTGAGGGAGAGCATTTTGAACATATCCTTAAGTGCCGACGACAATATTTCACACATGTGTAACTAATTCCTGTGTGGTTCCTACTGTTCTAGGCGTAGTGCGATGGGATTCCACAGTAACATGATCCAGCTCGTGGGCCATACACTGTATATCGTTATACATTATGAGCTGTAGTAAAGAACCGAAGCGTTTGCGGACCTAGTTTCATATGTAACATTTTTTCATCCTCCAGGTGTGAAGAATGTTGCGCCGAAGTATTGACATGAAATTTTGCAAAATCCTGTAGTACAGTTCAAATGAGTAAACAGTCTTCGCGCAGCTTAGTGTGAGGGAAGATAGGGGAGGCAGTGTAGGGGAGGGCTTTCGTCTACCGCTGGAGGGAGGGAGGCCACGCGACATTGCAGGCGCTGTACACACCAAACTGATAACATCGCTGCACGACTTACGTTTTCTCTACAGGTAATAAACCCGCACGGAGCAGCTCTCGGTTGACCTGAAGGCCCTTGCACAATCAAAATCTTCTAAAATTCGACTTTACGATTTGACTTTAAGTTTGCTTTCCGACATGTTGTTTCTTATGGAGCTTGACACAATGTAACTGTCTAAAACGAAGTCACGCACTCTTGACTTTACGATTTCGAAACTGTTGAAATTTAAGGTCAACGTCAAGCAGCCATTTAGCCGAGAATCTAACAGATCTTATGTGGAATGAGTGTTATTTTATAATAGGGTGATCTTTCATCTCGATGTATTAAACCAAGCTCGTATAAATTAAATAAATGGGAAACGAATATAATGCGAAGAAGAAAAATATGAATTGTGTAAGTGCATTTACTCGACTGTTGGCGCTACTTAACTCATTCAGACCTAGTGTACACAATTGTGTACATTACGCACATGTAGGTAATGTTTGGACTGTACTGCATACTGCGAAGTACAATGACCAATGATCTTACCTTTGGGTAAATGGTTCGCAAACCGCCATACTGGTCTAGGCCTCAATTGGTTCATACAACTGTAGCTTAACATACAACCCACAGCTCATTGGCTGTGACGAGACAAGTGTTACGTCGACTTAAGTACAGCACGCATCATAAAATTGTTTGTTTGCAGCGCCTGAAAATGGAAATTAAAGTGGGCCTGAAA
Organism: Dryococelus australis; assembly: GCA_029891345.1. Lineage (NCBI taxonomy): Eukaryota > Metazoa > Arthropoda > Insecta > Phasmatodea > Phasmatidae > Dryococelus > Dryococelus australis. The sequence goes on from CM057001.1 coordinate 19,055,542, forward strand.
GGGTTAACTGAAGGGTTAACCCCACCCCTTCACGCAGCGGCAATGGACTTTCCCGACTCGCTAGATGCGTTTGACACTTCTGGTAATTATTTTCTCTTTAGGATTTCACTCTACACACGGAAGATAAGGGCGAATCTGCCACGCGGACCGAATACCCCTGCCGTCCCTACGCGCAAGCCACTGCTGCCACAGTAGCCATTACATGAGAGACTGCACAGGAAGTGGCGGTCCCTCTGACACTGACAAATTTTCCCGTCAAACTGCTTTCAATAAGTTTGGTCAAATAATGTTGGAAGATGTTGATCTGGAAAAGTTCAATGGCTCTAGTTTCCATCAAAAATTTTCAAAATGTACGGGTTCTAAAAATTTTCGGATGTTTAACGGGCTCAGCCTATCAGAATCGCGCATGACAAAAATGGCCGATTTCAACATAACGAAACTTTAAAATGGCGAACAATCGATGGAAAATATATAATGTTATGAAGGTGATTAATAGGGATGATGGCTTATCGCAGGAAAAGTTGATTGTTTGCTAGGATTCAAAGTGCTGCACACATGTCCGACAGTTTTCTTTCCTTATTGGTGGTCATGCATGTATGAAGCTGTTATCCCATTTCACTGGACCAATAATGTTTCTGATACTATAAGGCCAAACGTTCGTGATAGGTGCGCAAACAACTTAGTGGAGTTGAAACCTTATTCATCCAATCATAAAATAATAAACTACCTAGAGCGTCGTCGAAGATGTATTAGCTCAAAAAATGCGTTACATTTCTTCTTGGAGTGGACTGCACGGGTACACAACACCATTATCTCGTAATGAAAACAATAATTTTAATTAATTTCAGACTAAATCCACTCAGTAAAAAAAAATTACAGTGTGGCATATTTTCAAATGCTTTCAAGATTATTTGATCCAATTTGTCGAAGGCAAACATTTTATGGTCGTATTTCGTCTACAAATTTCATTGTCAAATATATTTGAAAGCGAAAATTTGACAGTGTGAAAGGAGTTAACACAGCAGGTAGTCCCTCATGTGTGGGATACAATCCAAAAGTTTCATAAATAACTGCTGCCAATTACATAAAGCAAAATTGCGTTTTCACAAGTACTGATTAACGTTATAGTAATGACTGATACCAGCGTAGATCCAAACACAAAATTTGTCCCTGCGATGCCAAAAATTGCATACGTATATGTGACTGACGTGGCCATGCAAATACTGAATGTAACTTTGGTGCAAATTTCACAGATATTACTGTATAATATATTAATATAAAGCTACGTGAAATTACGTTTTTCCATAAGGTCGAGGAGTTTCAAAATTAAGGCTGCAGCGTGCTTTGTACCGGACTAGTATGAAATGTGTGTCAATGTTCCAAATAAATTGGCAGTTTGCTGCTAACCTTTCATTCCCTCGCTAATTTATGGTTTCTGGTGATGCGAATTAGAAATATGTTGATGAGCGCTGTTCTTGAGCTGGCAAAGATTTGTTTCGTTAACACAACCAATAAGCTGTAGTCTTCGTGTTCGATGACAGCGATATGAACCAATCATAACGTTAACCAGAAGCACGGTTTTAAAGTCAGTTAGCCACAGGGAAGATCATTGGACACTGAGCCCTGCAGAGTACAGTACCGGTCAAAAATAAGCTTCATGTGCAACATATTGACAATAGGCATGAAAAGATTAAAGCTTGCACGCAAGCACTCGGCAACATATTTCACGCTCTATGTAAGCGGGCGACTTCCACACTGTAACATATGCCTCTTTCAAAACTCTGGACGGAAATTACAGAGCATTTTTTTGGGCGGAAGTGAAAGAAAACAAATTCATTCAGTACGTTTCTGCAAATTACTCTTGTTTTACTATAAGTAGGGATAGAAAAATTTCGCGGATCCATTTCAGGTCAAGATAGATTTCAAACACGTGTACATTGAAGTCACGTTTGCTATTGGATCAGAGTTTATTATGCTCACCCCAGACGATTCTGAGCCAATAGCAGACTTGCAAGGGAACAAGTAGCGAATCATACACTGCCAGGTGTTGGGTAATACTGGGGCAGCAACCAATGAACAAAGATCTGAGGCTCAACTTTATAAAAGACTATGGAAGTCTAGCCTACAGGTCATTGATCTAGCGAAATTTTCCTATCTCTAACTATAAGTTAAAGGATCTAGCTTCGTGCCTATTACGTTCCAGGCTTTAAGTGATCGTAAAATCACTTTACTGATTATTATAAAACCTTATTTCAAATTTATAACCATGTTTTAAGTTCACATGTTAGCATTTCAGTTAGCCGTTATTTTAATAGTCATGAACTATAAAATTATAAGTTACTAAATAAAATATTTTTATTTGATCCGGAAACTGCTCAATTCAATATATGTCCTAATTAACTTCTAGTAAGCTTATTTCATATGGCTAAGTATTTAGAGAGAATAATATGTTCTGAAGAAAATCTCACTAACAGATTCTTTGATATTTATACTCTACAATAAGCGTTGTTATAATACTGTCCTTAAATACTCAGCGAAAAGTTTTGCAGAAACTACTTAGTGGGTTTAACTAGTTTTGACCCGAAAATGAACTGTAGGTACTAGCTTGTAAGCGTATATTAAAAACTAACAATTTTGCACGTGAAAGGCAAGTGAAAGATGTATATAATATCGCTATACTTATTATATTTGCTAAATGCAACTAACCCTTGAAATGGATTCCAGGAGGGCATTTTTCCGTTCCCTGCTGTTGCCGCTGGAAATGGGCGAGTTGTATTGTACTAACTTTCTCTGTAGTCTGTTAGAACGCTCGCAACTCAATTAACATTTATCGCCTTGTATATTTGTGCACGTGGAAACAACCCAGTCCATAGCTATGAAATTATTGACAACCCTCTCGTAAGAATAATGAAATGCGATGTAGAATGTGTACAGAAGAAATTTGATTACCATGCGCTCTAAATTCGAATCAATGGAAATCCACTGATTCGCAGTGAAAATGACTCCTCTTAGAATCAGTGAAAATTTTCACATCAGTAATTCAATCAGCGTAATTTTTCCATTGAAACAGTCAGAGTCTTTTGTTTGCTGATTCTAAGTGGGGCCATTTTCACTGCGATTCAGTGGTTTTCCACTTATTTGAATTTAAAGTTTATACATTATACATATAGTATTTTGAATTTTAAGTGACAGCAATAACAAATTACTACCTCACAGTAGTTAAAACTACAGACTATCTATCCTAAGTGTATATTTCATTCTGTATCAGAAAATTTTTATAGTGTACATAAGTATTAAGAGTGCATAGATATAGTGCTTGCATTTAGTTCTACAGTGTTTTATCTAGCAATTGGCATTTCCCTTGGCATTATTAGTGACTCCTAGTGCATAGAAATAGTAAGACTGAGCCAGTAGTACAGTAGTTGTACAATATTATAGTTTTTTAGTGCAAAGGTTTGGAAATAATCTGTGAATATGCTTTGCAACCTTACACAAACTGTTCGCTGTGTTCCGGGTTCTTTACTTTTTCCACACGAGTCCACTATGAAAGTCCACTATCGCAGTATGAAAATATTCAACTTTAAATCCTTATTTGAACGTATTTAACTATTTTATCTCCACAAGTCATGAAGTAATTATTTATGCCATCCAGTAAAATGTCGCGATTATCCTTCCCTTTTTTCGTCCTGTTCATTACTATGTTTAACCTAATCTCAACTAGCCCAAACAGCATCCGTCACATCATTCTTTATAATAGGTGTTTTTTTAAATCATTTTTAACGTTCATTTTACTTAAAATGGCCAGTTTCCTGCCAAGGACGTTTACTGACGTTTCCGGATTGGTCAATTCCTCTCCCTTCCTACAAACTTTCACCAAGATGTAAAATATTATTTGCTGCGTCACAGAGATACCACGCACACTACATGTTGTGAACTACAGCATGTTAATATACAGATTTAGTTGCCAAGTCATACTGGAAGTGTTAATTCGTAAGTGGTCGATTGTGAACGCAGTTTGAAGCTGTGGAGATTGCTGGCGACAGTGAAGGGACTTTTAGTCCCTGGAGAGGCAGGCAACCCGGAACACAGCACATTCTCCTCTCAGAGCTCGGGAACCCGGCGGCGGCGGAAACGGAAGTGGCGTGTGGCTACAGAGGGAATGGAAGTAGCGAATGGCTAAGGAAGACGACTCGTGTTTCTTCTTGCGGCGTGAAATTGGCATTCACTCGCTGGTACGATAGCTTTCCCCTGCGGACACATTCGCCAGAACACGTCGAGAGAACGCAAGGCCGCTTAATCATACATATTCCGTGGTTAATTGAGAGCTTTCGAAAAACAAGTTTAAATTTTAAAAAAATCCCTGCCATTAAAACACTGGCTGAATTATAGAGATGTTGGTAGCGAGCTGAAGAAAGTAGCTTCATATCTTAAAGACTAGTCAAAAGAGTAATTTGTGGCAGTTAAAATTGATTTCTTTTTAATGATAACCCTCTGGATAAATGGTTACGTTGCAATAAACTATTAGCGTTTGTTGCAACAAATTGAGAATAAAAATAGTTGATTTAAACAACCACAAAAATGAAACATTTCATATATTATAAGATGTTCCGTGAATGGTGAAGCATGAGGATATATCAGTTTAATCGGTACTTGGCGATAAGTGTGCTACTGTGGGCAGTCTGCAGGACCAACGGGCTTCTAAATGCAATGCATTTCTCAAAGTTCTCCGCCTTAAAGCGTCCAATAGACGATGAAGGAATCCTCTAGTGATGTCACTTCCGACATTGCTACAGTATTTTAACTAACACGTCGCGTCCAAATACTTATTTTTCAATGCTAATGACCCATACAATTTTTATATTTAAAAAAGTTGCATTCAGTGTCAGATCTGTTTGTGGTACGAAATTATATTTGTAGAAACCCGTTGAAGAAAACGTGTCTTACGTTATCTGCCGACACAGCAAGTGAATTTAGTTGTTTTACTGTGTTCGCAGTTCTGGAACTTGCTCCGGTAAACGAATAAGGTTCGCTGTTCATACCTTTGAGATGCAATTCTGTATTTAGAAGTTCGCTGTCCTCAGACGAGCTACAGGGCCGCGCAGTTTCAAAGTAGTGAGTGTAGTGAGACTGCCCTGGCGCGCCTACAGCCGGGTTCCCGGGCCCTGGTAGGACCAAGGGTCGAGTGTAAATACGCAGTGTGCATGCTACTAGTTGTGTAGGCTAGTACTCACCCTACTGTACTGTTACTTGAAGGGTGGTGGAGACGGACAGGGGGGTGGCTCTGATGTCCTCAGCCTGCTCTCAGGTCTACTCGGCAGCAGCGGGGTGAGTATACTACCCCCTAGCTATGTCGACCCTGCCTACCAGCCCTACCATCAATTTTCACCTTACCATCCAAATACACCCAAAAATCCATGTACACCCTACCATTTATATATACCCTACTATTTATGTATACCCTACTATCCAAATACACTCCACCATCCAAATAAGCCCAACAATGCATATACACACTACCATACAAATACACCCTACCATTCAAATACACCCTACCATTCAAATACACCCTACCATACAAATACACACAAACATCCATATACACCTTACCATCCAAATACACTCTACCATCCAAATACACCCAAACATCCATATACACCCTGCCATCAATTTACAGCCTACCATCCAAATACATCCTACCATCCAAATACATCCTACCATCCAAATACATCCTACCATCCAAATACATCCTACCATCCAAATACATCCTACCATCCAAATACATCCTACCATCCAAATACATCCTACCATCCAAATACATCCTACCATCCAAATACACCCTACAATCCAAATACATCCTACCATATAAATACACTATGCCATCCATACACACCCTACCATTTATATACACCCTACAATCCAAATACACCTTACCATCCACATACACCCTACCATCCATATACACTCTACCATCCATGTACAATCTACCATCCATATACACCTTACCAACCATATATGCCCTACCATTCCGCGTTATGACATGGCACCACACTATACTCCACACTCTTGTACATACTCCAGCATAACTCATTCTCCTGTTACATAAGAGTGTACTAGGGCTGGATGTTTACTGCTGGTTAGGAGTCGTGCAGTCTGTGTTAGATAAGTAGTTGACAAGAGAGGCATGTAGCATGTCGCCGCATCATAACGCGCAATGGTAATGCTAACTTCTTTCCACGGGTCTGTTTCTATTTTTATTTGTATTTGTATTGTATGTATATTTTACCGATCAAGTAACTCACTATTATAATATGTCTCTTCTGAGTTTGATAGAGCTTCACGTTTTTCTACCAACGATAACATTTGGTGGCTTTGTCATGAAAACTTGGACTACCTTTACGTATTATTTTTTAAAATATCGCACTGTTTGAACAAGACATTGCAATTGTAATTTCTAAACTAAGTTATATATTTTCTTTGTTTATGTTCTGTGGCGTTAACATAAAGTCGTGAACCCAAAATCTTGTATTTTCTACTGAAACCTTAGGAGGAAAATGTCAAAAATCATACAACTTATGAGTGACTGCATGTAAAATATTTCATATCAAAAACATACTATCTTTCGACAGAAAATGGCTTCTGAGTTATTAACAAATGATAGTGTAAATATATATTTTTTTGCGGTATTTGGATTAAAGAGTAGTTTTTGTTTCTTATCAAATCATTTGTAGAGAAATGTAATTAAACCCTATGTTTTAAAATCTAGAACTATTTACTGTTGTAAGTGATACTAATATATTAATGAAGTACAGCAAAGAACGTCTTTCGTGTAATGATAAAGATTCCTCTTTAAGCCTCCCAGCATCTCCTTTTCAAATTGATACAGCGCGTCAAATTGTATATAATTTCTAAAAATACATGCAGTGATGTAAACTTAACGTGCTTCACTTCACACAATGTCATCTGATATTTTTTCACGATGAAACATTTTTGTTTCACAGTTGTTTCGATGAGCGATGCTTGCCTTCTGTACACATGTATAAGACTGCAGCCACTGAATCGCTGTTTTCTGCTACTGTACCTTTTCTACGACAAATTGCTGCAGTTTATTTTGCTTCAAGCACAGCATTTTCTTTTTTATTTTTTATTGTGTTTACAAACTGTATATTATATCATGCAGGAGGTCTCTCAAGAATCAATATCTGCGTAAACATGTACGTATGCATAAAATGTTTAATATTTTTTAACAAATGTACAAATATTACGTTAATTATTTACCTAACTATCATAGTTTGGCTTATTTTATAGAATACATACTACTAGTTCGTATGACTTCAGTATGCTTTCGATTCTGCATATATCTAATGAGCTGACAGGGTTCGAGTAGTGCACCAATTCAGGTAATGTTTCTTTTATGCAGTTATAACGATATATTTATTGGATTTTGGTTTAAAATATAATAGCTCAAATGGCAAAACATATTCGCCTGTGTTTTTACCTTATCCTCTGTTGTTTCAGCATAGCCAACTGGATTGGCATGAAGATGAGTGTAGTGAATATGTCGCGCCAGTTTCATATTTGCCCACGCTAAATTAGTTTCCACGGGCCTTCTACGGGGTTGGAATAGCATCCACACTGGATAAGACTGCAGCACACTTCTGTGGCCGAACGTGCAAGAATGAAAGATCGAGTTTTTTTTTTCGGCCAGTGCAAGTAGCGCACCTGACCCTATCTTACGTTTATCAGTAGTTGCCCAGTTGCTTTTCGCCAAGTCTTCAGCCGTGATACGACAAAAATTAATAGATTTCCGAACTGCGTATTGTTCGCGACTTCATTCAAGAACAAGCTATACTCCACACATGTCAGCATCATAGTTTCGTTTTTAATTAGTTCATCGTTTGTTGAACACTTCCTCGAGGACTTTGAGCCAATAACGAGCCTGCAAGGAATGCCTGATCTGAGGTAAGTTTGAACCGGTAGCCAATGAACAACTAACTAAGGCTCGAGTACACAAAGTGTTATGGAGTCTAGCTTGTTGCCAAATGAATCTGCGAGATTTCCGGGTCTCTACATCCTATGTGTAGAGACACTGATCTTTCACGAAAAAAATCGGAGCACGCAGTAGGTTTTAATACTATATATACACCTCGGCTGTTGTCGTGCCTCCATTGGCTGCTGGTGTCGTTTTCCGCTTTTGACCGAACCACTCAGGATTCCGTAACTCCGACACTCTACCGTCGTGGTTCGTGCGTAGACAGTTAACATGATGGACCAGGACATGCTTCAGCCAATCAGAAAAGCAGTACGAGCCATACAATGCTTTGAATTCTATCTTGTCTCGAAACCATGAGTGCGTGAGTGAGTGAAGAGATTTGGACGGCTCTCAACATCGAGGTCTTGAGAGCCGATGAGGGTGATTGAGGCGAGTATGGAGCAGCGCCGGAATGAAGGGGCGGGGAAACGGGAGATCCCCGAGAAGACCCGCCGACCAACAACGGCATCGTCCGGCACGATTCCCACGTGTGAAAATTCGAAGTGACCCGGCCGGGGATTGAACCCGGGTCGCCTTGGTGGGAGGTGAGCAGGCTAACCGCTAAGCCACCGTGGCCCCGTCTGGAAATCGTCTCGCGAATCATCACTGCCTCTAAATATATATATATATGCCCTGTGAACAAGGATTCATAATTTTGTACCACGGCCGTTCGTTGATTTCATATCCGCAAGCTCCACTTCTCCTCAATATTTCTTCTCCAGATCTCCAGAAAGCAAGACGAAACCCCTGAGCTGCTCATTTCCTAACATATTTACCCTATACCTGTGTACACTGAATAAAACTGGAAAAAAATGGACTTCGGAACCATGTTCTTAATCTAGGACAGCAATGATATATGTTGTTCGCACAATGTAAATATTGTTGTATACAGATAGTAACACTTGCAGCAGAACACTCTGATTCCATAGTGTAGAAGGAAGTCCCTTCAACAGAACAACTCCAACAATGTAAGTTTGTTCCTGTAGCGAGTATAACAGTAACTTAACTCCGATTCTAGTACAGAAGTTAATTGGCTGCTACCCAGAAACCTGATTATAAGAGAGTTCTGTAAATCACTCTCTTATTAATTATTTTGTCAATTTCTACATTCACCCTCGATATAGTAGGCCAACTTCGAATTTCGTTATTATTCACTTGCAAGTGGTATCGTGCAGTCTTACGGCTTCAGAAGACGCTGTTCCCAAACACATTAAAGTCATTGCGAAAAGGGCGTGAATAAAACTGCAGGCGACTTGTGAATGGAACTTTTGTGGCGCCAATTAGGTGGTCGTGGCCAGGCTACTGAATTGGTGTATGAAAATAGCTTAGTCTAAAAATAACCTACGATTTTTAATGCATTACAGTTGTACACATAAACCTATGATTTTGGGTGAACCACGGGTGTTATAAAAGACTTAACATTTTGGACAAACCACATTTACTGGTAAAAATGTATGGTTTAATGTTAATAGCACTCATATAAACATTTGATTTTGTTTTAATCACTGTTGTTAAGTATAAAGATAGATTTTTCTGGGGAGGGGGGGGGGCTGAAACGAAAGTGTTCAGCATCACACTAGGATTTTTGCGTGATCACGATTTCCTTACCACAAACCTACATAGAGGGCTACGGTGGTGTAGTGGTTAGACTACTCGCCTCCCGCCTAGGCGAATCAGGCTCGATTCACGGCGGGGTGGCTCCCGAATTTCCGCATGTGGGAATTGTGTCGGACGATGTCGCTGGTCGACGGGTTTTCTCGGGTATCTCCCATCTCCTCCGCCCTTACATTCCTGCGCTCCTCCATACTCACTTCGTGTCACCCCCAACGGCTCTCAAGACCTCGACGTTAAGAGACACCCAAATCTCTTCACTCACTCACAAACCTACAATATTGTAGTCATCAAAGATTTTCAGTATAAATCTAGTTTCTTTTCAGTTGATTCATTCTTGTGGGTCATAAAACTAGGACTTTTGGTTGAATGAGTTGTTCAGTATAAACGTAGAGTTTCTGGGTGAATCATTGTTGTTTAGCATAAATGTATGTTTTCTGTGGAACCACAGTAGTTCAGTATATCATGCGAGGTGATGCAGTGGTAAGATCCTGAACTCGCGTTCGAGGAAGCGTCGGATTTGATTCCTGATCTGACTATCTTAATTTTAGTTTTCCGTAGTTTTCCTTAAAAAAAACAATAATAATAATCCGTGCAAATGCCGGATGTTTACTTACTACAATCTATGTCCAATTCCCTCCCTATTTCCGGTTGTCCAAGCATTTGATTTACACTCTGATATTTTCGTCGTCGCTAAGTTGTAAAGCGATAACTTAAAAAAAAAAAAATAAAAAAAAACATTCAGTATAAGGACAATGTTGGGTCAGTGACAGTCGTTCAGTACAAACTTAGGCTCTTTGGGTACATCATTGTAGTTCAGAATAAACCTAGGATATTGGGGTGTATCATTGTTATTCGGTATGAACCTAGGATCTTTAGTTGCATCATTGTTGTTCAGTTTAAAAATTGGGTTTTGGGTCGTGTCCATTCTTGTTCAGAATAAACGTAAGATTTTTGGGTGCATCATTGTTGTTCAGTACAAATTTAGGATCTTTGAGTGCACCATTGTGATTCAGTATAGAGCTAGGATATTTAGGTGCCTCGTTGTTCAGTATAAACGTATGATCGTTGGGTGCATCGTTGTTCAGTATAATCATAGGATCTTCGGGTGCGTCATTGTTGTTCAGGTTAAACCTAGGATCTTTGGGTGTGAAGTTGTTGTTAAGTATAAACCTAGGATCTTTGGGTGCCTCATTGTTGTTCAGTATAAACGTATGATTTATGGTTGCATTGTTGTTCAGTATAAACGTATGATTTATGGTTGCATCGTTGTTCAGTATAAACCTAGGATCTTAGGGTCTGTCATTGTTGTTCAGTACAAACATAGGATCTTTGGGTGCACCATTGTGATTCGGAATAAACCTATGATCTTTGGGTGCCTCATTGTTGTTCAGTACAAACACGGGATATTTGGATGCACCAATGTGATTCAGGATAGACCTAAGATCTTTGGGTGCCTCATTGTTGTTCAGTATAAACCTTGGATCTTTGGGTGCGTCATTGTTGTTCAATATAAACCTAGGATCTTCGGGTGCGTCATTGTTCAATATAAACCTAGGATCTTCGGCTGTGTCATTGTTGTTCAGAATAAGTCTAGGGTCTTTGGGTACATCGCAGTAGAAACCTGGGATTGTTGGACGAGTGCTAGGTGTCGAGTGCAATCTGGCAGCTCTCGACGCTCGTCTGTATCCACAGGCTGCCAGGTGTACCGCAGCGGCGCCGCACGAGGAGTGTGTAGGGGTGGACGGGCGTGCATGCTCAGTGGCGTCGCTGACAATGTTGCTCGTGGTGTGCCCACAGGGAGGAGGCGGTGACGCAGAGGGTGGCGGCGGTGGCTCCAACGTGCTCTCACTCTTGTCCGGGGTCCTCGGCAGCAGCGGCGGCGGGGTGAGTCAGTCCTTCATGCCCTTCCTTACATCATTGAAAACTTTGACATCCAACTTTTCTAGTTCTCGACACATTGAAACTGTCAAAGATAAAGCCAACCACTCTTGACTTCACAATTTCGGAAAGTTGAAACTTAAAGCCAAAATCAAGCAGCCATTTTGACGATAATCTATCAGATGTTATGTGGAATTGGTATTTGTTTATCATAACATATCGTGTTTTTCTTCTAGATATATTGAACTCAACTCGGCTAAATTAGATAAATGGCAAATGAATGTTATACGAAGAGAAAACATATGAATTGATACTTATGAAAAAAAAAAAGTAAAAAAGCTAGTTTTCTTGTTTGAAATGAAATTATAATATAAATGCCTGGGATTATTTATGAAAACAGACACGTATAATATATTCTTCAGCGATATATATGTATATATAGATAAATAAATAAATATATATAATTATTTGCAGAACAAGATACACATTTTGACGAAGGTTGCAGAACCCATTTTCAATTGTCTGAAATTTGACTTTACAATAGTATTGTGTATCTGAAATTTCGCCAAAAGAGAAAAAGCTTAAAGTAAAATGCTGAAGTTTTTTAGTGTAAGGACCTTTAGCCCTTCGAGCTCTCCAACACGGGACAATACAAATATGGACATAAAATCAGGGCCAGTTCAGAACCGAGTCCCTAACAGGCGGTTGCCACATTTACACAGAGATTGCAATTGTAATTACACCAGTGTGCATGTGTATTTGCTCATTAACAAAATATTTAAATCACAAATTCAGTGTAATTGTAGTTACACAATTTCTGTACACTTCTCAGTGTTTACAAACCAGTTTTACTCTCAGCATACGTTCTTTTACAACTGCATCATGTTAATTCACATACTTGCCATGTGTATTTTTATAATTGTCATCTTAATTTAGACCGTTTTGTAACTTGGCAGTTTTACAGAGTTATAAAAAGTTATCTCCAAAATGTAGGTAACTATTGACTTCAAATATAGAATACGTAGTTTTGTACAAAAGCCAGCATATTCCATCAGTGGAAGGTAATATTTAGTTTTGAACACAGAAAACGAGCTCGAAGTGGTTCTACTCCCTACCGCTATATCGCATATTTTAAACAAACACTTGTAGTTATATTTGAATTCACAGGAGCATTAGTTTAAAACTACAAATACTAAACTCGTCTTAGTAAATTACACATAAGAATGTAAAATTACCGAAATTTTGTATGCGTAAATATACGCTCACAGATACTGCAGAATGTCATACAATTTTACACATACACGGCCACTGTGACATTACACAATTGAATATTTACAACTATGCTGACATTGGGCGTTCATACAACGACTGTGTAGCAGTAAAAATACATAACTTAAGGTTTTAAAAAAGTGACTGGGTGCATTTTTACACATACTTCAAAATGTGTAAATTAACACCAACATTGTGTTTACTAAGCCATACATTCATGTATTTTTTTTACCAAAGACATTTAGTACTCTCTGGAGTATTAAGAACATTTGTGTAAAATTACATGCACTGTGGTTGTTTTTACAAATTACACTTACGAAAATGTAAAATGACCACAAAAGTGTATGTGCAAACTTAGACTTATTTTTTACAGTGTAGGATAGTGATATGATTGGTGTTGTGGTATGGACAGGGTGGCGGAGACAGTGATTCCGGGACTGGCGCCGGCGGATCTGATGTGCTGAGCCTCGTCAGCGGTCTGTTCGGTGGCAGCAGTGGGGTAAGTACCCCGCCACTACACCCACACACACACCCTCACATACAAGTGTTGTAGTTACAGCCACCTGTTCGGCGGCAGCAGTGGGGTAACTACCCCGCCACTACACCCACACACACACCCTCACATACAAGTGTTGTAGTTACAGCCACCTGTTCGGCGGCAGCAGTGGGGTAAGTACCCCCGCCACCACACACACACACACACACACCCTCACATACAAGTGTTGTAGCCACCTGTTTATGCACAGGCTATACTTCAACTTAGTAGGAGGCCGCAGTGGCTGAGCGGTTAGCCTGCTGGCCTCCCACCGAGGCGAACCGGGTTCGATCCCCTGCTGGTTCATTCCGGGTTCTCCCGAGTGGGGATCGTGCCGGGCGACGCCGCTGGTAGGCGGGGTTTTCCTCGGGGATCTCCCGTTTCCCCTCGCCCTTTCATTCCGGCGCTGCTCCATACTCAGATCAATCACCCTCATCGACTTCCAAGAACTCGCTGTTACGAGCCACCCAAATCTCTTCGCTCACTTCAACTTGGTAGTGCACGCTTGTTCATTTACTTCGGCTGTTGGTCGCGTGTTTGTGTGGGGTGGAAGACAGTTGCTACTCGACTGGGCCAATAATAATCCCGACAGTGAACGTCAGTGATTGGCTGGCCAACACCCCAAGACGTGTGAAAGTTGAAACCATCTAACCCCGAAATAGATACTGTTCTAACGTGTTTTGCAGTACAGATAGAAACAGGTGGCCCTAGCTATATCTTTTCTGATAGCCCCCTAAAGTTCGGCTTCCAGGATATATCTCCGCCGCATGTGAACAGAGCTTAACTCAGTGTGCACAATTATAACCTGTTCACAGTAAACCGAGCGCTTTTGAAAGACATGTCCAAGATCTACTTGTAGGCACATTATGTATTCTTCGAACAAAAGTAAAATTAACATTGCCACGGGCCTGATAAATTTATTCGTGCATCGGTCTAGTGAAACTGCGAAACTATAAGAAAACTATATAGTTTACACATTTTCTTATTCTTACTTTTATAAATAAAAAACAGAGCGCAGAAGTATGTCTTTCAGTATTCACAAATGTTAACCTCATTTTTGGGCGGCACTTAACCTCGAGGTATTATGAGCCGACGGGGGTGAAGCGAGGGGAGCATGGAGGAGTGCCGGAATGAAAGGGCGGGGGGGGGGAGAAGCGGGAGATCCCCGAGGAAACCCCCGCCGACCAGCGGCATCGTCCGACACTATTCCCACTTGCGATAATCCGGAGTGAACCAGCAGGGGATTGAACCTGGTTCACCTTGGTGTACAGTTAACCGTGAACACCCTGTATACCAAAGGGACCGCACTGTATTAATGCCCACTCGTTTTAATCATATTTTGCATGAGAACAATTCCTTACCAAGTATTACCAACATTCCTATTTTCTCTCTGTTTTTTTTAAATTTTAATTGTAAAATAAATGTTATAGTTTATTGATAGAATTTAAGTAAAAAAAAAAAAAAATGTAACCAAAAATAAGATAAACGAAAGTATTAAACGCTTGTGAAACACGACATATTTAGGAAACAAACAAACACGTTTTTCACCTCATCAGCTTTCAAGACCCTGCAACCAAACTTCTCCACTCCACATCCGAGTCCACGCCGAATAATCAGTTCTTCACAAAGGCCATGTCACTATGGCAAATAAATCACGACATGATGTTTTTAAAATATGCCGTAGGGTTTGCAAGTTCTACTTCTAGAGTGTAAAAAAAAAACACTTTTCAAACTTTCAGTTCATTCAGTTCAGTTTATTCAGAAAATTAATTCACAATAGTCATTCCTTTGAATAAATTATCATGGAGCTTGTAAATAATATAACACTTTAAACTATCAAAAATTTATATTTATCTGGGAGGCCTCCAATGAATAAGAAAGTTATGAAAAAAAAAATTAATATGTTTGCGATATTGTAGAGAATTGACATTCATAGTATGATTGTGATAGTTGTATACGTGGCCTAGGCAGGAAATAACTTACAATGTTTTTAAAGAACATTTAGTTTTACGTATATAGTAGGAAAGTTAATTTACATAATCGGCTACCTCAGACCACATAAATATCACATTAGTTGTGACAAACAGTGAACAACAATCAGCAATTCTCATACAAGACCGTGCGTACCACAAGACAAACATTTTCAAAATCATAAGCAAGGACAGTTTTTATATATATATATATATATATATATATATATATATATATATATATATATATATATATATATACACACACACACACACACACACACACACACACACACACACACACACACACACACACACACACACACACTGGGGTAGTTCAAAATTACTTTAAAAAAAAACCAGCAAAGTGTAAAAGGGAAACAAAACATGCACAAGCATAATATTACAGTCTAGTAAATTATCATTATATAATAGAAACTAATTGTCTCTGTCGACCCTCAGACGACACAACAGTATTTCTGTCTGACCATGCCCATCAGACATTAAATCCAGTTTCAGGTCTGCTGCAGACGCAAAAAAAAAAACATTCTCACATTCATTCAGGAACATTCGTTTGTAGCAGAATTGAAATTGAAATTAATTTTCTTAAGTTATTGATTTTCTCTCATAGTTCGCGTTACTCGTATGAAAATTGTATTATTTTTGTAGGGGTCCAACGCTTAAGCGTATGTGACTTATCGTAGTGCTATTTCTGTGTTAATTGCTAAGTTTAAAGTTACGCCTTATTTCAGGGTGGCACTGGTACGGCAGATCTGGGACCTGCAGATTTCAGAGGAGCTACGGTAAGAACAAACACACTTCATTTGCCTGGGTAGAGGTTAAGTCGCGTTGGATAACGCACATTTCTCAGCATGTCCACAAGCTGTTATTCTGCATGTTGGCAACATCACTTGATCGTTGATGCATCACCGCAGATGCTAACAATATTTCTTTTCTTTCTCGGTTGGTTCCAGTACGATGACCTCATCGCCAAAAGCAGGTCTCAGTTCAACCCCATTACAGCGCTCACCAACTCCATAGCACAAGCTCTTCAGGTGAGTCTTTGGGCGTTGTTGGTTCGCATCCTAGATCATTTTGGGCTTGTTGGGCGACCTTCCCTAATCAGCAATGCCATACAGACAACTTTCAATCATAACTCTCAGCCTGGTGCCTCTTAAAACCCGGCTCCACAACTTCTGCAGAAATTCTTCGTTTTCGCGTCATAATTTCGGATTCATAGTAATTACTGAGAATGTACGATTATACTGAATTATATATTATATATATATATATATATATATATAATATATATATATATATATATATATATATTACGAGTTGTGTAATAATTTCATGCGTAATTTTAATTGTATGTCACCTGCTTGTTGTGAAAAGTTGAGAACACATTTATATTTCATTAAAACGTTCTTGGTATTTTAGGTAACACACGATTAAAATTAAGCACAAAAATATTAAACAACTTGTCAAATGTGCATTTTCAATAATCGTACATTGTCAGTGATTACTGTGAATCCGGAATCGACAAGAAAACGAAGGATTTCTGCAACGGGGTTAAGCTCAGCCTTAAATCACTACCCTTGTTGACCATTGTGATGTACACTTGGAATGGAATCCATCGTTGCAATGTAGTTCTTTTACAGTTTTCACGCATGTACCGTACATGTTAAAAAGGTATTTTAAAAAAGGGTGCAATATTTTGAGCCAGGGAATATTTCTTGGAAATGTTTCCTTGTGTCATAGTAGCCAAGCATGTCGAATACAGTCAACGTAGCATGTATGCAGGTTACCTTCTGTCAAAAAAGGTCACATTCTTCTAGTGTAGTTTGTGTGTATTCAAGAGCGCTCGTAAAAATGATTGTGTAATCCTACACACTAACGGCATTGCATGACCACTCTAGCCTACGCCATGGGAACAACATTTGTTTTTCTACTTTTACTCCGCGTCAAAATATGATCTTATGGATTGTTTTATTCTTCCGGCCACGAACACTTCATTATTATTTCATCCTCATTTCGGACCTTGGAAATCACTCCAATCACTTCTTCTTCTTCAAGCACACTGCCTGTCTTTGTACGGCCACACGATCAACTCCATGTACGCAAGAGACGTCTGCTTAGGACACTGAGAGGTAGCCAAGGTCGGCAGTTTGCAACAGCCTGCTTGAAGACGGGAACATGTTTTTTTATGCTGGCGTTGCTCACTGCAGCCGCAGCTATGCAGTACTCACCTCACCGAGGCGAGCCAGGTCCAGTTCCCAGCACGGGCGCCCGGACTTTCCCATGTGGGAAATGTGGCCCACTTGACCGGTGAAGGGAGAGTTTTACCAGGGCACTCCCGTTTCCTCGTCCTTACATTCTGCCACTGCTCCGTCTTCGCCTCACTCCATTCTCGCCGACGCTGTTAAGCGCCGGCTAGAACATATAGGCTGGAATTTGTTCGTGCAAATTTGTCTCAGACGCAGCGTTCATCTATGTATTCTTATTTGTGTCATCCAGGACTTTCTGGTTGCATCTGTGTATCCTATCTCTGTTGTTCGTTAAATTTCCGTCGTGTTATATTTTTAATGTTACTTAAATATTTCTTTGATATAATTTTTACGTTTCAAATATCTGTTGGTAACCTCCAATCTTGGCTTGTTTCTAGTGAATGTTTTTATGTCGTTCTATATGTTTTCAGTGATGACACATATATGTAATGGAGTATGTCAGTAGCCATTTTTCATTGAACTCTCTTTCAGACAAAGTGTTGCAGTGATGACACACTGGACTTGAATTCTGGAGGACCTTGGTTCGATTCCCGGTCAGGCCAATGTCGTTCGAATGTTCCACAGTTTTCTAAAATCATTCAAATGTCCTTGACTCCCTCCACATACGCCATGGCTGATTCCTGCTCCACTCCTGACAGAGTGAATAGTTCAGTTACAATGACCTTCAATCGTCGAGACGTTAAACCACGAATAAATAAAATAAATACCCTTGTCGCTATGCCATGACGCGGAATGAGACCTTGCGATGGAGCGGCTATGGAATGCAGTGGCGGGGGACTAACCACCGACCAACGGCAATATCCGCCACGTTTCCTACATGTGAATGACCGGATGCGACCCCTACGGGAATTGAACCCGAATGGCCATGGAGTGTGGCTGCACTGTCATTTCAAACTACCACATTTCCCATCAGAAGCAAGTTTTGTCCTCTCGTACGGATAGTGCGTGCATCTTACGCCACGTCAAAGATTACTTCACGCTCCCACCTATAGGCTATTCACGGTAAAGTGAGCACATTTGGAATAATAGTCAATAAATATATTTTATTTTGGCCTTAGACGTTAACTTCCGAGTGCGGTGGGATGTACGCATTGTGTTTAAAGGATGGAAAATGACTGAAAGAAAAAGTAACTAGGGCTTTAAAAGTGTTCACTTTACCGTGAATAGCCTAACTTTTATAGTGGAAAATAAAATCCCCGTGCGTACTTCTCCGTGATTTCCAAGAGCAATGCAAGAACACACTTTATAAATAAATTCACATCCAAAAAAGTGTAGGGCTGTTGAAAATAAACGTTCTGTGAAAGGCAACAAACTACAAAACCACACTAATTTCTTTGCGGGAAATGCCTGTTAAGGGTTGTTTGCTTTATTTTATACACTATTTTTTCATGACAAAACTTCCCACTCGTTGTAAAGAAGCAAAGTCGTGTAAAGGTCTTTTAAAATACCACGTACAAACACTTGAACTCATTAGTCCGTAGTAGTAAAAATAAAAAAATAACACGCTGCATCACGAATGGCAACATCTAGATTGTAAAAACTATATGTAAACGTAGCAACTGGTAGTACTGTGCTTTGTAAAACATACAAAATTGCTGCAGCAAACCGAAACAGACTTTGGGTGAGGCACAGTCACGAGTTATGCACACACACATACTGTAGAGAGCATATCCTAAACAGCTAAGAATGTCAATCGCTCTTGCTCGAAGGGCAGTCACAATTTGCATATGTTTATGTTTTTACTAGCTGTGTGTTCGCCCGCTTCGTTGGGCATTGATTAATTTCGAAAATTGGAATCGCTCTAGCCACTGAACCTCTACGGCCCCACTTGGGATCGCTCTAGCCTCTGAGCCTCTGTCACCCTACTTGGGATATTTCTATCCGCTGAGCCACTACGACCCCACTTGAAAGTGTTCTATTCACTGAGCCACTGTGTCCCCACTTGGAATCGTTCTACCCACTGGTCCACTGCGGCTTCACTTGATATTACTCTACTAGCTGGGCCTCTGTGGCCCCTCTTGATATAAGTCTATAGCTATATGGAAGACTGTAGCTTGCTAACAATGAAAGAATTATAACAATCGGCCCTGCAGTTTTAGTAGAGCATGCTTAGAAAGCAGCAAAATAGCTCATTTTTTCCCCAACTTGATTCACTAATACAGTTAATACTCAGCTCCTATAAGCGGTAGGGCAATTTTGAATACACATAAACCTTCCTCGATAAATGCAGATCATAACAGTAAAAATCGCATCCAAATCCGTTCAGTGGTTCTCGAGATTAGCGCAGTCATGCAGACAGACGGACGCGCGCCAGGGACTTCCTTTTATAGTATGTAGTGATAAACAAACATTTAAAACTCAATCCCTGACAATCAACATCAAACTACGAGGAAATGTTTTATGTGTGTGTGTGTTTTGCGCGCGCGTGCGTGCGTGTGTGTCTCACGAATGATGGATCACTGCAATATTATACACCCGCAGCCAAACCATTTCACAAATATAAAAATTACTTCTACCCACCTGCCTAACACAGCTGTTCGCACACGGGCTATCTCGCCGCTGAACAACACTTTTCACTCCCTACAGCGGCAAGTGGGCACAACGATAAAAAAAATGGGGTGGCTGTATTGGGGACACGGCCGTTTGTTTTGCGTGAATATATCTACCTTGACGCACTCGGACGCCTTGGTGGGTTTTTTTTTTTTTTTTTTTTTTTTTCCAGCTTCACTCGATCATGTGCGGTTTTATAAGTATCACTGAATTGCTTTTGAGATGCTTTTTCCAACCGTATACGATTTCTGTATTTCGACTTGGCTTTTTAACGAGTATAGGTCCACATTGTGTTAGTTTTCTTACTTCTATACATTAAACTCATACAATTTCACCATAACCACGCCACACAAATGTTTTTATAGACACGATCGATTGATCTTGACTATAGATGTTGATTGAAACTCAAACGAGCATCGTAGCTTCATCGAGTCAAAAGTTGTACTGCGAGGAAGTTATGAGACGCGGCGAAACAAACTCAAGATTGCGCCCCCCCCCCCCCTAAAAACCACCCCGCCGCGCGTGATGCTTCGCGGTCCTCACTTAAAGTAATTCAATTTTGAATGTAGACGATGTATTCGTAGCTGCAATGCCAAACTGTATCCCCCGATTTGGTTATCATCGATTTTCTGGATTGCCTCCCACTATAGTCGCAAATTTAAAGACGTATTCACAAAATAATTGTGGCTTCAGATTTTGTCCGGTAGATATGAAGTCGGCTGATTAAATGTCCGGTAAACAGAGGCATTCCTGTATTAAGTTAATAGTTTGTCTTCAGGAAGGGCCCAGTCTCTCTGGGCCAACTCCTTACTTAGCCTTTGGGGGCGCCCAATTCAGAGGAACCACAATACAATTTAGTATCTGTGTACTCTGTGTACGTTAAAGTTACTTGAGCGCTGACGACCGCCGAGGACCCACGAAATGATCGTTCCCTTGTTGCAGGTGAAGTTCACTGTGTTCAGGACGGCGCTGGGTCTGGTCGGCAACCTTATCACTTCGTCTTCCGGCTCCTCCTCGGGGTCGTCGTCGGGAGGGACGCCCGACGGCGCGTCTGGCGGCGCGGCCTCGGCGCAGTACCTGCCGCCCGCGTCAGCGTAGTGCTGCCATCTGTGGAGCGGCCGCGGAACCACCGCCACGGAGCACGCCACCTTAAGAATGCTATCTAGGAGGCTCTCAACTCGTAGCAACGGAAAATAAAAATCTGTTCATATTACAAACCTCGGATCACGTTCTTTACAAAAGCTTTTTCTTTCTTTTTATAAAAGAAATGTATGGTCTACATTGCTGTAGTTTCTGTTTCCGTCATCCTAGTGCCCTTGTTTTAATTACGTGATTCACATTATTAAATCCAAATTATCAAGGATAGCAGTTTTACTATACTGATTTTTTCAAAGAAATCATGTCATAACTTTAATACTACTCAGTTATTATAAAACGTCCCCGCGTCTTTCCCAATATGGCTGACCTAGATAGCACACTTAATTAATTGCGGGCTAGTCTACAGATCATGGAATGTTAGGAGCAACCATAACGCCAGTGACAGCCATTGTATTAAAAAAGCAAAGGAACGGGCCACGAACTGCAGACAGCATTGCAGCAGCGGATTTTGGTTTGATAAGAAGAACTGATATAGTAATTATAAATAGCACCTTATAAACCATACATGATTTGGCTCAGGTATACAAGAGAATCGTGAATTATTTTTCACAAGATAACTTTCAGTGCAAGAAAAATGAAGCTCTTAGATTCGATGTTAAATGTGTATTGATGGTAAATTATATGAAAAGTAACAACATAAATATAATTTTTTATATCATTATATGGCCTCCCGCAACTATTTTAGTTGTTTGCGTTTAAGTAATTTTTTACATGGTGTCAAAAAGCAACTATTTACAAACCCGAGCTGTAGAACAAATGTTTTAAGCATTCTAAATGGAACCGACAGCTTTGGGTCGATTGCAAATGCAAAAGCACTCAATAACATGTCTCGAAATGAAAATGTTTGTTGAAAATTTTATTGTTTTTTCATAATTTGGTTGCACATCATTAGTGCCAGTCAAAGGATATATTGTATTTTGATTTGAAAGTGTTTATTTAATAGTAATGAGACCAGGCATGTTATCTTAGGGCAACAAATAATTATAAATTGATGCTTGGCTTACAGTGAACCGTATTAACTGAATAGTTAATTGAACTAAAATTTGTTCAATAATTTTTTTTTTCAGTTGAGTTTATTGTTTTGTCTGTCTGGCAATATCTGACATACCAAAAACAATGAATTTCAATCAATTATTTCATATACACATACATGTGTTCCTGTTGGTGTATGAAAATATTTCGAAGATTTTAATTGCTGGTTGTTTTACACCAAACATTCAGAAAAAAAATTTTGAAATGGAATCTAAAGTCAGTTCTATGCCATTCTAAGACTGCGAGGTGTGAACTTTGTGAAGTGCTGTGTAAGATACAAGAGACTATTTGAAAGTATCAAATGAATATTACATATAATTTAACGGATAATGTAGTAATAGTTTGAAATACTTTTGTACCGTTTATTAACTTAAGAAATTGTTTGTTACCACTGTAAAATATTTGTATACATCCCACTTTGTCAATCATTCATCATGTATGTATATTCATTAATGTTTTGTAAATTAATTTTGTAATGGTAATAAATTATATTACACAAGATCAAGTATCTTTTATTTTTCACAGTGTCCACCGAAATTCCATTATGGAATTCCCGACATTTCCCTGTTTAGCAGGCAGAATATTAAGTTTCCTTGACCAGTTTTTTAGGACCGAAACCTTCCAATATCATAGTTTCCCACCACTGACAGCAGATTTGCTGTCAGTGAAGTAGAATCAAATTAATCTGCAACAGGCAATGCAAGAATGGCCAATATTTTATTCAACCCATCAATATTTCTCAAGATATACGCTATTGACTACACAGGAGTGCCCATGTCAAACACACAAATACTTTATTTTGTAAATATAGGCCCTATGTTACTTGCCAAAAAATGTATTATTACGTTTAATTACATGAAACTATATTCACACAACAGAGTAGCAAATTATTTACATTTTTCCCGACCTAGTTGAAAATTACGCTACAATTCCCTTTTACATGAAATTTCCTGACTTTTCCCTTTTTTCCCTATGGGTGGTCACCCTGTTTTTGCCACACTACATGCTGGATCACGCTTGCATTACATAAAAGGATATCTGATAAAAATTATGTGCAATATTTACATAGCACTATAAAATCATTGGTCAGCAATAACTTCTTCATTTACTATTTCACAGGATTTCAGTTTCTGTAGTACTAGCAATTAGTCGAATAATAAACATGGAGAATTAAAAGGGCAGCTATAATAACCAGCGTACATTGAAAATTCCATTTTCTGCATGTTTATGATAAGAATTCAATGCCTTATTTTTGGTACCTGGTGTATTAAGCTACGTTTCCTAATTGATTTCTGTGGTATACAGTATATACGATTATTCAAAAGATATTTTAAATATGTAAAATATTGTGAAGTCATATTAAGAAATAATATCCATTTAAATATTCTGTTACTAAAATTAAAAAAAAAAAAATTTTTTTAAATTATATTTTTTTAAAACATGCCAAATTTTACAACATAACATCTATTTTCATTCGGAGTAGCCCACTTTCTTATTCTTCAGAGTTTGGCTTTCCAGAAGAACTGCACAGCTTTAAAACAAATTTCCTCATTTAAATATATCTTTCCTTGCATTAAAACTTCTTCGTAGAAAGTGTGTTGACGTTTCAAAATCACATATGCATCTAAATACTAACCAACGTGCGAATAGTCAGTGGAGGCTATGTAGTCTTGATCTTTCTAGTAGAACACAAACCATTCACTGTTGGGACTCTGTAAGTAATCACTGCACAGGTGGTACAAGAACACAACCCTCTCTGTGCTGTTATACCACCTTGAATGTAGGTGACCAGACATGCAGTGCACTTGCAGGGGTTGCATAAGCAGCAGAGCTCTATTAAGGTTCAACTCACAGGAATTTGACAATGCACATTTGCGGCCACTCAATTTAATAACATTCTTCATGGGAACTATTACTTACTAGGCACTACCAACCCACCTATTTTCTCTCTCTTCTTATACATATTAATTGTAAACAAAATATTGTATTTACTAAATAAAAGGTAAAGACAATATCAATTTTATCAAAAATACGATACTTGTGTGTTTACAGAAGTATAACATTGCAATATATGATTAATTCAAGAAAAACCCAAACATGCCTTACATGGGGTGATTTTTCCAAGGCTTGATCCAAAAAAAAAAAAAAAAAAAAAAAGTGAAAGTGCAAGCAGACTGAACTTGGATCACTGATGTAACATGGGACACTTGAACAAGAATTTTATTTGCACATTTAACAGCTCTGAACGAAATAAAACACTATGCACAATACAGTACTGCCAAAAAATTACATTATGAAACTGCATTAGAGATGGGATGATTAATGTTTTTTTCTTGTTATTGATTCTCGATTATTATTCTTAAGAAGCTCGATTATCCTAGTTCCAAGACAAATTGTACAATTCCAAAGTGCAAAACAGTAAAAACAAATGATAATGAAAAAGAGCAGGACCTCTGCAGTTCTAATGTAATACTCAACATTTCTTGCTATTCCTTAAAAATTGAATGATTTTTGCATTTCCAAGCTAAGAATTCTTTTAAAACCATTAAGACACAAACTATTAATTACTTTACAATGACTGTAATGGATGATTTTTTTTTTACATTACAAATACTGTCTTTTGAAATAAATGAAATTGGAATTATAAAATGTTTTAATACTTCCCAGTACGTACACTGAAAAGCGTCCAAGCGCAAATTGTATTTACGTAGTCCTTTTCATGGAAGAAGTGTTTTGTACTGCAAAATGTTATTGAATACTTCACACAAATTGACTGCAAATGCTTTAACTACTGAGAACATGAATACTGTTTTAACCCGAAAGGAAGGCTAACCTGAATCTAAGACGACCCCTTCCTTAGAAAATTATTTTTGAGGGAAAAATATTCAAACCTGAATTCAAGACTACACCTGAGAAGTGCTGAAAAAATTATTTAGCTTGAAGTATTTTTGCATTAATTTATGACAAGCCCTTCAAGAATAAATGCTATTATATGAATAATATGATATATTTGATTTACTTTTAAAGAAAATCTAATCACAATGAAATAGGTGTGTGTAACCTGGCTGTATAACAGCAGCATCTTTCTTACTATGTAAAACTTTTGTGGGTGTTATATATATTCGTGACTTGAGCCATTTTGCTTCCCCGCAAAGCGCTTCATCTTTATGGCTGGGTGACATAAGATACGAGGACCCTTGTCAAGTTAACAGGTACAGTCTCAGCACTACAAAAATATGTACAACCATAGAACACACACTATTTAAGCATGAAAAGCCTTTGTCAAAATCGCCTAGGTTATGAATTGAATATGATTCCCGAATTGTAAATGACCCCTCATTTTTTATATTCATTTTCTGTCAAAAAAAACCTCGTCTTCCTTTCCGGTAAATACTATACGTGATGTTATGTGACGTTCTTTTGCGTCCAAAACTACCATTTCTAAATATCAACATTCACACTTCGAAAAAATTGAATATTCGAAAATGCGAAGTATTTATATTCAACATCGAATCGAATATGAATATTTAATTATTCGAAATGGTATTCGAAAATTCGAATATTCGCACAGGCCTAATTATTAAACTATGAACTTATATTTTGCAATAATAATCAAAATAACTGAAAATTAATAAATTCATACTTCCTCTCGATTAGGTCGATTACAGCAAAAATCTAGGTAATCAAGGTAATCGAGAAATCAAATTTCCCACCCCTAAACAAAATTCTACTTCAGCACCACTACATATCCATACAAAATTTCTTTTAAATTTAAACAAGTTACAGCATGCTACGTTAACGTCAGATGACGTACATTCGAAATTTAATTGCACTGTTCCACTGCCTACACTGGATACAAAATTGAACCGTGAAAAATACTATGCAAAAAAAAGTAATAAAATATTTTTAAACGTCACACTGTTGTAACAGAGAAATTACAGCAACATGGCCACCCAATCCACAGGATTATTCTGATATCCAAGTACATACTTTGTGATGCGATTCGTTACGGATAATGGAGAGTGGAAAACAATACAACCTATGACGAAACATGATTAGTGAAACTAATATATGAATATTATTTGCCTTATTCATATATGATGTCTGTTGAAATTTGGCAGGTGATAATAACAACCTTATGTGGCACACATTTGTTGGTTAATAATACAAATGGAACCTCTTTATTTGCTAATTATGGGCGATATCAGTGTATTTCACTAACTTAAACACACCCATTAGTTACTCAGTAAATTAAGATCGTGATAATCCTTGGAAAAATGTACATTCAATATTGTCTTGTCCCAACATGCAAAAGTCTCCAATGAAATGGCAACTGTATCTTGAGCAGGCAGTGGAAACCACATAGTTATGAAATTGGATAAGTAGTGAAACTTCGATCCTGGTTGGCACACTGCTGATACCGCTGAGAGAAGAGCCATCACCAATCAAGTGACGTGAGTGATCACATTGTTCAAATGGTTCAGGCAGCTGTAATGTGTAATGTTTATTTTCAGACTTTGTTACATGTGTTTGGAGATGGGTGATGGAAAAAGAGTTTTTCTCAATCAGGGTTTATCGTTCATTCTAATTTTAATAATTTTTACGAGAACAGCGGTCATGGGTAGAAAATGCTGCTAGTATATGAGCTGCCTTGTGTTTCATAGTCAGTCAGCTTCTGTGCATGTACAATGAATTTAAAACAGTAGAATCTCTATATAGTGAACCTTATTATAACAAACACTTATCTATAACAAAATTTGTGTTTGGTCTTGTCAAAACTGTACGGTATATGATACAATGAAATTTCTACTCTTTATAACAAATTATTTTTCTCTCTTCAACACAAAATCTCTCTATAAAAAGACTGAAAAGTCTGAGTATATATACTTTCCTTTTATATTTCTCCTTTCTCCTTTCTTACAAAATTTTACTTAGAACTGTAAAAACAAAACCTCCATTTGCTACATATTTCCGATAAAAAAATTAAGCATACCTACAAAAGTTACCTATGTTACTTTCAAGTGCTGCAGAATCATTCTTGTCTCACTTTGCATGTACCAAGAATTTGTTATCATGAGTTTTTATTACTTATTTTAAATTTACAAATTTTACAAATCTTTTGTTTACATAATGTTGCGCCAAACAAAATTAGTGGCTTTTTTTACGGCAATGGTAATTTATTAACAGAGGCCATAAGGTTTCCTGCAAAGTGTTCAAAAGAAAATCAATTAAATACTTTTCTTATATAATTCAATACAAAAAACCAATGCAATTCAATTTCAGCAGTAATTGCATTCAAAATTGACTGCATGATAAAAAAAAATAAACACATTGCAAATCACCTCTGTATAAAGAACCCCTCTATTACAATATTGGAATAAACATTGTGTCTGAACCAATCCCTAAGTACCACATTCCTGTAGACATTGCACTTTTCCCAGTTGTCCTCGCTCCTGGAGAGAAACGCAGGTGACCCCAAGAACTAGACTCAATTGAGCCGAGACACCATTTGCTAAACCACAAGCACTAGCAGCGGCCAGTCTTTCTGCATAATTCAGTAGCTTGTCAGTTCAGTGCTCGACTTTTCCACCGCACTTTCAGTAACTGAAGGGACGTTTCCTGGACTGGGAAGACTCGGCTAGAACATTCACCCACGTGTAAGGACTTCAGACGGCGAGGCCCCGAGTTTCATTGTTCACCGCATTTAGGCACCGAATGCTGAAATGACACTCACGTGGCGCAACACGTGTAAAGTACACAATCTCTGTGCATTTCGCCTCACGGACATGAGTGTGTGCTGTGTACTCCAGATGCCTTTTTCCAGATGTAGTGGACTTGGGAGAAAAAGTAAAGCAGGTGTTAATTGCCTCCGGGGGTTTACAAGAGTTGACCCCCGTCCTAGTCGCCGCCATTGGACAGTTCACACCCACGGAACATGCCTAGACTCTGTGTCATCTTCTTGTCATCCCCGTCATTCCTGAGATGCCGAAGAATCTGTTCCAGGACCCTACACGCATGAGCAGAAGGTAAACCCATGGGAGTACCTACCTCAGCCAGCAGGACAAACCACAGACAGATCCTATCGCATATCTCATACCAGTTTCTTTGTCCCCACCGACAAGACAACACACACACACATTAAACATCCACATTTACCTGCTGCGCCCACACGCACAATAGTTCCACCACAGGGTGCACCTCGTACAAGAAACACACATTGATCGCCCAGGTGTACCGCCCAAAGCACCAAGCCTGAAGCGAAAGATCAAGTTGCCAGAACCTGACTGTGACCTGCCGCAAAGATACCCAGCCAGTCCGTTATTAGGAGCGTGTCCGAGTACCACTCAAGGACTCATTTTAACCTGAGGAGAACCCAGTAATAATAGGGTACACCTGATTTAGTACCCACTAAAAACTCGCCCACTTGACATAGTGTTCTCCCAATCAACGGGCTGTCACGCGTCACCACCTTGTTTATTTCTGTACAGAAATAAACACATTTTACCCACCTTAAGAATATTATTCCATTAGTGCTTATAACTTTCCCAGTAAAATTCATGTAAGCCAAGGGACAAGAGGAGACTGCGAAATATTTTTTCTAAATCCCATTTTCCGAACCTAGTGCAGGACTGCGAGTTTCCCTCCAGAACAATCATATATCAGAATTACACACATAAAACGGCCATCCGTTCTATGCATCCCGGTGTATAGAAAGGTAGAGCTACGACCTCTAGGAATATACCTCTCAATAGCTAGACATTATACTCAATCAACCACACTTCTGATGCCTACAGTATTGCCAACCCCTGGATCAGGGGATACCAGCTCACTGAATCAGCCAGGACGACCAGCAATGCTGATGTCAACCTGCCCACCAGGTCGTGGTGGCCAGCCCAGCTCATCACCGCCCATGCCGCAGCAAGTCCAGCAACCTCCACAGGCTATCAGTCGCCCAGGTACACAAGTGAGAGTGGTTCCACTTAGATGCAAGATTGTTCTTGCCATCCCAGACTTTGTGCCCAGCCGGAAAGTGACAAGACCAGTCCTCTACATTGGTCGGAGGTTTCAAACTCACCCCGGTGTGCCTTCCGTAACACCCACCAAAACCACTTAGGTAGTGACGTGCCCTATTGTCAAGAGGACTTCACTTGTCAAAATAGTGACGTATGCCAGCATGCTGCGCTCTCTATGGGCAACTTCATCTCATCTACGAGTGACCCTTGACTCGGGACAAGTCATAACAGTGGCGAGCAAGACAAACATATTGAGCATTGAGAGTCCACTAGCCTGAACAGCCAAATACATAATTGTAATGAAGTCAAGTAATTACAATAAACACCACCCACCCAGTTCCCTACATGCAAGTGCCACCCCGATAAATAGAATATTTAATTTTGAATATCAACAACTCTTCATGTTAGCACAGTAGTAGTTCCAATCAACCCCTGAGATGGCAGCACCCCCGTGACCTTGTAACGTCATGCCCAGCCAGCCTGAAGCCGAGGTGGTTTTATTTGTCGTCGCCTCCAAGCAGGGAGATAAATGTTCGACACTCCAGCACTATGATAAACCAACCCCTGCGTTGGAAGGCTACGCTATCCCCCCGCACCCCGAAAAACTGCTGATTGGCAAAAATGAAGTATAAATTAAGTCCACCACCGTGGTCCAGCAAGAAACGCCGGGCTCGCCGGCCGAATAGAATCGCGAGCCCAACCCAGTCTGCAAAGACTCTCCTCCCTCT
Source organism: Dryococelus australis (assembly GCA_029891345.1). Classification (NCBI taxonomy): domain Eukaryota; kingdom Metazoa; phylum Arthropoda; class Insecta; order Phasmatodea; family Phasmatidae; genus Dryococelus; species Dryococelus australis. The sequence continues at coordinate 19,085,606 of CM057001.1, forward strand.
CCAGAGCCTGTGCCAAGGTTCGAACTCCATCCACTCCAGCCGGCAGCTTGGGAAGGCTGCCAGCACTCCAGCTCCTGCAGCTTGGGTAAGGCTCACCCACACCATTCACTATTCACCAGACAGTAAAATCCTACCACCTGAACCCACTACCCTCACCTTAAATCAACTTCCTTTGACTCCCGCAGTAGCAGGTTGGTACATGATTAACATCCCCCTGAAGACTTCCCCTTAATTAAGTCACACGCTATGAATTGCGTGCCTAGATTATTTTTGCTATTCTTTTTTATTCCAGGCTTACCTTCGTATATCGAGAATTTATTATTGGGTTTAGTATTAATTTTTTGTATTAATTTAATCGGGTGACATCCTTATATTATTGCTTTTGTTTCACATAATAAATCTTACGTAACTCGTACTTTTTGTGTCTCGCCTACAGTGATTGTAGAATAGCTTTCCTTGTCAGTTATTGTGTTCAATGCATAACCATGGTGGATTTTGGAGCTGCCAGAGGTGATGTGAGACGTGCCATAAATAGCTCACTCCCCATTAATAATCTGCTAGCCATTTCAAACTCTGTAGAACTGTTACCTGTAGAGCCAGTAGAATTAACTGTTTTCTATGATATAGTATTACCAGTGACACAAGAGGGCCCCCTTAAACATTTGTTAGGTTGATGCTCGCCTGAAGACATCGAGCAGGAAGACGTATCTCTGCAACCCACTGAGACCGTAGTTCCAGTTGATATACCGCAAAACCCAGCAGCTCCTTCAAGCATTGCACAACTAGCTTCGGTCAGATGGATTCGGATTCGACACCTGACAGTGGAAGTCCTGCCTAATGAATGTACAACAAGATTAGCCTCAGGGAAATTTATTACGGCTCAACTCCCTCCGAAGGTCGCCCCTAAACCACATGACAAAACCCCGGCTAATTTTGTTACTGCATGCTGGCCGACGAGGCCGCTGCAGATAAACCCCGTCACCCCGGCCAGATCAATCATCCCCACAATCACCCTCGATTAATCATTGAGTTAATTCATTCACCCCCTTGGGACCGCTGGCGTCCCATCTATTGATAGCCCTGGTTGTGAGGGTAGTAAAACTCCCCGGACGGGAGCTTATTTCAATACGCCTCACCCTGGGGTTTGATTCCCCTCTCCTCTGCCAGGACAAAGAGGGCAATCAGCGTAGTCACCCCTTAATTCGAAAGAACCTACAAGTTCGGCACGCATCAGTAATGTGAGTAAATTCTGCAGCAAAATGTAGTTTTGGTAGTTAAATATATACATCCCAACCCTATAATGGAATGTGTGAATACGTATATTTAATCGGTTCCAAGAAATCAAGAGTGCTAGTCATGCTCGACACATTCACAAATCTCATATTAAAATCTGACAGTTCAAAATTTGTCATGCCAACACAAATTTGTGTATTCTCACTTTACAAAATACATTTGATGAAGATGAATAAAAACCTTTATAATGCAATACTTTATTTTTATCAGCAGACTTACAGCTCTTGTCATTTCATGTAACATTTCATGTAATTTTATAACTAAAAATAATTTAATAAATTTCCAATTTTATCACATTTTATCAAGTAATATCACATATAAAAACACACTTCAGTCATAAAAGTTTTAAATAAAAAAAGTACTAGAGAAAATCAAATTAATGCTACAAATATTTTGTTTTGATGGAGCAAAAAAATAAATTTAAACTTAAGCATTGCTACATGCAACATCACACAAATGTAGCTGTAATTATCACTTACTTAATTTAATATTTCTTGAACAATAAAATATTCTACTGCCGATTATCTACAAACACAAAATATAGTGTTTTAGTATTCTAATGATACATGTAAACATAAAAACCGGTAACATATAACAAATAACACGTTCATTATAATGCTTTCACGTTATGTGGATTTAAAAAAAATCTGGCATATGTTTAAAACATATTTTACTAGCTCCCTAAATTACATTTGAAATGACCACATCATATACTCGTAACATTAGGCAGTCATTTAAAAGAAAGCTGTACCTCCAATACCTTCACATTTGCATTTGGAAGTTCACAAATTTCACTTCTAAACCAATAAACAGTAATGTCTGCAACAGAACAGTCAGCTGACCATGCGTGCAACTTGGAAGGTCCTCAGTACAAATCCCTGCCACAGCAAAAGTGAGAAACTGCAGAACGCAGATGTCACAATAAAAAGAAAATCTAGAGAAAATGTAGTTTGCTGTGGCAAAATGTTTTTTGACATAACTGCCCAAACGCTATCAACACACTTCCGAAACATGGGTGGAAATAAATCCAAAATCCACAAACCCAGGACTTTCAAGATGGAAAATTAACAACGTTGGAAAAAACACCCAATAAAAATCAAGAATACTCCTAATACCCACCTAGGCCATGTCCCCATCCATACACTGGGACAGAGCAGAAACATCCAAAGTCTCCACGCGTCTTCTCCACAAGACTTCTCAATTGCGAAAGACAAACGACAGAGGTTTCCATGCAGACTTAACGAAAAAAATTACAATTTTACTGGCTCAAGGGCAGGTCTTGAGGATCACAGACACGCTTCTCAAAGAATTAATGCGTAAAATAAAAAATTTACACCCAGTCGACAAAAACAAACTTAATTACTGTAGAATCCTGTTTTGATCTTACAGAAGTGGCCAAAATTTTAATTTTATTCAAGTGAAAACAGGTAGTTTCAGATTCAAAGCCATGTTTGGAGACCAAAGGAAGTTACTACCAGAAATGTTATAACAGGGTTCAAACTGTATTGTGTTCTGACAAAATACTACTGTAATTAATATAACTGCAGAGTAACTAATTAGTAATACGAAGAAAGATTATTACATCATCCAAGTTAGCTTTTCCTCGTACCCTTTTACCATCCGAGAGTAACAATTAATCACCGACAGAGCTAGTGTATGGATACAGAAACACAAGACTTCCAGTGAGAATGTTGCAGTTGCAGTCAGATGCAGAAGAATCCAAGTAGTTGGAAGATGGATAATCAGACACAACAACTGTCAATCAGATGACCTCACTAAAAGTTTGACATACAATATTGTTGTCACAACGAATAAATCAATGCACAGTGACGGAAGAGAGATTTTTCTTATGGTAGTACAGTTGGACGTAAAAATAGGAATCCCACCAACATACACTCAACAAGTTTACAATGGATCAGAAACTATGCTTGTCAAAGGGAGGGAGGGGGGTCAGCTGCCTACTTGTAGAACTTGACTTCAGTCTCGACAACATCCTTTAAGAGGTCGTCGACCTCTTCCAGGCTCTGGCCTTCGACGAACTCGCTCAGGAACTTCTGGACGTCTGCGACACACTTCTCCTCCATACCCTGCAGCTGTAATATTACAGTAGGACGGTTGCAGGCCTCATGCAGACTGTACAGCATGTGCTTGCGGTCAACTGTGCGGCGGAACCTTGGCATAACCTGCAACAAACGCAGCCACGTCTCAGTCACCTTGAGCCGCACGATGTGCTCACAGCCCAAGCAGCAAACGATTGGGGGGAAAAACTTACAGAACCAACAAGAATGGTTTACTTGGTCTAAACATTTTTGTAATAATTTTCGCGAAAAAAATTCCAAGCAACTTCATATCTTACCATTTAATGAATGTGTACATTTCGATCAAGCATGCTGAAGGTTTTCCAATATTAAACTAAATTTATGAATTAAGCTTATATATATAGAGTGAGTGAGTGAGTGGTGAGTGAGTGAGTGAGTGAGTGAGTGAGTGAGTGAGTGAGTGAGTGAGTGAGTGAGTGAGTGAGTGAGTGAGTGAGTGAGTGAGTGAGTGAGTGAGTGAGTGAGTGAGTGAGTGAGTGAGTGAGTGAGTGAGTGAGTGAGTGAGTGAGTGAGTGAGTGAGTGAGTGAGTGAGTGAGTGAGTGATGTGAGTGAGTGAGTGAGTGAGTGAGTGATGAGTGAGTGAGTGAGTGAGTGAGTGAGTGAGTGAGTGAGTGAGTGGTGAGTGAGTGAGTGAGTGAGTGAGTGAGTGAGTGAGTGAGTGAGTGAGTGAGTGAGTGAGTGAGTGAGTGATGTGAGTGAGTGGTGAGTGAGTGAGTGAGTGAGTGAGTGAGTGAGTGAGTGAGTGAGTGAGTGAGTGAGTGAGTGAGTGAGTGAGTGAGTGATGGTGAGTGAGTGAGTGAAGTGAGTGAGTGAGTGAGTGAGTGAGTGAGTGAGTGGGTGAGTGAGTGAGTGAGTGAGTGTGAGTGAGTGAGTGAGTGAGTGAGTGAGTGAGTGAGTGAGTGAGTGAGTGATGTGAGTGAGTGAGTGAGTGAGTGAGTGAGGTGAGTGAGTGAGTGAGTGAGTGAGTGAGTTGAGTGAGTGAGTGAGTGAGTGAGTGAGTGAGTGAGTGAGTGAGTGAGTGAGTGAGTGAGTGAGTGAGTGAGTGAGTGGTGAGTGTGTGAGTGAGTGGTATGAGTGAGTTGGGAGTGAGGTTGTGATGTGAGGAGTGGTGGTGAGTGAGTGAGTGGTGAGTGAGGTGGGATGGTGAGGTGAGTGAGTGTGGTGGAGTGTGAGGGTGTAGGTGAGTGATGGATGAGTGAGGTGGTGGTGAGTGGTGAGTGTGTGAGTGTGTGAGTGAGTGGTGAGTGAGTGGTGAGTGAGTGAGTGGTGGTGAGTTGAGTGAGTGAGTGAGTGGGAGTGAGTGAGTGAGGTGGAAGTGAGGAGTGAGTGTGGTGAGTTGGAGTGATGAGTGAGTGAGTGGTGGTGGTGGTGAGTGAGTGGTGAGTGTTGGAGTGAGTGGTGGGTGAGTGAGTGAGTGAGTAGTGAGGTGTGGGTGAGTGAGTGATGAGTGAGTGAGTGAGTGTGTGGTGTGAGTGAGTGGGTGAGTGAGTGGGGGATGATGAGTGGTGGTTGAGTGAGTGATGTGTGAGTGAGGTGAGTGAGTGAGGTGAGTGAGTGATGAGTGGTGAGTGAGTGGTGAGTGAGTGAGTGGTGAGTGTGTGAGTGAGTGGGAGTGAGTGGATGGAGTGGATGTGATGAGTGATGGAGTGAGTGAGTGAGGTGAGTGAGTGAGTGAGTGAGGAGTGTGAGTGAGGTGAGTGAGTGGGAGTGAGTGTGATGGTGGAGTGGTGGTGGTGAGGAGGTGGGTGATGGTGGTGATGGTGGTGTGAGTGTGTGGGTGGGTGTGGGGTGTGGTGGTGGGTGGGGTGGTGTGGTGTGGTGGTGTGTGTGGTGTGTGTGTGTGGGGTGGTGGTGGTGTGTGGTTGTGTGGGTGGTGGTGTGTGGGTGGTGTGGTGTGGTGGGTGGGTGGGTTGTGGTGTGGTGTGGGGGTGGGGTTGTGGTGTTGGTGGGGGGTGTGTGTGAGGGTGTGTGGTGTGTGGTGTTGGTGGTGGTGGGTGTGGGGGTGGGTGGGTGTGGTGTGGGTTGTGTGGTGGTGGTGTGGGTGGGGTGTGGTGTGGTGGTGTGGGGGTGTGGTTGGTGGGTGGTGGTGTTGGGAGTGGGGGGTGGGTGAGTGTGGTGGGTGGGTGGGTGTGTGGTGTGGTGTGGGGTGGTTGGTGGTGGGGTGAGTGAGTGAGTGAGGAGTGGTGAGGTGAGTGAGTGAGTGAGTGAGTGGTGAGTGGTGGGTGATGGTGAGTGGAGTGATTGAGTGAGTGGTGAGTGAGTGAGTGGTGAGTGAGGAGTAGTGGTGAGTGAGTGGTGAGGGTGGTGAGTGAGTGAGTGGTGAGTGAGTGGTGGTGGTGGGTGTGAGTGGTGAGTGTGATGGAGTGAGTGGGAGTGTGTGAGTGAGTGAGTGGGAGTGGTAGGAGTGTGTGGAGTGAGTGAGTGAGTGTGGTGAGTGAGGTAGTGGTGAGGTGAGTGAGTGAGTGAGTGAGTGAGTATGAGTGAGTGTTGTGAGTGGTGAGGTGAGTGTGGTGAGTGGTGAGTGAGTGAGTGAGTGGGGTGTGAGTGGAGTGGTGAGTGAGTGAGTGAGTGAGAGTGAGTGAGGAGTGAGTGAGTGAGTAGTGTGAGTGAGGGTGAGTGAGTGTGTGAGTGTGTGAGGTGAGTGAGTGAGTGGTGAGTGAGTAGTGAGTGAGTAGTAGTGAGTGAGTGGGTGAGTGTGGTGAGTGAGTGAGGTGAGTGAGTGTGAGTGTGGTGAGTGAGTGATGTGAGGAGTGTGAGTGGGGTGAGTGAGTGAGTGAGTGTGAGTGAGTGAGTGAGTGAGTGAGTGAGTGAGTGAGTGGAGTAGGGTGAGGTGAGTGGTGAGTGGTGAGTGAAGTGAGTGAGGAGTGAGTGAGTGTGAGTGAGTGAGAGTGGGATGGTGAGTGAGTGTGAGTGAGGGAGTGAGTGATGGTGAGTGAGGGTGAGTGAGTGAGTGAGGTGGAGGAGTGATGGTGAGTGAGTGAGGTGAGTGAGTGAGTGAGTGTGAGTGAGGGGAGTGAGTGTGAGTGAGTGAGTGAGTGAGTGGAGTGGTGAGTGTGGAGTGATGTGTGAGTAGTGAGTGAGTGAGGTGAGTGAGTGAGTGTGTGAGGAGTGAGGAGTGTGGAGTGAGGAGTGAGTGATGAGAGTGAGTGAGTAGTGAGTGAGTGAGTGAGGAGTGAGTGTTGTGAGTGATGTGAGGAGAGTGAGTGAGTGGAGGTGAGTGTAGGTGAGGTGAGTGAGTGAGTGAGTGAGTGAGTGAGTGTAGTGAGTGGAGTGAGGAGTGAGTGATGAGTGGAGTGTGAGGTGAGTGTGTGTGAGTGAGGTGAGTGAGAGTGAGTGTGGAGTGAGTGTGAGTGAGTGTGGAGTGAGTGTGTAGGAGTGTGAGTGTGAGTGGTGAGGTGTGAGTGAGTGGAGTGTGAGGTGGTGAGTGAGTTGAGTGTGAGGATGAGTGAGTGAGTGAGTGAGTGAGTGAGTGAGTGAGTGAGTGAGTGAGTGAGTGAGTGAGTGAGTGAGTGAGTGAGAGTGTGTGTGGTGTGAGAGTGTGTGTGTGTGTGAGTGTGTGTGTGTGTTTTTTTTTTTTTACCATGTTTAAAAAAATGTTATTTTTTTGCTGCTTAAAAGTGAGTGAAGAGATTTTGGTGACATAACATTAAGGTTTTGAGAGCCAACGGCTTATCCTGGATCAAACTCAAAACTTCTCACTCTAAAAGCCACTCTGAAAATGGGCTATGGATGCTGCCTTCATATATGTAGAAGTGAGAAGTACCTTGGCAGGATCAGACTCATAGCGAGGACTTATAGTGTGTCGCGAGATCTTTGCGTTGGGTGTGAAAATGAACGGCTTGAAGACAGACCTCTTCGGGTCAGGGGTTGCAGTGAACCAGTGGCAGACGGGCTTCTTGCTGCCTGGAGGGCTTAGCACCGACACCTGTGACACACAGGAAATTACACATTAAATTATTGATGATGATGACAGCTCACGATGGATGACGACTATCACAATGACAACAATATCGTCATCTTTATTAAGCATGAAAGACGACGAGGCCACATTGCCTTGTCTTTCACTTAACCACCAAAGTTCGGTTTACAAATACATGTGAAAACTACACTTTGACGCCTTAATACACTCAAAGTGGTGACAATGAAGGTGTACAGGGCCAGTAACCCTCTAGACACCAAGGAAACGGGTCTCCATAACAAGGATTATTACTAGGGATGGGTCCATACTACATTTTCTCGATACATGAAATCAGTTTCGATACCGTGCCTCTGACTGAAAGTTATAAAGTCTCTGCTCACAGGTTACTGGGTATACTTTGACGCGAACAAACTAAATACAAGTTATAATGTAAGTCTGGTTTTGGCTTGCTGACCAGGCTCTGTAAAGTCTCCACTGATCCCTCACGCTATGTGGGCTGATCAGAGACGCAAAGCTGTTTGAGTCACCAATGCCGCCACTGGATGTGTGTCCACACAGGAATGGACGGCAGATCTCAAGCCATGGTATATCCCGGCACTGGAAGCAGTGCTGTGGAATAAGGCAATAACTTGAGACTGTCGCCCCTCTCTGGGTGAAGGTGTTGCTAGTGGTCGTGGCTCCTCTGTTCCTCCCCACCGGCACTGGAAGCAATGATGTGGTAGTTTGGGAAGCAACAGATGGCCGTCTAATGGGTGTGTGAAAATATGATGGACCCCTGAAGGGCGCCAGTGGCTGAAGTTAATTCAGTAGTTATTAATTCCCAGGTCCTTGTCAAAGGTGTACGTAGTAACCTGTATCTAGCAGGTAAACAGACAGATACTCTAATAAAGAAAAGCTGAGAAGTAGGAAACAACAGTATGTTTATTGATGTCTCAATAAACATGCAACGCGTGCTACCTCCTACCAGGTAATTGAGTGCTGAAGGTTACTACACTGGCCAGGTGTATGCAAACTGGTTCTAAAGGAGAATAGGAAAAAAAGAGCTTAACGAGAAAATATACAATACTACTAAATTGTCTAAAGAAGATGTCTTTAGGAGACAAAGTGAATTTAACGTGTTGGTAAGCATGTTCGCTGGTTGTCGGGTTGACTGGTCGTCGACGGTGAAGTAGCCACAGGGGGCGTATTCAATGCTTCGAAGATCTCAAGTGGTCCCAGCACTGGTAACAGTGCTGGGTGCACAGTGCAGTGGTGGGATAACGCAAGAGATGGAACAAGAATGACTCCTTGTGCCCAGTAGCATCCGGAATTATATAGTGGAAGCTTGTAGGCTGCCGGTGCGGGGTGGAGGAGAGGCATGACGTCCTGCCTTGGATGGCGTGGGAATACTCTAGTTAGCGATTTTGCTTCGTGCCTCGTTGGAGATGCTTGGCCTTGCCCAAAGTCTGGGCAGCTTGTTGGCTCTCGGCACGGGCAAAAAAAAAAGGCGGGAGGGGGGCATGCCTGCCAGATTGCATATCCTCCAGGTGAGAAGGAATCACTCATAATTCCTGCTGCATGTAGGGTAGGCAGCATGTTGCTCATGTCTGTAGTGGTGAAAGAGTTGCTCTAGGTGATGAGTCGTAATAGTATTAGATTTGTTGTATAAGCGGCACGCATCAGTACGTACAACAGCATAATGTAGTCGCATGTCGTTAGTATTGCAAATAGCAAAAGGAAATGTGTAGTGACTCGTGATGCGTACTAACATAATTACTAAATACGACTCCGCCTCATCTTCACGTGACCTCACGTCTCACCGAACGGGGTGAGAACTCCGGACGACTTGCATCCAGAGTCAACCTGCACACCTCTAGGCAAGGGGCACCCACGGACACAGCAGCAAAGGCAGTTCATGCCTTTATGTCAGATGTCATGTGTCCGGTATTCATCGCCATGTGTGAAGACGCCAGCCAAACAGCCCAGCATTGCCGCTAAGCTCGCGGGAGCAGTGCAAACCACATACAAGGAAAACTGCACTTCCAGCCTCCCCCAAGAGAATGAGGCTTGCGCCGCTATGGGAGCTGCTCCAGCCTGAAGATATCCGACTAGCCAAAGGAACAACAGCCGGCCGTCTATATATGCGAGCTCACATCTCCGAAATGCCAGTTGATACTCACCAGCTCGCCCCACCATCTAGGGTGCTGAAGCTCTCTGCTTAACCACCTTCCTCACAAAGGACCACCGCTACCTTCCAGACGTCTTCCAGACCTTTGCCCAGCGATCCCAGAAGAAGTCTTGAACTTTCCCAGAGTCCCTTCTGGACAACAGCATAGAATTAGTAAGGGTCAGTTGTTATCATAGCTACCTAGCCGTATTTGCTCATCTTTAGTTTAGACCCAGGTGCCCTTCACCTGGCTTACCGTAGTTTACTTCTGTTGCAGTTCATTCATAGGAGTTAGTACGGGCCACTGTGTCTATTCCTTTGGGGAACAAACACATGATCTTACGTACCCCCCCCCCCCCCCTTTTCCAATACTTATTTTTTGGGTGACTGTGACTTCCATCTCCATAGATGTCAAACCTACTAAGGAAAGGCAGGAGAACTGGTTTTGGAATCACTCTTTCCTAAACTAATGTAGGACTGCGGACTCCCTTAAATGGGCGCACATACGCAGCAATACATATCCATTAGACGGCCACCCATACTGTGGACCAGGTGCGCAAAGGAACCTGGTGTGCAAGTACGGCACAGCCCCGACCACTAGTAACTCAATCTACGAGGTGGCTAGTCATCCAGACCAACCAACCCACTTCAGCCACCGCATTGCTATCTTTGCCGGTTGAAGCAATAGCACTGACCCTGTGTGGTCTAGCCCCGACTGGCTGCACACATAGCTAGAGAACTCATCATCTGCTCTTGCTTAGTGTGGTAGACCATAGTGCCTCTCCGTATGCACTGCACCCATAGAAGTGGTGCAACGTGGAGAGCTAAGAGGGCAGCTACTGCCTCTGAACATAGCCAATTGTTCTGCAATCCAGTGCCATCTGCCCTCAGCAGTCTCTCCCCACGGGAATGAGCTCAAGCCGCCCAACAACTTGAGAGGCTTCACATCGCAGTTCTCCCTAGCTCCCTCTTCCAGCCGTTGAGCCGCACCCACTCGTAGTGCGCATACGACAGGGACTCCCAGTACCGTTGGGCATCGTCAACCCGTACTTCAGACCTACGAGAACCAGCAGTGCACCACGGGAGCCAACCAGCCATGCCAGCAGCAGCAGCGGTCGAGCCACGATCCACCCCGAGCCACACCTCCTGCAGGTAAACAAGCATCTATCTACACCAACAATGCGGAGAATCGCTAAGCCCCCACACCTGACATTGTACCATGCCGTAGGGCCACCCGTTCCAGCCTATATCGCAGCAGGGGACCAATCAGCAGCCAATAAGTCAAACTTCACCACAGTGAGTTAGCCCGAGTCTCTGCCCGGCACTTCTTGTTTGACAGTAAACGTCGTCGAAAGTCCAACTGATCTCACATGTCAATAAAAATAACTTGCCTTCTTTTCTATGGAACCACATTGAAAAGATCCATCAAAAAAGTAACAAAACTAAACCATTCTGCCATGAAAACTATTAACATATGCACAAAAAACTAATTTTTTTTTTATATGTTACTGCTTGTGATCTTTTATTTCAAATATGATGCTTTCTAATGAAATTTTTTCAGCTTTATAAATGCTAGCATTACAATTTACAAATTAACAAATTTGCTGTTTATGAACCAGACGGCAGGCAGGCATTTATCACCTGAAGCCAGTGCATCTAGCACCCTCTAGTGTTCAGAAATCGTAATTCAGCAGTAAGTAATTTTAGTACACTAATTTACGGATTTTACATAATAATGATTTCAGCTCTAAGCTCCAGCAGCGAATGTATTAAGTGTGTGCATAAGTGTTGCTGTGAACTACACGGAGCATTTACGGTAGAACCATTCTTTACACAACATAATTTTACACCTACTTTTCTCTCTCCCATTTACTGTTTTTAAAGCATAAATTTCCCTCTTTTTGAGTTTTACACTTTCCTTTGCAACACTTTCTCTTTGGTCTGTTTGAAAGTGTGAAAAATACTAGCAACAAGAAAACATTACAATTTTTAAAACCAATTTAAACTAAAGATGAAAGTAAAACTCTTATTGATGGATATCAGCAATCAAATCCAGGTCAGTATTAATGTTTATATGTGGATATGGAAGGACCCGCAATAACCACAGAGAAGAGTAGAGAGAATTGTGAGGCTTTAAGTACATGGCCCCGAGATTATTATTCACGTTCAAGGTACAGCGATACGGGCAACAATAACATGCGCAACCAGAACCCCGTTGCTCCTACACGTAAAATACTGAACCTGCGTACAGTGCTTCCACTGTTACATTTTCCTGTGCAAACGAGATATGTAATAGTAGAATTTTATTGCAAGTGGTAACAGCCCATGCATTAAACTACAACTATACCATTATATTTTTCTCTTACCTGTTTAGGAAGCAGTGCATGCAAGCGCTAAATATGGAATTTTTTTTACCATTTTCACAATTATTTTTCTCTTAGAATAAACTTAACATTGTAAAAACAAAACTGTATAGGTTTAGATAATTGTTTTTTATTTTTTCTGGCAAAATATTATATCCCCACAACATTTATTTACTGATACACGTATATACGTGCGAACAACGAATGTGCAGAAAAATATACCTGGACTACTAATTCTTAACAACGAGGTCTTGAGAGCTGATGAAGGTGAAACAAGGTGGAAAAAGAACAGTGCCAGAATGAAAGGATTGGGGAAATGGGAGATCCCTGAAAAAACCTGACGACCATTTGTAACATTGGCATAATTTCCATGTGAAAAATCAATCTGAGTATCCTTACCAAGAATTGAACTCAGTTGGCCTTGGTGAGAGGCAGAGCTCTCAACAGTGGAGGGCTTTCATACTAACACAGCCTCAGCACAAGACCCACCTGGCTGCCCACGGTAGGGAAGGAGTCACTGGTGGGGCGGCAAATCCCCGACGCCTCATCCCGCAGCACAGTGAACATGTCCTTCGTGGAGAAGGAGTTCTTGGCACACAGCTTCTCCAGCAGCATGCGGCCGGCCAGCTGCCGATGGCACTCCAACCCCTCACGCCCGCTCTCCCCGTACGTCAGCGCAAAGTGGAACTCCCCCTGCCGCACACATGCACAGCATAGCAGTTTTCTTTACGGAGGACACAATTACTATCATAACTTATCTTGACATGCTCGAACAGTGGCTAATACTGTAGCTCGATGAAGATTCCAAGATGACTGGCTCCAAGATGAGGTACCACTACAGTTGGAATTTGTGGCATTTGAAATTTTAAAATTTAGCATTCTGAATTTTAAATTTACCATTTGGAGCATTTGTATGTTATAAATGTAACATTTTATTGCATTTAACATTTATATATATACCTACAAAAATTTCATACATAAAGCTACAAAATCCCTTGCCTACATTAATAAATTTGTTTATTGTCTTATTAATAACTTAACAGTATTACGTATTAACATACACTGAAATTTGTAAAAATTGAAGCAATAATATTTCACTAAAACACGAGCCTAGAAAAATAAGCGATACCTGTGCCATACATTGTGGGTCATGAGCACACTCATTATAAGTAGTATATGGGTACCTAGAGGACAACCCAATTTTTAGCCCAAATTACTCAAATTTTACCCCAAAATCAAGCAAATTTCAATTTGTTATAATTGCAGTATTTATTTTTGAAATAGCCCCTAAAACACACAAAAAGAAGTATCAAAATACCCTTAAAAAATGCTAAGAAAAAGCATTAAAAATGCCTTAAAACTGCCAAAAAACACTATTTTTATAACCGGCTTTTTGGCTTTTTACCTACATGAATAGTGAATGAAAGATTTAGACCCAAAATTAAGCAACTTTACCCCAAAATCAAGCAAATTTTCACGTTTTCTAGATACGCCAATTTTACAAGAGTGTAATCTAAATTGAGCAATTTTAAGCTAAAATCAAGTAAATTTAGCTAAAAATGAAATGAAATATTATCTTATTATTCTTTAGTGTATATTCGAAGCTCCACTAATTTTTTTTTTTTTTAAGTCTTCTATTTACTCTAGATTTTCGCCAATATTTCAAAGTTCATATTTATCATCAATGTGACGCCATCGGGTGAGAGACGAACGATGACACAAATACTTACTGGTAATTTGGACGCCAGCGGTGCTTCCCAATCACCGCACTATTGAGACTCAGGGTTCTCAGGGATGCTGTGGGTTCTGTGTGTCCGTCTCACCCGTGTGTACTTACAAACACGTTGACAATACTGAACTCTTTACTAAACATTACTGGAAATACACACTTAAAAATACATATAGGGCTAGGACACTGTCACTACTGAATAAAACAGTTCAGTTCACTGTAGACTTGTTTTTATTGTTATTAAGCATGCATATCAATGTGCCAATGAAATTATGATAATCTCTGTCATGACTAGCCAATTTCGCTTCAGTGCTCCCCAGCCCGCAATTACTCTAGCGCACGCCTAGATGGATGATCTCACCGAGATGCGTGAAAGCACAGCCTTCACAAGGGAAGAGGACAGATTGCCACTAGGGTGGACAGACGGTTTTTCCCTGAAAACAAGACACGGTGAATTACAAATGAAACCGATAATACATATTAACACATGTGATTACTCGGCATCACTAAAGCAAACTCGTTTGGGCTCGCCCGCCAGCACATGGGTAGTGTGGTGACGGCCTATACACAGAGCCGCTAGGACGGGAATAATTGCACCATACACTAATTACAAAATTACATAAACCTTTAAATGATAGATGAAACAAGATGGGAAATGGGATGAATATTCACAATAAACACACACGTGTGAAAACAAGCCTAGATGGCGCGGATGCCACTGGATGAAGTTCGTAGAGACCACGTGAAAATTTACGTGAAAAATACATTGAACCCTGAATAAAATTGACACAGAACTCTGAAAAATATATTGCACATATGATGTTACATAAATAAGCTCTCAAAACGCAATGATGGCGTATACAAAGGCTTGGCATCAGTCAGCCACGTAGTTGTACGTGAAATTGCGGTAAAATATTCAAACACGAACACTACCCTCAAATACATACATAAAAAGAAAGCCCTTAAAATTGAGTGTAGCAATAATGCAGAAGTTACAATAAAACGCCATAAACATGGGTGGATGGCACCTGATTCAAGTTGCGCGGGTCGCGTGACCTCTCCGACATATTTCTACTCCTCCTCCTCGATTAATTTAAAAATGCTGCAAGGGCGCAAGAAATTAATAAAGTGGAAGCATAATGCTGGGGAAAATATCTGGCGAAAACGTACGCAAGCAAAGGTTAACCGGTAAACTAAATTGACTATGAAAACCTAAATCCGTGAACAAAAGTTGTAGTGCATACATGACAGTATCATATCTCACCAGCTCTCCTCAACAGACTGTCCAGAGACAAGCATCGCACGGACATATCATGGCCGCCTACGGGGTTCACATAAACGGAAGTGATATGCACGCCGAGTAAAATATTTTATTGTAGAAAATGAAACAGTACAAATTAAATTAAATATTGTTTTACATTTTTTTAATTTTCTAATGAATTTCAATATTAATTTAGTGTCTCTTTATGACAGCATTCATGCCGGAATATTAAGTGTTCTTAATCTCGGTGCCGCGGCACTTTGAATTTTATAACGAAACAAGTTAAAATAGTAACAAACACTTGGAACACATTTTGAGATATATTAAACCCTGCAAATACAATAGAACACATTTGACACTGAAAAATAAGATTTATATGAAAGTTCAAAATTATTGGCCTTTTTACACATGTGCAGGACATGTGACACGTGCGTGGTGAGCGCAATCATGGGCTCTAGCGCCGCTGGCTGTTAGCTGCGTCAAATTTTCTTTTGGAAAATTTCATTTCTACCATTTTTGACACAAATATTTTACACATTACAATGGTCAAACATAGAAGCGTGGACATACAGTTCAACATGATTTTTTCTATTAATTTGAAACCCGAAAATTTCAAAATGGGGCATATCAAATAAATATAATTAAACCAATTTATAATAATTATATAAGAGCATCAAGATTGGAGCCAAACACACCCAAAATAATGATTTCTCCAAGAACTAATAGATCTGGAGAAGGCATAAAAAAATACAATAATTTACCAAAGGAATATGTTTGGATGGATGATGTTAGAAAATTGGTTGATAGATTATTAATTATTCATGGTGAAGAAAATGCTAGAAATAAAAATTGATTTTAATAATCCAAAAGGAATTTCTTACCTTATAAGAGTTTTAAATGTTATTCCCCACTCATTTTGGAATTCTGAACACCATGGCAAAGGTATTATAAATTGGGCACTAAAAAATTTAAACTTGCCCGAAATGTATTTGCCCGGCTATAATTATTGTGGTCCATTTACGAAATTAAATGAAAGACTAGAAAGACATGACACATGAATAAATAAACTAGATGAAGCATGTAATTATCACAATATTGCTTATAGAGATCATAAAGATAAAATTTTACAAAGAGAAGCAAAAGGAATTACGTTAGATAAAAATACTCCAATTTCCCCTTTCATTTTTTTATTTAAGGCCTTGCACGGCCTCGCTCTGTCTACTTTATAAGCTTCAAACATCGGCTACGTTGCACCGCTACCTTATGCCTACAGGATCTATGTTTTTTTCCTGATGGCTTAGTTGCACCTAACTTCAGTCAGCTGGGGCCGAATACAGCTACCATGTTTTCGAGCTGACGTCTTACTAATCGCGCTACAGAGCGATGGGGCGCTTAAAAAATGGTGAGTCATGGGAAATGTTAAGTTTGCGGTACAGTTTTTAAATGTTTGGTAATTTGTGTGACAAGTGGTGTTGTACCTTGGGTGTGCAGTAGTGCTAGTCTGTTTCAAAATCTGGATTTGGCTGCCCTTCCAAATTAATTTTCAGCTTAACTAATGTGTGTCCTTTTTTAACGTGTCTTTTGGTCCTTGTTCACAGCCAAAGTTTAATGTTTGCTTTTTCACGGTTTCCATGACTTCATCGCTAGGGTGTTCATTATTCAATTGTTTGTTGTGTAAAGTTTTTGTCTATACATAATATATATTACATGTTTCATATATAATATACATGTTACATTTAGCAGTCCTAAAATGTAAACATTGAGTTTATTAACGTTTGGCAATCACATGGCACTGACATGGCAATGTTTGTTTACATGTGGTGGAAGGATACATAATGGGCAAGAAAGTAGAACTTTAGCAGGGCTTTTAAAAGTGCTCACTTTATCGTGAACGGCCTTTAGTAACAATAAAAGCAAGCATCAGTAACCTACCTCTTTTATTCAGTGGTGACAGTGTCTTAGCCACACGTATTTTATCAAGTGATTATTTTCAAAGTGATGTTTAGTAAAAGTTTAGTATTGGCAAAGTGTTTGTAAGTACGCACGGGTGAGACGGACACACAGAACCCAGAGCATCCCTGAGAGCCCTGAGTCTCAATAGTGCGGTGATTGGGAAGCACAGCTGACGCCCAAATTACCAGTAAGTATTCGTGTCATTGTTCGTCTTGTGTCGCATTCGACGGCGTCATGTTAATTTGAATATTTTAAATATTTCATTCGATCTTTAGCTAATTTAGTTTGTTTTCGGCATAAATTTTCTTGATTTAGATTACTCTGTTGGAAAATTGATATTTCTAGAAAATGTGAAAATTTGCTTGATTTTGGTTCTAAATATCGCATTCACTATTTCGTGTGGATAAAAGGCTGGTTTGAAAAATGGTGTTTTTTGGGCATTTTTGGATGTGATTTTGAGTGTTTTTTTTGGGGAAATTTCAAAAAGAAATACTGCAACTATAACAAATTGAAATAGCTTGATTTTGGGGTAAAATTACTTGATTTTGGGGCAAAAATTGGGGTGTCCTCAAGGTACCCATATACTACTACTATACTTTTACTCATTTGATAATACTTGACGTGCTCACTGAACCGACAGAACTACGCAGTAGTGTGGCACGTGTGCTGTACATTTGCAAACAGGAATAGCATTCATGATCACATACTTTATAAATCAAGTAATAAATTCATGTGGAGATAGTAACTGTTAAATTTAAATGCTAAAGCACTAATTGATTATTTGTTGAACCACTTACAAATGGTTTTGTTTATCTTCTTCTTCTTCTTCTTCTTCTTCACTTTATAGACTAGGCCACTGCCTATCCTGGCTTCATACTTCATTCCATCTTCTTCTTGGTCGACCAACATCCCTCTTGCCTCTAGGATTATACAGTATTATCTCCTTTGTAAGCATTCTCTCATCAATTTGTGTGATTATGTTCCTTCCATTCTTGTCTATACTGATCAATTTTATCATTAAGTCTATATTTATATATATATTCCTGCATTATGTCCTCATTTTTCAATCGATCCAACTTTGTACATCCTTTAACCCCCCCTCAAAAATTTCATTTCAGTGGCTTGTATTTTAGACCTCTCTATGAGAGTGGGGACCCAGTTTTCACAGCCATAAGTAAGAACGGGTATCACTATTGTTTTGTAAAATTTTAGCATAGTATCTTTCGTTGTTTTATTTTTTAATGTCATTTGTATTGTCCTGCATATATATCCAAATTTATGTAATTTGTCTTCAATGTCATGATCTCTATCATAACCAATGTCACAACCTAAATAGTTGAAATGCGAAAACTGTTCTATGGGCAAATAATATATACATTTTTTTGATATAACTGTATTTTTTCCTTTGAATGCCATAACATTTGTCTTCTTCTTTGAAATTTCTACACTGTAATTCTTACACAACTGATTTAAATGGTGTAGAGATCTTTGAAGGTCGTTCTCGTTATCCTGTATTATGAGTTGATCATCTGCAAACAGTAATTTAGTGGCGTATCTATTGTGATTTATCTTGATTCCTAAGGTTATTATCGACATCCAGTCATTTAAGATACTATTCATATAGATCTTAAATAAAGTAGGTACGGGATAAGCTACAACCTTTTTCAAACCTGGACATGTTTCTACTGATTGTGAGTGATGGGAGTTTAACTTCATGCAAACCTTCGTTCCAAA
Source organism: Dryococelus australis (assembly GCA_029891345.1). Taxonomy (NCBI): domain Eukaryota; kingdom Metazoa; phylum Arthropoda; class Insecta; order Phasmatodea; family Phasmatidae; genus Dryococelus; species Dryococelus australis. Next base: position 19,104,104 of record CM057001.1, read on the forward strand.
ATAAACACACACACACACACACACACACACTTTAATAACTGTTGTTAGATGAGGAGGGCGGCTGTTCTGCTTCATTACAGTCTACATTGTATATCTGTCAACTCTATTGAATGCTTTTTCAAAGTCAACAATCGCGATATGAGTGAAGATTAAATTCTCAATGTTTTTCAATTATCTGTTTCAAAATAAAAACATTGTCTGTACAAGATCGTCCCTTCCTAAAACCATTTTGTACATCAAGTACTGCAATTTTCTTCATCCTTTCATCAATTATTTTTGAGTAAACTTTGCATGCTGTATTCAAAATGCTGATTCCCCTATAATTTTTGCATTTGTTTCTGTCTCCTTTTTTAAACAGAGAGATTATTTGAGCAGTTTTCCATTCCTCCGGTATCATACTCCTCTGCCAGAATTCATTAAATAGATGAAGCAAGCGTGGATGTAGTAATATTCCTCCATATTTTATAAGTGATATACTGCCCCCCCACTACATGTGATATACAAACCCCCACCCACGCATTGTTCATGCACGGTGCTAACTCAACGTCATGCTCACTTTGTGGTGGTATACCCGATCAAACAAGACTACATTTATATTAATTATGTTAGCAGTCACAATGTTTTAGTACCAGACTAATCACCTTGCAAACATTACATAGCAGCTTCCATCATATTACATCACGTGTCTGTCTAATTATAAAGGTGTTGATACACTACGTCTTTTGCAACAATGCAGATTTAACGACTTCCGCTACATCCCTAAGTCAGTTTGTTGTGGAGTTGGAAGTTAATTTTGTCCCGTTAAAATATAAGATTGTACTGTCTGCCTTGCAGATTGTTTTACTTACCGACTCACCGTAACAATGCTTATAGGCAATGAGTTCTTTTACTCCAGACAATCAGTTGTCTAGCACTAGCTCAGACAATACATCCCCATATACATAGCTTAAGCTACGCTTGCGATAGGGTTACGTTACGATAGTTAGGAATTCTCCCAGCTACGTAACCCGCAAACCCATTGTCATCCTGCAGTTACAGATGTATCTGTAGTGGACCCATCCTTACAGCCTTTCTTAAGGCTAATTCTGTCACTTTCTAGCTTAGTTCACCCAGCTACGTGTCAGAGATTTACGTTACATCGTTCTACACGTCAATTACGTAAAACAATGCAAGAGTTAGTTGCTTAGACATTCAGAATTATACACTGCATTACCTTGGTTGCACGCCGGTCGCCTCTACCGGCCACCCTAACTTGTGTTCTAGCTCTCCGGCTGATATTCGCGCCGTTGACCAGGAGCTGGGGTACATTCACCACGTGTTAATTCCTTTATCGGAATAGAAGGTGGGTCAGCTTTTAATTTGAGTACTTTTCCTGTAGACTTAGCACCTTTCCGTGATTACCCTCGCGTAACAGGTTCGCAGGTGATCCCGGGGAATTAAAACTTGACCAAGCCAACACTAGTTTTTCCACATACGCACTATCTTTGGCCACCCTTCGTGTCAACCCCTTGGGATTGAAGGAAAGGAAGAGCCACACAGGTAAACTGCCCTGGAAACAGCTTGTCGGCTTGGTATTCGCTGGCCTCTCCTCTGTAGTCTTCGCCGGGAGTCTGACGTCCCCTAAGCTGGGAAGACTGGGACAGGACCACACACCTGTGTGTGACTTTGGGCAAGGTGGGACCTGACTTCCCTCGTGGACCGCAGTCTCTGCCAGACTTGGAAATACTGTGTCCGCCAGTCCTTTGCCCGCATGAGGTGCCACACGTAAGACTCCACAAGGAGCCTGCAGACATGGTACAGTAGCAGTAAGGTAAATCCACTTCCCAATGCCCTACTCCCAGAGGAAGGGTCTCTAAGAGAAAAGTGTGGCAGTTCCTCTCAGTATCTGGTCGAACGCAAATGTATCAGCCCTCGCTGGTCAAACAGATAGTTAGCTTAGCACCTCAAGCTCAGGGGGAAATGCTTCACCATTTTCAAGACTTGGTGAAGTAGCTGTTCTGAGAGATCTCTTCAAGCCTCCAGAGAAGACTGGTCCAACATAGTACGCTAAGGTGAGTCGCGGAAAACTTAAGTCAACCCAACCAGCCACCAACGTCAGTCGTCGCATACTTAGTACAAACTATACTGCGCCCTACTCCTCTGCCTAAGCCTCAGGTCGCAGCCAATCACGACACTGCATCAGCACCAGACACACTTCGCACAAATACTGCTCCAGTACACCGTCGTCCAGGTATAACCAAAGCAGTAGTGGAACCTAAACACTATATAATGTTGCCCACACCTGATTTAGTGCCATGCCGCATAGTTACAAGGAGTTTTGTGCAACGGGAAGGCACCCACACCCAGGCAGAACTGAACCCCCACCACACATAGAAGTGCCTGGCTCAACTGCTAGCCAAAAAGACTGGGACGTCCTCTGCAAAGACAAGCTAGTGAGTATTTATTCCCGGTACGTCACACGTCAGTGTGTTCATGTAAAAATACTCTACCAACAATCAAATGTGTGACAGCTTGCCATGCTCAGATGATGTCACAACTGGGATTGCTGATTCCAAACCCATCCCATATGTTCTGATTGCAACCTCTGCAGTCTCTCTTATAATCTCTTAAAACACGAAAGTTTTGTAATGCTCAAAATAATAGGAAAAAACCACACAATTTGACACCTGGCAAACCTTTTGACCTTGGTGCAAGTCTTTGCACAAGCTACTTTATCTTACCTCTCCACTCCAAAAACCATTATTCCTGGCTGTCTCTTGGAGGTTTTCCGAACTTCTATCTATTTTGGTTCCAATTGTCAAGGCATTAGAAATGTTTCGGAAGCCCTCTGAAACAGAAAGAGATTACCAAATGGGCTGACAATTTGCAAAGGCTTATTTCAGTTTTTAAAAAAATGCAAATTACTAACATAATACAGTTTATGTGAGTACTGCTTGTAAGGTGTGCATTTCCTTTATGATTTATTTTAATATACTGACATGTGTCCGATTAGACTGATTGGACACGGTAGTTACAGATTTTACTCGCTAGACCAAAATCGACTTAGGTAGTAGGGATGAGGCGAGGAGTGTTGGCTAGTTCTGATACTCTCTCACCTCTAGTTAAGCAGTTGAGGTAAGTTTAGTCTTAAACTGGATAAATGCCTGTACGAATGTTCCAAAGTCGTGCTTCTTTTACTAGAAGACCAAGCTGTCCCAACCTACGCAAACTTCCACTCTGGTTAAGAAGCCGTAGACAATAAGGGTGATACTTATAGCTGGTACGGACACACGGTGGAAACTCAATTATTATTACCGGTGCAGGCGCGACTGCTTGACATCTGAGTTTGGCAGCACGGACCCATTCTGCATGTCTATCCTGCGTACGATAGGGTGATACTATCCTCGGCCAGGCAGCAGGGAGAGCCAGGTGTTGCTCTGTATGTCTCCTACCACTCCTCTCATGAGGCATAGGGTAAAAGTTCTATAAATTACTCAGTGCACTGAAACCTAAATACTAATAGTGTACCCCAATAGTGACTTGTCGGCTGGCTCAATGAGAGTCTCCACTGATCCCCCAGCATAGGCGGACTGATCAGGGACGTTGAGCCAGAGTCGCGCCTAGCCTCTACTGGTTGTGCGTCCACCCAGAATATCCGGCAGCACTGCAGGTCACAGTCACAGCGCACTAATAGTGCAACTCGTGTGAAGCAACCCAAATGTGTCGTGTCTCCTAGTGCAAAGGTGTTACTAGTGGTTGGAATGTTACAGTTTCTTCCCCACAAGCACTAATAGTGCTGTGTGTTTGATGGGAAGAAACAGGTAGCCGTCTAATGGGTATTTCTTAGTTCGGTTTCATAACTTCGCCGTATTCCGTTGGCAGTGCACAGCGTAGTCTTCCTCCACCTGTGAATACAGACATATACCCTGTAAATAAAAGTAGCAAAGTAGAAAGCAACATGTGTTTATTGAAAGTTCAATAGACATGTGACCTGTGCTACCTCCTACCAAGTCGAGGATAGCTGAAGGTAACTGCGTGGTTCCAGGTGTAGGTAACCTGGTTCTAAATAAACTGGAAAAGCTGATTCTAGACGAAAATAAGAGTTACAGTTAAATTACTAATTAAAGGTGTCTAGAGGAGACAAATGAAGTTTAAAGAAGAATGTTCATGTTTGTATGTTGCCGGGTTAGTTGGTCGTTGACGTACGTAGCTGGTTGCCGCGAAGGCGTACTTGTAGACTTCGAACTTCTCTAGAGCTCCCAAGCACTAAGAGTGCTGTGGACAGTGCAAGAGATGCGAAAGAATGACTCCAGAGCTCGGCTGCGGCCGAATTTATATAGTGGTAGCTTGTAGGCTGCCGGCGTGGGGGAGGCATGACGTCCTCTGGCCCTGGGTGGCATGAGAATTATCTCATCAGCGGGTCTTTCTGGCTTCGTGCCTCATCGGGTCTGCTTGACCGTGCCCGAGGTCTAGGCAGCTTATAGGTGTTGAGCGCGGGGAAAAAGGGGGAGGGGGGAGGCCTGCCAGGATACGTGCCTTCCAGGTGAGAAGGAAAAAAACAGAAGTTCCCGTTGCCTGTAGGGGTAGGCAACGTGTTGCTCACGACTGTAGATGGAAGCAGTACTCCTAGACGATGAGCCGGAGTCGTAATATAATACGTGTAGAAGCGGCACGCGTCAATTCTTAATGAATGCTGGTGCCATCAGACAGATGACTACATTAGAGCCAAAACTTATATCGCACTCAGTTTCACAATACAATATGCACCAAATTATAGGCTCTTCACAGTACAGTGAGCACTTTTGAAAGCCCTTTCATTTGGAATAATAGTCAATAAATATATTTTATTTTAGCTTCAGACGTTAAATTCCATGTTCTGTGGAATGTACACACTGCGGTTATTACTTACATGGCAATATTAATATTAAAAGGTGGTTATACAATTAAATATGGCTGACAGGAAAAAGGAACTAAGGTCTCAAAAGTGCTCACTTTACAGTGAAAGGCCTATAAAAACTTTAAGATCACCACATAGGCTAAAATGTTTGAAAAGTATCATGCTAAACAAAGGAACAAAACACAATAAATCAGATATTTATACCCAAATTTTTAATTCAACTGGAATAACTGAATCATGCAGCTTGGAAATTTGATAGAAAGCTGATTAATATGATATTTTTAAAACTGCCCTTGTCTAAATTTCATCTAAATTCACCACAGATTAATATCACTTAACATTAAGTATAAATAATTGACAGAATTAATTCAACAATGTTTATACATAACAGTGTTGAAGGGATATGTAACATTTAAGTAAATTTCCCTGCACATGATTATTTGCAAAACACTCTGCCCAAATGCACACAGAAGTCTTCAATATCAGTGACTTGACTTCAAAGTCCTTCTAGCTTTGAGCTATTCTTTGCTCACGAGTCAGAGTTCTGCCAGTCTGAGGTTACCCTCGCCCTGTATGCCATTGCGTCTTTCGAGACTATCCCACCACCCTTATTGGCAACCTAGGTTCGGCCATTCAACAGGATGTGTGTGTTCTACTGTCAAGGCTATAAACAGACATATTCAGAGTTGGTTGTGTTTATCACTCTCAGTCCGCTTTCTTCTCACCCTGTCTCCCGCTACCTCTCTCTTCCCCAGAAGTGATCACGTGCCACCATCCCCACTCCCTCAACCTGCAGGTGTAAAACATGAAAGGGGGTTCAGTCTTCTTATGTTGTTTGGATCCCATGGCGACGTACCGTCTTGCTGAATAACACAGGAGCAGCGACCAAACTTGCTATTGTCCCTTTCTGTAGAGATCTTGGGTCTGTTCGCAACGTTCCACCCAGACAACGTACACACAAGAAGCCAATAGTAGGCAATCCCTAGGGACATGGACGCAAACCTTCCAAGGGGACTTGCGAGTTGATGTCTACGTTCTGCCCTCTCAGATAACCAAGGAATGGGGACACGTTCTACGCGGGCAAAGCACCGTAATAAAAGTCATGCTCTCTGGGAGGACGCCCAGGCTCTCTCACCAACCATAGGTAACCTCCCTGCCTTATTTGGACATGCCAGGACATGCCCCCTCCTTCAGTACACCAACTATTGCCTACCTCTGTGTTTATCACATAACTTTGTGCCCACCATTGGGATGGATGTGAGAAAGAGCCCAAGCAGGCTCTGAAACTGGTTGGAAGCCTGGTGAATACTGAGTATAGCACCAACAGGGTGTACAAGTGGAAATGGGAAGCTGCTGCATACCAGAAAGGAACCACCATCAGTTCTTTGAAAGAGAGAGAAGAGCCCTTCTTCCACCTCCTGTGGCAAACTCCACATGCGGTCTCGCCACTTCCCTCTATACCACTGAAGAAGACAAATCCCAGTAAATGAGCTCCAGCTGTGGATAGAGTAGTGTGATGCCTGTAGCATTAACTTCAGGGTCCCCCAAAATCCAGCTACACTCCTATCAGTGTACACGCATGCCCCTGCTTTGAGCAGTACTCGACCCCTCAGGCTTCCACGTCCTCCAAAGACACCGTCAAGATGACTGCTGCTTCCCAGCCAACAGGGAGGAAGACCTTGACACTAAATGCTACCAATAAACACTACCTGCCAAGTGTGGCGTCAAGCTACACCACTGTAAAATGCCAGATCACGTCCCCTGAGCATCTGCCACCTACATAGCCTGTCGCTAATTATCTACCTGCTTCCATCTCTGCACATACATGAGTCGAGAGTAATTGAGATTCCAGGAATGGGCCCCAACTACTAAAATATCCTGTGAACAGATCAACAGCTTCCAGGCTTCGAGGGGGGAGAAGCTTGGCGCCTACACCAACCCAGGTTACAAATCAACATAAAGGATTCCAAGGAGGTTATGTCCTGTGTGAAACCCCCCTCCCCCCTTCTGGAACCACCCCGGCCCACAAACCCCTCATCAACTAAGGTGGCAAGTGATGTATTCAGACCAGCACAAGAGAGACACAAGGGATATTACTGGTGATTCTCTCCACAGTCCAATCCTTGCTCGCCAATTTCATATCAATGTGAGTGAGTGTTTTGGGGGCCTTGAGAATCCTTATGAGCCCCCCTCTGGATTCGCCCCTGCCTCAACAGTTGAGGAATCTGGGTCATGGACTCCACAGGTAAGAGTTTCCTGTGGAGGAAGGCATCTGGGCACTTGAGTTGTAGTTTAAGAACCCTTCCATCGTATCCAATCCCAGTTACCCATCATAAACCTAGCCTCTCTCTATGAAGTCGAACCAAGGCTCCTCGTATGGTGCTTTGGCACCTTCCAGCCCTGGACTTACGACAGATTGGGTTATGCTGAGCGGTATCTATGTTACCCAGCTTCCTTGCAATTTGAGAATGTCTTGATAGTTGGAATCATAGAGGGTACCAAGTTCTAACCACTAGGTGGGGTGTTGGATTACTGAACATTCAAGTCATTTGAGACACAAAAGCAGAGGTTGTGAACAATCTTGGAGGGATGGCCATGGATCGCCTTGTGGCTCCTTGGTGGGCACCATTTATGTCGCTCAACGGTGGTCGAGCAGCTGTCTCCGCCGGTACGATGCCAGCTTGACTTTGTAGCACTGTTGGGTGGCAGTCGAGCGGGTGGCCTTGTCCTTTGGGTTTACCCTCTTGTCATTATGGTATTCCACCACTACCTGCACAGGAAGAGGTGGTCGAGCAGTCGATCAACGAATGCACAAGTGCCATGCAAAGTTAAGTGGTACCACGAGCAATCATATGCCCCCGCAGGAAGAAGTTCTCTTCTGTGACAGATCAATGTGTCAAACTCGTGGTGGCAGTGGATGCCTTGAGCAGATATACTTCGCCGGCACTGACTTGGACAGGCAGGATATTCAGAAGGATATTTCATATCTCTTCAACAGCTACCACAGCAGCATGAGACACACAAGGGACTTTGATGTGCTACGGCTGTCACATTCTACTCTAGCCTCCGCCACAGCCACGTCCCTCTCTAAGAAGAGACGTAGCCGCTATATGCCTCAGAGCGCATCGTACGAGGTTACAGAAGTGCCTCGTTGCCTCCTGTCAGCATGCAACCCGGTATATATATATATATATATATATATATATATATATATATATCTCTATCTCTATCTCTATCTCTATCTCTATCTCTATCTCTATCTCTCTCTCTCTCTCTCTCTCTCTCTCTCTCTCTCTCTCTCTCTCTCTCCCCCCCCCCCCCCCCCCCCCTCTTTCCAAGCCACTGGCCCTATGGCCCGGGGATATATATGACCCACAGTCCTCAGTGAGAAGGTCTCTAGTAGAACATCACTATGCCGACCACGTCAGGGTACTTCAACCACCAGCTGACTTAACGCAGCTTGCTCGCAGAATGTCAGTCTGCCCGGATGTGCTCCGACACTAGCATCTTGCTATCAGACAAATTGCTGCCTGTCAGTAGTATTCGTTCGCAATCATCCAGGTACGTCTTAGGACAAGCCAAACAGCTGTTTCCACAGTTCACCGCGTAGTCAGTACGAGTCCGAGTATTCACTGACTTGGGGTTACCTTCAACCTCTACACCACTGCATCTACCATGACTAGGGACTGCACCTTGGTTGGCATCCTAGGTTGTCCTTTCAGGCCTCAGCCAGGGTACAGGCTGGCTTATGTATGTTTATTGCATCAACAATAAACAGGCATAAACTAAACTGATTGTGTTATCCTTTCCATGCACTTTCTTTCTGCACACAGTTCCTGCTGTTTACTGTTTCGAGCCATTTCCGCTTATGGCACGTCACTCATGCTGCAGTTGGTGTTACGTAGGAAGTCAAAGTAGATCCACATATCATGTAAAGATAGAGCTCCCTTTAGGTGTCGACTGCTGACCATCTGCAAGAGGGTAATTGGGTGAGAAGTTGCAGGCAGAGCTAAATACCCACAGAAAGGTGACAACAGCCAGATGAGAACCTCCACTCCAAGGAGATGGAGGTTCCATCTCCTTGGATAGGTTTCAGGGGTTCGGCACATACCTGCTACAAAAGAGTATAAAGACATTACACCTAATCACGCACACAGACCAGCGGGCTGAAGTTGAACAGCCAATCCCAGCCCATCCTGCGGCTATCAACAACTCTGTTAAGTTGGTGGTACCAGCTTTCCTGCCACATGGGGGGAGAAAAATTGCAGACATCCATCCACAGTAGATATGCCTAAGGTGAGGCAACATAGTTACCAGCGATCCTCTCGGCAGCCCACTCCTTGCCTGCTGTTTCCAGCACCCAGGCCTCCTGGGGATCAGCAATCAGGAAGGAGTTGTGGTAGGTGAAGTCTGGAATAATGTCCGAGCAGGAGCCCCCTTGGCCGTGCCTCTCCAGCAGCGTGGTGATCACTTCCAGGGCTGCTTCCGCGGTGCCGCCTCGCTCCAAAGCCAGTCTGGAACACCACCACACCTTTTCTTGGGTCTCCCTTCAAGAGGGAGGTACTCCGGTCATCCTGGACTTAGGTATATTCATCCATAACTTAACAAAAAACAAGCTTTTCAATGCAAACAGAACATCTCAACAGTTATGTTGAAATCCAGATTATTTTTCTCCTATTATTTGTTTTACATCTGTACCTGTAACCTTCTATTCCAGATGGGGTAGTATTAAAATAACAAAAACCATACAAACTTCAAAATTATGGAAAGTAGTCTTCCATACCTTGTTAAACTTTGATTTTAATGCCCAGTCATGAAGTCTGATTATGAAGAGCCATAAGGGCCAGTATCTAAAAAGCCAGACTTAAGCAGAGCTGGTAAATAAGTTTTGAGACCACTGTAATTATGGAAGTCCCATCATGTGTCTAACTACAAAATATTAAACCCATTTGATCCTTTTGTATTCCTTTGACTCTACAAACGCTAGAATACATAACTTCACCAAAACATTTTGATCTTACTTCAAGCATGAAATTAAATTAATTCTAACTCTATTGACTGCTAATATAACTATACCAATAATCACCTATATGTGTGACTTAATTTATGGCAACCTGAGTTTATTCCCAAACATTCAATGACCAAAATGTTCTCAATACATAAATTTTGTTTACATAAACACTCCAGTATTGCTTATTATTATAAAACATAAATCATTGGTTTGGGTCTTCTAGCAGATATTTTTAGAGCAGCTACAATTTTTTTTACTACAAATCAAAATTTCCAAATATTTTACACTACAGTCTAAGAGTCAAAAGCACGTGATCTTTGAATGAATAGTGCAATAGAGGTAATGACTAGATAGAGATTTCTGGACATTTGCCATTGCGATGCAGAAGTCTGTATATTAATTTTCTCGTCCAAACGTTACTAGTCTTATTTAAGTACCTTTTTGTGTTCAGTCTTGTTTTTCCACAACAGATATCTGCATCACAATGGTGAATGTCTAAAAATCTTCATCTCGTCAAAAGCGTGATTAAAAGGATGGAATAATAAACGCACAGTAGACTTGAGACTTCTTTTGTTAACTTACCATCAACAAAAAACTTTTCCAGCATGCTGATGCCGGCTAACAGCCAGGAGTGCTAGAGCCCATGACGGCACTCACAACGCATGTGTCGTGTCCTGCACACGTGCAAAGAGGCCAATATTTGAAATTTCACATAAATACTATTTTTTCAGTGTAAAATGTGTTTTGCATTTGTATTTGCAGGATTTAATGTCTTTAAATGTTTTGAAGTGTTCGTTGTTATTTTTAAATTGTTTGGTTATGAAATTCAAAGTGCCGGCGGCACCGAGATTAAGAACACTAATATTCTGGTGTGAATGCCGTCATAAAGAGACACTGAAATAATATAAAAAATTCGTAAGGCAATTATAAAATGTAAAAAATTATTTTATTTAATTTGTACCATTTTATTTTCTATAATAAAATATTTTACTCGGCGTGCATAGCACTTCCGCTTATGTGAACCCCGTAGGCGGCCATTGTAGGTCCATGCGACGCTTGCCTGTGGACAGTCTGTCGAGGAGAGCTGGCAAGGTAAGACACTGTCACGTACGCACTACAACTTTTGTTCACTGATGTAGGTTTCAATAGTCAATTTAGTTTACCTTTGCTTGCATACGTTTTGCCAGACATTTTACCCCCAGAATTAGGCTTCCGCTTTATTAATTTATTGTGCCCTTGTGGTGTTTTTAACTTAATCGAGGAGGAGGAGAAACATGTTGGAAAGGTCATGCGACCGGCGCAACTTGAATCAGGCGCCATCCGCCTATATTAGCAGCGTTTCATTGTAATTTCTGCATTATTGCTACACACAATTTTAAGGGTTTTGTTTTCATGTATGTATTTAAGGGTATTTTTCCATGTTTGAATATTTTACTGCAACATCACGTATAACCACGTGGCTAACCGATGCCCAGTAATTGTATACGCCATCATTGCGTTTTGAGAACTTATTTATGAAATATCGTATGTGCAATATTTTATTCAGGGTTCAATGATAAATTTTGTTAGTATTCCGTGTAATTTTCACATAAATGGATCCTTTTTGTTTTTGGCCACGCATTCACTTTCATGTTTGATTTTACCGCCATCAGGCAAGTTACATGCCTGCAATCACTTAAGTCGTAAAGAAAATAATTTTCTCTACCAGAATAATATTTTGTTGGAATTTAATTTGCTGTTTTCACAAAGAAATATTGCAATTCCACCTGCACCACATGGTCCGCTACAAACTTCATCCAGCAGCATCTGCACCATTGAAGCTTGTTTTCACACGTGTGTGTTTATTGTGAATACTCATCCTGTGTCCCATCTTGTTTCATATATCTTTTGAGGGTTTATGTAATTTTGTAATTTGTGTACAGTGCAATTACCCCCATCCTAGCCGGCTCTGTGTATAGGCCGTCACCACACTCCCCACGTGCTGGAAGGTGAGTCCCGACGAGTTTGCTTTAGTGATGACGATATAATCACACGTGTTAATATGTCTCATCAAGTGTTTTCATTTGTAATTCACCGTGTCCTGTCTTCAGGGAAAACAGTCAGTCCACCCTAGCGGCTGTCGGCCCTCATCCCTCGTGAAGCCTGTGCTTCCACGCACCTCTGCGAGATCATTCATCTAGGTGTGCACTATATTAATTGCGGGCTGGGGAGCACCCAAGCGTAATTGGCTAGTCATGACCGAGATAATCATAATTTCATTGGCACGTTGATGTGTACGCATAGTAACAATAAAAGCAAGTCTACAGTGAACTTGCCTCTTTTATTCAGTAGTGACAGTGTCCTAGCCATATATATTTTAGTAAGTATTTATTTCAATGTGATGTTTAGTAAAAGTTTAGTATTGCCAACGAGTTTGTAAGTACGCACGGGTGAGACGGACACACAGAACCCACAACATCCCTGAGAACCCTGAGTCTCAATAGTACGATGATTGGGAAGCACCGCTGGTGACCAAATTACCAGTAAGTATTTGTGTCATCATTCCTCTCACGTCTCATCCGACGACGTCAATGCTATTAACCATTTTTATATTAGGTACATTAAGTTAAGGGTTTTGAAAACAAATCCTGTGTTTTGAGACTCATTACAAGCAGAAATTATTTTGAAGAAGAGCCAATGACTTGAATGCTACCTGCAACACTGGGAACACAACCCATACATATCTTCCCAACATCAGCATTATGTAACATAAAAATACAAAAAGTTAAAACTTTGGGTTTTATGTTACTCATTTATGTATGGAAGGGCTATAAAGATGATGGGACTTCCCAATAACATTAGGCTCGGAACAGTACAATGACTTGGTATATCTAAACTGAGTCAGACCATCCTCCGACTCATCACATTAGGTTTGCAGTTGCAGTAAGAGGTTTGAGGTTATGTTAGCCTATTATGAAAACTACTGGGCCAATTTAATTCTGACAAAAACCAAATGTATTCACACATTATACATAAATTGTACATACCCAGATGAACACCAATTTCCTGTTGTAGAAGTAAACTTATGAAACAACGACAACTCATCTCCCCAATTAAGTTTAACCTTCTTTCATGAATAACTAACACAAGTCCAACAGTCACTACAGCAGCCGAGGCCCTACAGCAGACAGAGGAGTTGAGACACTTGGGCGGCTCTTAACATCATGGTCTTGAGAGCCAATGGTGGTGAAGCAAAATGAGGATGCAGCAGCACCAGAATGCAAGAGCGAGGAAACAGGAGATCCTCAATCAAACCTGTACACCAGTGGCATTATCCAGCACAATTTTCACATGTGAAAATCCGGGAGCTACCATTCCAGGAATCAAACCCAGTTCGCCTCAGTGGGACACGAGTCGACTGAGAACTACACTATCTCGAGCCCAAAGAGAGCAACATAATAGATAGGAGGCAGGAAGAGACATAGCACACATACACTATTTAGCAAAAAGTAATTTGACACCCGTAAAGAGAGGTAATTCAATATGTCAATTGACTTGTGTTTCGCGGCCTTCGGCGTAGGACCACTGGTGTTTGTCCGTCGTAGCATGAACACAAGATGCCTATTAACATTCTGGATAGTGAAATGCTCCCAACATTGTGGTGTTTCTACGGAATGGACCCGTGTTACTTCCGGGATGACAATGTCAGGTGTCATGTTTCAAGGGCTACTATGCAGTGGTACGCTGACAACGTTTGCCGATTGGACTGGCCGGCTCAGAGCCCCGACCTCAACCCTATAGAACATCTTTGGGACACATTGGATCGTCGGGTGAGGGCTCGTCAGGTGCAGCCAAAATCCATTGCTCGACTCATGGAATGGTTGCAAGAGGAATGGCAACAAATCCGCGTGGATGTCCTGCAAACACTCGTAGAGAGCATGCCAGACAGGGTGGCTGTTGTTATAGCCGCCAGAGGTGGCCCTACGAGATTCTAAGGGGGTGACAACCACCGAGCAAACGTTGTGGACAGGTGCCCAATTACTTTTTGGTAGATAGTGTATTTTTCCTGTAAGGATCCATCTTTTTTCTTTTTTATTATACCTCTACAGCTTCTATGCCCATGACAATTAGTGAATGACTGACTCAGTGATCCAAATTTTATCCAATATATTTTTAGAAAATTCTTGTTATAACGAAGAACATATTTCTAATAAATTCTCAAAGATTAATAACAATTACCTGCTGATACTTTAATCACTTAATGCCAGTTATCCTATATGATTAACTATTAAAAGAACCCTATTACTGGTAACACACTATAAATTAGTTTACAAAATGTTTAAGATAAAAATTGGATAATTAACCACCTTTACTCTATTTTTTTAAACCTGAACTTAAGAAAATGTAAATATGTAAATACTACACTATTCTTGCAAAATCAAATTTAAGGGATATGACTACAAATTAACAAAAATAATACTGCATGTTAAGCATAGCTACCACCTATTCTTGTAATTGTGTTCACAAGTACGTAAATATTTTAGATTTATCTCAGTCACTCTTCCTAGTTTGCACTGTCTAGCGGTGCTCGCTTCATCCCTAACAGATACCTTAAAAAATGGTTGATACTTAAGTAGAAGTAATACTGAAATATAAACTGAACTCGAATGTTCTTCTGGGAGATGGTACAAAAGGTACAGTAAATAAAGAACTCAAATGTGAGTAATTTCAGGAGTTCATGGTCCTTATAACTCCCAAAATTCCCCAAGACTTCTACACCCATGAAGGCAGGGTACGGGTTAACAGTACCCACCTGACCAGGTCCATTCCAAGCAGCCTCTCATCCAGATCGCCTGGTCCTCCGAGCTTTGTCCACACTGCCTCGTTGCCCACGGCGACGCCATGTTCGTTGGCACCCATCTCTGCCCCCCACATCCACGCTGGCTTGCTCAGTATCACCGCATGTGTGTGGCTCACTTGATCAATTTCGATGTACGTGCACTGCCAGCAGAATCAGTCTCACAGCAGGGTTGCACATATACAAACACCAACACACAATCTCCAACATGGCAAAAGCCCTAAAGATTGTTTGCTCCAAGCCCTTACTGCTGTATTATTATCAGAAAAAAATGTGTGTACGTAAAAATATGATTAAGGAACCTGCCTGCCGGGTGACTGAAATGCACTGCAGTGTTTGAAATACATGTTTAACTATGAAACGTGTGTCCAACGTACTGACCTACAAAAAGAACTCACAATTCCAGACGAGGCCTGTTGAGTGATTTGAAAACATCTCACACACTGAAAACATAATTCCAGGGCACTAAAACATAGTTAAATATTGCCTTTTCAAAGAGCTGTATTGCAAAACATAGGTGAAATAAATACAAAAATACTCATAAGAGTTCTGAATTAAACCTTGCCTCATACTTTCCACCAATAAAATGATAGGATCGCCACTGAAAGTCCCATAGGTAGAGACAGTACAACGTGAACACTGCATGCCAGTTCAGAAGTCTGTGCATAGCGACGTTGGCGCACTTGTAGCTCGTGGCAGTGCCACCCTTATTGCTCGCATGCTTCTCTGCATCAAACACAGAAACAATCTCCAGGTAGGCGGACGTTTAACATTATTTTTAATAACAGCCATTTATTTTATTTAACCTTCTGCTCCCATAACACATAAGAAGAAAAATAATTCCCTAAAATTCTTTTAATTCCTGTATTTACAGATATTTGTTTCTGAATGATAAAAAACCAGACCTCACATCATTTTAAAAACTTGCTTCTTTCCTTATCCACAATTGTTCCATAATGAAGAATTTTTAATTATCCTGCAGTCTATACAAAAAATCAATTTTTATTTTTTTTTTTAATGCTTGCCATATTATCTTCAACAAAAAGCCCCCAAGACCAGCAAACTAGTTTTGAAGTAAACCATTACTATTCAAAATTTAAATGTTTTTTTAATGATGGAATCCTGCATTGATACATGCACCTACAGAGTTAGCAAATTTAAAGTAAACACACAATTTCTCCATAAAATTTTGTAACTGCTAGATAAAGAATATTCATGAACGTTTTCAAATGTTTTTCACAACCACGTTATGCATAACAATTCACAGCTAAGGTGATTCAAGGTCAAGTCAACAGGTCACAAGGGTAGACAATTTAACAATTCCAGATGCACAAGAAGACATACAACAACCGAAAAGAAAGTAGCAACATTATATAACATAAAATATTAAAATATACTCTATTTGTGGTTTCTTCATACTTTTTGAAAGAAACCTTTGAAAAATCACCCCTTTTATAACACTAAAAACAAGATAGAAACACTTTATTTTCTGAAAGACAATTTCCTTCTGGAATAAATGAAATGTTCCCTATCGGCAAAAGTCTTCTTCATTTGACTCACATGGAGGCCATAGTGGTGTAGATATCAATGGCCTCTCAACACAGCAACCTGGGTTCCATCCCTGATGAAGTCAAACTCAGATTTTCACACATGGTGCTAGCATTTCACCTGCCGCTACATTCCGCCACTGATCCATCTTCATAGTGCTTCACCCCTAATCAGCATGAAAGATCTCGGCTAAGTGTCACCAAAATACGTAGGTACTCATTCATATTTCCGCTCATCAAGACCCAAATTAGTGGGCATCATTAGCAGCTGCGTGTGGAGAAGTTTATAGAGTAACTCTCTCAGAAAAAGTCCATACTTAGACTGAATAAAACAGAACTTGGAACCGTATATCAATATCAAATTACCTATTAAACATTTTACACCATTATCTTTTCCTATGAACACAAAGATAGCTATGAACAACATGGTTGTAACACTTGAGGAACTATGCCGCAATACTGTTTGGTATTGTTGGTTTACAGTTGACTACTTTCTATATTGACCTTGAAAAAATTCCCGCATTTAACATGTGCATATTTAATGGACACGACTGACTTGCTCCAAGTGAAGTTGGCAGGAATTTAGGAAAAACAGTTCCTTCTCTTAATGTTCCAACAAAAGTGTTAGTAATTTTAACACATCTTCACTAAACTGAGTAGTGATTGGACCCATGGCAACGTTAATTTTGCAAGTGGTGGATGCATAAAAGAATGGACAGGAAAGTATAGCATCAGCTCAAATTTGGAAAGTGCTCAATTAACCACACAATACCGCCAACATAGGGATATAAACTGTACCAAACGACTTCATACCATGACTTGACTTTGTAAATGTTTGCTATGCTACAAGTCTAGTTTTTCCATTGGGCCACTAGAAAATAATTACATTGCAAGATAAGTTAGCTCACTTATTACAAAGTCATGGCTCACTTCTGAATAGTCAGTTTATTTACATTATGATTTAATCAAATAATATATAATTTCATTTTATGTTTTCACTAGTTATAGTTACAATAGCCATTATATTAGGTTATCAAATTGAAAAGTATATACATTATTTTTAAAAAATTATTAATAAAATATTTTGTTTACGGGCCAGTCTGACGAGCTTGGCAAGTCGCACGTCACATGTTAGCCACTAACGGAATAATAGTTCCGGCATAGATGATAGGAGCGCTTGATTAAGTCCTTCCACAAGCAGATGGAAAGAGGGTTAAGCACGGTACCTCGACCTTTGCCCCAGCTTGGTGATCCTTGGCCGGCTCGTAGATCAGTTCTTGCACCTCACCCTGCGGCCTGTCCGAGTTCTTCCCAAACACCACTCCCTTGTGGGCAGTTTTCGATGGCAACACCACGAACGTGTCGCACGACTTGGGCTCCATTCCTGTTGGGAGAACTTCCACACATCAGCCAAGAATTCTTGAGTGTACGTCACATATGGTACTACTCAGGGCTTTTTCAAAGTTTCAAAAAAAAAAACTGCATCATTAGCAACACTGAATATAAACACATTACAATAAGGCACATAGCATTTTAACATATCTGACTAATAAAAAGTAAAATCCCACAAAAAAGTAACCATTTTACTATTAGGAAATCCATTAAAATATGTTGAATGTTATGCACCGTGTTACATTTTTCTCAGCTGTATCTGAATTATTATAACAAGTTTTACTGCAAGTATTGTACTGTTTCTTATGTATTACATAGCTCTCTGTCCTTTCAACTCGCCAGAAAGAACAAAAAAATATATGGAACACTATAAAATAAACTGGAAACCGATACTGATTACGTTTAACAGCATTACAAATTTTTATAAATGTTCTTGTAAACACATTACCCCAATAGGGTGATGTTTACACAAAACTCTCAGCACCTAAAATTACAAGGCTGGAACGTACGAACATTTCAACGAGCAACTTTGCTGTTCATCTTATTTTTTATGTATAAACAAAGGAATACAAAAGTAACAGCAGCAGTTCAAGATATGTTAAAAATAATTTTCCACATACTTATGCAAGTCGGTAATAAATTGTTTTAAAACAAAACATTCATGAGGGTATGATGAATTAAATACATTGTAAGGTTATATAACTTTGTTCCTCTGAACTTTGTAAACCCATAAGTTTAATTTGTAATACAGTTCTACAGCATGGATTATTTCCTGATACGATCAGAAAATTGTACTAGTGAGTCATTCGAAAAAAAAAAAAAAAAAAAAACACACACACACACACACATGCACGTGCGCGCACACACACACATGCATGCACGCACGCACACGCACACACATGCACGTGCACACACACACACATATTTAAGTATGGTTTTCAAATTAATTCCTCTTGTATTAAAGTTGTATACAAACAAACAAATGATATCATGAAAGCCATGAAGAACCGTGAGCATGTTACAAGTATTTTTTATAATTAGAGACAGAATTTCATTGTGGATCAACTTGCAATTACTCTAGACAAGATTGTAGCATTGCAGCTAGATATATATAATTAGCATATTCGGGAAGTATTTTAATCTTCTATATTTCAGTCAAGGATAGTAATTCATGTAATATTTGAAAGGTCATGGCAATGACAACTTGTTTGTATTTCATATATTTCCGTTTTTCCAAATTTGTTATTTTTATTTCCTCATTTCACCAGTAGAAACAGACGACGTCAACAACAGATGTGCATCTTTTCCTTTTCACTGGGTTAGTAAACTAAAAACACCTGCAACCGCACGGCACAACATGGTGAAACGAGGTCACCTTTGGCTGACATGACCAACTGCTTGAAAACAATATGTTTCAATGAGGAAACTTTCTCGGGTATCACAACAGTTCGTCACGGCACGATTGCTTGTCAGCTCTCAGCATACAATGTGTGATCACGTTACTTGCACCGACCAGCTCCCGCAACTGTAACCTCCTTTTGTATTTCGGACATTTCAATTCAAATATCTGTTAAATTTATTTTCCGTCGGTGCGAGGAGCCAATAGGGTGCCGGGAGATAAAGGTAACGATTCTCTCTCGTCTTCGTAACTCTTGAAGCGAGAAGTTTTGTTTTATGAAGACTGCCATCCTGTCTTGGTTTTTTTTTTGTTTGTCAGCTGCGAGTGCCAATTGTTTGTTTTGCCGAGACAATAAATCTCCAGTTTTATTTACTGGCACTCCTGGTATCAACAAACTTTCATTATTATATAGTCAAAAGTCTCCAACTCACACTGAGCTAGCCTGTTGGTGTTTGCTGAGATTTACGAGAGAACCAGACAGTAACCTGTTACAAGATTAATCATATAAAGTTTCTTATGAGAAAAAAATACCAGTAGTATAGAAAACTTATCTTGAAATAATACTGAAATAAAACAAGTAGATAGAACATGATTTTTAGGTCTGAAAGTTGATAAATATTTTAATTGGGGAAAATCACATTGATTTTATAATTCCAAAGCTACATTCTGCTATTTTTACTCTCAGATATATGAGCAATGTCTGTAACATTTAACTAGTGAAGTGAAATCCAAATGAGAAAATAATGTGCAGAAGTCAAAAATGCATCGGGCCAGTCGGTAGAGTCCATTGCTGCTGTACAAAGGGGTGGGGTTGTTCAGCTCAGTAGCGACAGCCGCCAAGAGCAGTCGGGCGACAGCTGCTCCACACGTGCGTATTACTTGTAGAAAAAATAGGTCTCACAGCATCGTAGTAGAGAGCGATGTTATCAGTTTGGTATGTACAGCGCCAGCAGCATCACGGGGTTTCCCTCCCTCCAGCGGCAGGTGCTTGGGAGAACCCTCCCCTACACTGCCTCCAATACCTTCCCTCCCTCAAAGCTGCACAAAGATTATTAACTCATTTTCATTTTACTATAATAAAGACTGGTATGTACTTTGCATACATTCACTCACTTATTTCATATGGCATAATATTTCGAGGGAATTAGATAAAGGCAATAAGAATTTTTATAATACAGAAAACAGCAGTGAGAATTATTTTTCATACGAAAATATGAGATTCTTGCAAAACAACTTTTTATTAATGATAATATTCTAACACCACAATGCTTATATATTTATTCAGTTGTGGTATTTGTTTAAGAAAATTGGGAAAGTTTAGAAGAAATACAGAGTTTCACAGTCACAATATCAGATCAAAATATAATATGCACTATCCAATGAATATGTTGAGAGATATGGGTGGCACTTAAAAAAAAAGAGATTTACTTGAGAGCAGATGAGAGTAAAATGAGGTGAGAACGGAGCAGTACCTGAATGCAAGGGTGGGGAAAATGGGAGATCTCAGAGTAAACCCACTGATCAATGGCATCATCCGACACAATTCCCACCTGCAAAAATCCAGGGTGACCCGGCCGGAGATTGAACCTGGTTCGCCTTGGTGGGAGGTGAGCAGTCTAACCACTTAGCCACCATGGCCCCAACAAATGTGTTGATTGTATTTGAAAAGGGTGTGCTGTAAGATACCATGCAATAAGACTTTTTAATAAACTACCTGTTGAAATAAAAACCTTGTACGAGGGAGATGCTAAAACACTGAAAGAGAGTTTAAAAAAAATCTAATATCGAAAGTCATTTTACTCTATAAATGAGTATCAAACATTTAATGACTATGGATTTTCATATTTTCTATATAAAGTAGACTCCGGACTAACCGGCCTAATGTGGCAGAAGGGCAGGCCGGATAACAAAAAAGTCGGATAGGCCAGAGTTCTATAACTACTCACTTCCTGCTCCACCCACACCATTAACAACACACTTTTCATACCAAAATTCGATTTTATTCATATTTTCTGACCTTTTAGTACAGGCCAGTACTTTATAAATCTTTGTTATGCACTGAACTGTCCCTTTTAAAATTTATAACAGAAAAAGGAAGTCCAAAAATAAATATATTGTACACATTATAAGATAAATTTTATAATGTCTAACTTAATTCCCGGAAACATAAAATAATGTACACTGTACAGTATGTGAATAGTATACATAAAATTTTAAAATAAAAAAACATTAACACAAAACGTAAACCTAATTCTTAAAAAAAATAATTTCAACTTATTTTACTGTTCATAGATAAATGATTACACAAATGTGAAAAGTAGGCCTAAGATAAAAGAGTCAAAACCTACAGTTTTTAGTTTTTGAAAAAGTCTTTGATTCTCCCTGTTCGCCCTCTCCCGCGATGCAACGTCCCTCCTCTTACGCAAGCAGATTATATCAGCTGGCATCATTTCCTCCTGCTGGCTAATGTATTGCAGCACTGCCTCAATTGTCTTGAACACTTCCGAATGTGGGATGAGATTTTCCTGTCATCTAAAGATGCCTTCTCTTCTTCTTCTTGTATTTCTTCTACCTGTGTCACCATTACCACAATATCGTTGTCAGTTATTTCATCAACTTCGTTGTTTGCCATCCATTCTCTAATGTCCTCTGCACTGACATCGTCGCAGCCTGGTTCTTTTTCCAGCAACGAAGCAAGTTATCGTTTTCATCTTTCACTTCGGTTTCACACATGGGTTGAAGGTTGAAATGTCCTCCTTCATGGTCCAAAAGACTTTCCAAGACCTTACAAGTGATATGTTTGGAACCTCTTCCCATGCTTCGGCCACCCTTCGTATGACATCTAGAATGTCTATCTTTTTCAGAGTGGTTAAGTAGTCTTCATGATTATCAACTGAGAAGATGCCGGCGACACTTTTTCTTTAACATTTCAATGACACCCTTGTCCATCAGCTGACAAACAGCAGTCACATTGCTTGGTAAAAATAAAGCTTTGATGTCTCCATCTGTGAGTTCGTCAGTGGCCGGATGCGAAGGTGCGTTGTCAAGAATTGGCACCGCCTTTCTCGGCAAATTGTTGTCTTTCAAAAGTTTTTCTACAGTCGGTACAAATTCATTTTAAAACCAAGTTTTAAAGATTTCTGAATTCATCCATGCTTTCTTTTGATGTGTGTAATATAGGGGTAGTGATTCCCGATTTCCCAGTTTTTCAAAAGCTCTAGGTTTCTTTGATTCTGCTATTAAAGTCAACCTAAGCTTGTGGTTGCCGGTTGCATTACTGCAAGCCAAGAGGTGACTCGTTCTTGCTTTTTCTTGTATCCGGGTGCAGTGGCTTCGTTTTTCAATGCAAGAGTTTTTGTAGGGAGCATCTAATAATTTAAACCGGTCTCATCGCAGTTGTACAAATGCTCCCCAGAAATTCCCTCCTTTTCAATAAGCTTAAAATGATAGTCTTTGAACAAAGGTACAGCCTCTTTATCAGCAGATAAAGCCTCCCCACTTACTGAATCATTGTTTCCAGCAATCTAACCATCTATCACTGGCAGTAAATTCTGAATCCTCTCCTTTTATTTGTCGCTTAAATTTCAATGCTTTTTCCTGCAATATCGGCCCAGTAACAGGAAAGCCTTTACCTCTTAACTGTTCATGCCACAAAAATAAAGCTTCCTCAATTTCTTTACACTTACCTTTCAGCATGGTTTTTCTTACTTTCATTCCACTCCCACCAACTTGGGCGGCACACCACTTTTCAATTTCTGCACGACTTTTCTCCCAGTCACCAACTGTACTTTTCCCAACTCCTAACTCTGAAGCAATAGTTTTTGCCATTACCCCAGAGTCTTTGTAGCGTGTAGTTTCTCCTCCATGGTCACTACAACCTTTTTTCGTTTATCACCCAATTCCTGATCTTCAGTAAAAAAAACAACGAAGCACATAAAAAAAAAAAACAATTTACGAAGGTAACCAGGAACAGTGGCAAACATATTCCGTGCTTGTTGACAACCAATACACAACTGACGGAACAAAGAGCAGGTAGCAGAGCGTGGGAAAATCCGCGCTTTTCATGTCGCAACTTGTGTTTTGCACACAGCATGTAGGAGGATTGTACCAGACAACTGCTTGCAATGTCTTGGCACAGTTGCGATTTATGAAGGTGTGAAAAGTCGAGTAGATTGTTCAAAAAAATTATTCCTCATTTTACTACAGAGAATTTATTGTTTGGAATTAGGCTGGATGGTACGGAGGCCAGATGGCACAGAGGCCGGATAGTACGGAGGCCGGATAGTCGTGAGCAGGATACTCGAGAGTCTACTGTTTACTCTTGTGTTACATATTCTGTGTTATTATCTTGTGACTTGTGTACTTGCTGTATTCAGTTACTACTATACTGACATGTATTCCACGTGATGGAAAAGTTTCCAGGCTCAATATCAGGGTCTACAAACACTGCATTATGTAAATAACTAAATAAAATAGTGTCCCAAGCATGTTATGTCATTACAAAGAAGTTGGATGACCAAAGGGTCACGACCCTGATGGGCAACGCACATAGCTTTGCTAAAATGTTGTCTGTTGGTGGGATTGTTGGTAGCATTTGCTCATGGAGGGGAGGACAAGACCACAACTAAGTTGTGATACGGGTTACGTTATTTTCTCACCCACAGACCCTGTCACCAAGAACTCAAGAATAATACATAAGTGAAACAGACGCATAAATAATCCATTCACTGTTTCTTCATACTTTCCAGATCAATCCTTTGAAAAACCACCCCACCTATAACGTGTTTGGTTATTTCCTAAATATGTCGCCTATAGCAAGCATTTTATAATTGTGTTATCATTAAAGTACCTTATTTTTGGTTAAACTGAACTGCTGTTTATATTCTACATATAAATTATAATCTTTCATTCATAAGTATGTTGGTAATACCCAGTAAGAAATAGTTGGAGGAAAAGTAGAGATTTGAGCGGCTCTTAACATTGATTTTTTGAGAGTCAAGTAAGAAATAGTTCTTATGCAAAATATTGCTAGACTGAGTGAGCAAGAATGTGGTGCCCTGCCCCTTTAGTATAAATTTCTAGACTCAGTTAAGCTTTGTTTGCATAAATGGAGGATTATCCTGAAAGTAGAACTTAAGTAGGGCTTCCGAAAAGTTGGAAGTAACAGTGAATGGACTATACTTCAAACTCCAGCAATCTGACCTCGCTAGCCGGCATCATGTGTTGGAACGTAGTTTGCCAATCAGCGCCTGGTAACTTGTTTGCCAGCTGGCACACGTGCCAATAGCAAATCTTTCACAGCAGACACACAGCCAGCTTCCAGAGCCTCATGCAGCCAATAGCCAATGGGTGCACACACATCAAAGGCACCACCACAACATTTTATATCTGTACGCTTATCTATTCTTTTGCCCTTTAAAACCAGAATCTTAACA
This sequence comes from Dryococelus australis, assembly GCA_029891345.1. Taxonomy (NCBI): domain Eukaryota; kingdom Metazoa; phylum Arthropoda; class Insecta; order Phasmatodea; family Phasmatidae; genus Dryococelus; species Dryococelus australis. The sequence continues at coordinate 19,128,601 of CM057001.1, forward strand.
TAACCTTTAATTTAGTTTACAGACTTTCCATTGGGTGAATTTTTTTACCTAAGCAGTAATGAACTTTAAGAACTGAGGCTCAATTTATTTATAACTATCTGAAGAGAAAACAAAAATATATTCAACATGGAATTACAACAATTTTATCCTTGAATGGTATGATGTTCTATGATTTATTTTATAGTTTAAGTGCACTGTATCCACTGCGAAACGTAATTCAATAAATTAAACAGAAATAGGTGACCACAAACAACAGACCATGACATTATAACACCGACAGATAAAAAGCAATCTGACAATAAAATGGAAAAGGCTGAACAGTAAACAACCAACAATGAAAATCTATCAAGAACACACAACATCCTGAAGTTGCCCTCACTGTCCCGCGCAGGATGCAGCCTACTACTGCTCTGCCCGTGCACCAGCCACGCACGGATGTGCGTGCAGTGTACGAGTCATCCAAGTCTTTCATGCACGAATGGGTCAGTGAACCGCCCCATGACCCTATGACCCGCACCTCTAAGAGTAAGTTGACTCATCCCTGTGTGTTTACTGTGTTACCAGAGATCTGTTCCCCTGAAAGCAGAGTATAATAAACCATATACGGGAAAGTGTTATCTCCCACTCGCTTCCCACGAGTGATGTGTAATTTAATAAAGAATGCAACACCATATGGTTAAAGTAGTAATACTAACCAATAACTTGACACACTCTAAAATCATGATATATTTTTGCAGTGATTGTGTCATACTTGTTTTGTTTAAAAGGGTCTATATCAGTTTTCCAGTTTCTGTTCAAATATAAAGTGAATGATATTGGCAGTTCCGGCATCAGCCATGTTGCGCCCAAACTTTAATTCTCCAGCTTAATATTACATTAAGGTTTCAGTTTAATACTGTAATTTTGAGGGCTTATGTGTATGTCAAGTGTCTTGCATTACTTTTCTGTGATTTCCTATTTACTTTGAAATGCTGATCCATCTTTTCCACGTTATTTATTATTTTCCAGACACACATAGCAACAGTGACTACAAACATTAATTAATACAGTTCAGATGTCGGAATTACTTCATAAATTTCTCCGAGTGTTATGCTGTGTTCTAAATTCTTTTATTATGTAAACTTGTCCAAGTGTATGTTTTTTGTAGTTCCCTCCCGGTACTGGTGGGAGATCTCTGTTAGGTAACGGGACCTGTGAACCACCATTTTCAGTCTAGACCAGCAGGCCAACAAGAGTGCACATGCTTCGTGTCTTGGGGGCCTTCCACTTCTTTTGTGCAGACACTTAGCTGAAATAATAACTTTATTAACTCCGGAACATTTTTTTAACTTTTGCTCTCCCTCGCGCTTGCACTCTTTATCTCTGTCAGACTCACGGCCCCGGAGATTTTACACGCGTTCATTTCCACTAGCACTTAACAGTGCTGTTTGCTGTGTGCGCCTATGGCAGGCCTGGTATGCCATGCCCAGTTTATTCGAGGGACACAGTGAATGTTGTGTGTATGTAATCTCACTCAATTCACGCCGTTTGGTGAGACACGAGACAAATTATGACAAAATTACTTACGGTTGATATAGGCACCAGCGATGCTTCCCAATCACCGCACTATTGAGACTATGGGTTCTCAGGGATGCTGTGGGTTCTGTCTGTCCGTCTCACCTGTGCGTACTTACAAACACATGTGGCTAGGACACTGTCACTACAAATGAATGAAGATGGGTCACTGTGAGACTTGTTTTTATTGATACTGTGCATACAAAAAATCAACGTGCCATGAAATTAATGATACACTTGGTCGTGTCTAGCTAACTCCACTTGGGTGCTCCCCAGCCCGCAATTACTCTAACATACACCTAGATGGATGATCTCACTGTGGTGTATGAAAACACGATCTTCACAAGGGAAGAGAGTCGACAGCCGTTAGGGTGGACTGACGATTTTCCCCTGAAAACAGGACATGGTGAATTACAAGATGAAACCCTGATGGTATATTAACGCATGTGATTACTCGTCATCACTAACGCAAACTCGTTGGGGCTCGCCCTCCAGCACATGGGTAGTGTGATGACGGCCTATACACAGAGCCGGCTAGGGCGGGAATAATTGCACCGTACACAAGTTACAAAATTAAATAAACCCTCAAAAGATACATGAAACAAGATGGGACACTAGATGAGTATTCACAATAAACACACACATGTGTAAAAACAAGCTTAGATGGTGCAGATGCCGCTGGATGAAGTTCGTAGCGGACCACAGCGTGCAGGTGAAATTGCAACATTTCTTCGTGGAAACAGCTAATTAAATTTAGACAAAATATTATTCTCGTTAAGAAAATTATTTTCTTTACAATTTACGTGATAGGAGAACTGTAACATGCCCGATGGCAGTAAAATCAAACATTAACATCACTTGCTGCCAAGTACGAAAAGCATCAATTAATGTGAAATTTCACGGAACCTTGACAAAATTTAACATAGAACCCTGAATAAAATATTGCACATACGATGTTACATAAATAAGCTCCCAAACGCAATGATGGTGTATACAAATACTTGGCGTCGGTCAGCCATGTGGTTATGCGTGATGTTGCCGTAAAATGTTCAAACATGAAAATACCATCAAATACATACATAAAAACAAAGCCCTTAAAATTGCATGTAGCAATAATGCAGAAATTACAATGAAACGCCACTACCATAGGCGGATGGCGCCTGATTCAAGTTGCGTGGTTCCGACATCTTTCTACTCCTTCTCCTCTATTAAGTTAATAATGCCACCAGGGCGAAATAAATTAGTAAAGCAAAAGCATAATGCTGGGGAAATGTCTGGAAAACGTACGCAAGAGGTTGACCGGTAAACTAAATTTACTATTGAAATCTACATCAGTGAACAAAAGGTTCTAGTGCGTACGTGAGTGTGTCTTACTTCGCCAGCTCTCCTCAACTGACTGTCCAGATACAAGTACGGACCTACCATGGCCGCCTACGGGGTTCACATAAGCGGAAGTGCTATGCACACAGAGTAAAACATTTTATTATTGAAAATAAAATGACACAAATTAAATTTAATACTGTTTTACATTTCTACAATTGTCTTATGAATTTCAATATTATTTTAGTGTCTCTTTATGACAGAGTTCATGCCAGATTAAGTGTACTTTATCTTGGTGCCGCATACACTTTGAATTTTATAACCAAATAATTTAAAATTAAGACAAACACTTTAAAACATTTAAAGACATACTAAACACTGCAAAGATAATGCAACACATTTTACACTGAAAATAACATATTTACGAAAGTTCAAAATTACTGGCCTCTTTAAGCACGTACGGGAAATGTGACATGTGCGTGGTGAGAACCGTCATGGGCTCTAGCGCCGCTGGCTGTTAGCCGGCGTCAAATTATTCTGGTAGTTCTAAATTATATGTGAATTATTTTGAACATACATAAATTACTTCCAATAGCTATGACCGTGATTTTAGCTTACCACGATTTCGCACCTTTTTAGCATTAGCTAGCTGCATGATGTAGGAGAGAAACGGAGAGAATGGTTGTCTCAATTTTACACAGTAAGAGTGTAAGAGAACGCAAAGCAGAGCTCTTGCCAGGTTGTGCAAAAGAGTGTTCTCTCAATACAGTATTCTTTAAACTGAGACATGGCGATAGGTGTTTGACCACATTTTTGTGGTACTTTTTAATGCTTTTGTATCCCACAGTTACATTGATATTCACATCACACAATGATATACATACACTATCGATCAAACACAGAAATATGCCACTGTGGAAAGCTTTAATAGGTACACAATTTTAAAAGTGTTGAAATGTTTAGGTTGGAACTTGACGGCGAAGTGTTGGGTGCCAAAGAGAATGAAATGAGGCAAGGATGGAGCAGTAGCAGAATGCAAGGGTGGGAGAAATGGAATACCACGAGGAAAAAAAACCACCGGCCAACTGTAACGTCTGCAAGGTTGAAATCCTGTGGACATGGAGGGAACCCCGTTCGACTTGGTTGGACGCAAGTAAGTTTATCAATCTTGGGAAAGTGCTGAAATGAATAATTACCCATTTTAGTTAACTAGAATGCAGAGTATCTTTCGCCCCTTTGTACCACGAAATTGTTTAGAAAATAGTATGATCTCGTACACACTGATAATCACAGTCCTGAAACGTTTTTCTAGCAAAATACAAGCATCAGTAGCAACTAAACGCATACATATTCTTTTTGTGTTAACTGACGTAAGCTTCAAACCTACGTACTGTACCATTTGGAATTAAAACAAGGATATTTGGTAAACAGTTTGAGCCACTAAAACTTTACTTAACATTCAAATACAAGTAAATACATTTCCAAATAAAAACCTAGGAATATACGGCGGGGTGGTCTGCCTAACATGAACACCCTCAAATTTCTGGAATGGTTACAGATCACGAAATGTGGTTTTTGCTAAAAGAAATTTCGTACAGGCACAAGTAATATGGCGCAAAGTGACTATTCCTAACACGTGTAAGGGCAGAAATAATTAAACCACATATGATTTTTCCCTTGGAAAAATACATTTATTTCAAAGGCACCTGAAAGTATGTGCAACAAGGAGTTCAGTGATACAGTATATGCAATGGAAAGTTACACAGAAACGCCAAGAAATAATGTGCAAATGAAGTTCGGTGGACAGGTAGCATGGGGCAGTGGACCTGTACTCACAGCTGTAAGCAAGCATCACGTGCCTTCACTCATTCTGGCGGGACCGCTTCTTAATAGCAGCGCAGCACCAGTCCCCGTAATCTGTTACGGTATGTGGCTGTATGTACACAATGAAGTTCACGAATGAGGAAAAACTGGACGCTCTACTTATTTGCGGTGAGATTGGCAGAAATGCCACGCAAGCCGACCAAATGTACGGTGAAATGTATCCTAATTGGACACCCATCTCTCGGCAAACAATACGAAGAATTTGTACACATCTCTTGTCACGAGATTATTGGAATTCCACAAGAAGAGTGCAACGAAAGACTGCCACGGGTGAGACGCATTAACGCATTGTGTTGGCATGTGTCGATGCAAACCCTACATGCGTAAGCGAGACCTTCTCATGTTCATAGGAATAAGTAAAACAAGTGTGTTATGGGTACTGTGCCAACGGAAATTCCATCCATATCACGTGGCTATTCGTCAGGCATTACATGAAGGTGATTTCCAGCAGCGTGTTCAGTTTTGTAGATTTGTTCTGATGTCTGCAAGGGATGAGAGTAATTTTCTGAAGAACATACTATTTAGCTATGAAGCAACCTTCACAAACCATGAGGGCATATATTTACGAAGTATGCACTATTGGGCGACGGAGAATCTGCGTTGGGTTTGTCACGTGGAGCACCAGCAACAGTGTAAAGTAAAAGAGTATTGTGGAATCATTGATGTCTATGTCATAAGGCCATACTTCATTCAAGGGACAATGACTGGCTGTACATATGCCCATTTCCTCAGAGAATCCTTACCAGCACTTCTGGAAGACATACGTCGTGATACGTGGTTTCAACATGATGGTTGTCCTGCACATTTTGCTTTGGTGGCGAGGTAAGTGTTAAATGAAACATTTCCGAACAGCTGGTTAGGGCGTGGTGGTGTTCTAAGATGGCCAGCTCGCGCCCCCAATCTCAAACTGTGGGGAACTCTTGAGGGTGTACAACATAGTTCATACAAAGCCAGAAGACATACATGAACGCATTGTGGCATCTTGCAGAGGGATAATGCCAGAAACACTTCAGGCCACTCGTCGCTCGCTACATGTACATTTACAGATGTGTATTGCTGTCTATGGTAAACACATTGAGCACATGCTGGGAAAAGACCTAATGTGACTCGTTGACACCATAACTGTACTCATTTGTACTATGCAAGCGGACGCAATTGCGTTTCTCCTTAGGTTGGTGTATTCTATTTTTGTTGTGCATTTGTACGCACTCATTACTCACTACAGTTAATGACTAGGATACAAATATCCTGAATTACATAGGTATCTGAATAAAATGAAACGTACTAATATCAGACTCGCACTCACTTTACCTGTCTTCCCTCCGCTGTGGTACTCTCCTTTATCCAATATAGCATTCTGTGCCCCTTGCCCCATTAAGCACTAAGCTGCTATAAGGAAGCAGTCCCACCAGGATGCATCACAGTAGCTGTGAGTACAGGTCCACTGTCCCATGCTACTAGTCCACATAACTTAAATCATATTTGAACATTATTTCTCAGCGTTTCTGTGTTTCTTTCCAATGCATATGCTATAAGTATCGCTAAATTTCTTTTTGCACATACTTAAAGATGCTGTTGGAAAAAATATATTTTTATAAGGGAAAAAATTATATGAAATTTAATTATTTGTTCATATACGTGTTACAAATAGTCACATTGCGGCAAATTACTTGCTCCCGTAAATGTAATTTCAATGCAGGGAGACCTCAGATGGAAAAAACAGGTAGAGAGGGTGGTTGCAAAGGGAAGAAGGGCTCTGGGTATGCTGGGAACGGTACTAAATGGAGTCAGCTGTGAGGTGAAGGCATACGGCACAATGGTACGGCCAATATTAGAATATGCTGCAGCAGTATGGGACCCGTATGTGGAGGTGCAAGAACTGGAAAAGGGCAGCAAAATGGGTGAAGGGTAGGTGGCAGGGGCAGGATGACTAGGAAGACGGGAACTATAGGCCATCAGTTATGATGGAAGAAATGGGGTGGAGCTCATTGAAGGACAGGAGGAAAGTTGAACAACTAGTCAGGATGTACAGGGTGGTGAATGAAGAGGGAGGATGGGGAGGGCTACACTGCAAGCTAAGTAAGGGGGTGTTTATAGGAGGAGGAAACAACTGTGAGAAGCTTCAGAGGGTGTGGAGGAGAACGGAGCGGGCGAGGCAGTCATTGCTTGTGAGGTCTGTGAGGGAGTGGAATGTGTTGAGGGAGGAATTGGTATCTGTGAGAGGGGTTGGTGAGTTCAGGAAGGGCGTGGAAAAGTAGTTAGTTGGGTGAAGGAGAGGTGAAAGAGCTCGCCACCGGGGCGGTAGCAAAATTGCGAGTGTATGTATGTATTTATTTATTTAGCGAAAACCGCATTTCGTGATCTGGAACCGTTCCCGAAATTTTGAAAGTGTCCACGCTAGGCGGACCATCCTGTATTAAACAATCTCCTCTTTTATGCAAGCCTAGGCCTACACGTCACTACTACTTAGCTTGATATTTAAATAAGTATTTTTACACTAAAACAAGCGTTAGTACAGTTGATCAAATACGACCGGTCCTACAAGTTTGGCATTTAACTGTTTTTTGTTACAACGTCAAATGCTCCATCTCCAAAATGACGGGGCCAATAAAATTAGCTTGAAACATTCTATATAAATAACACAAAGACACAAATATTACTTTCTAGAAAAAGTCTAACCTTTGCCTGCTTTAAAGCAAAAATTCTTTCAATTTTCCCTTGATTTTATTTATTTTTAACGCGTAAAAACCGTCAATTACAATTCCGTCGATCCAGTGCTGCCAAAACTTTAATTGTATACCTTGACGTGAATTGCGTGTCCACGTGGGCATAGGCCGCATTCCACTTGGCATTGAAAGAGCTGACCAATACTGACGAACGTTCCTTTAGGTACTGATTCTGCTGATCAGCAATGGCAAAATGGTGTTGTGGCGTCTGGGTTGGAGACTATACTTCCAGCTGAAACTACTGAGGTGCAGAAGGTCAGGCAGTCTCAGTAAAAGCAAACGACGAAACGTGGTAGCGATGTATAACGAACAAGTTCCGTTATATGCAGAAGTTGTAGGTGAGAAGTATAATTTCAAAATCTTTATCTCATCATCAATTGATGAGTTTGAATCGGACAAAGATAAAAAGGAAAATAACAATCCCTGTTTACAACATGTTTAGCCTATCGATGCTTTATCGCGCATAGCAGACACCACTATTCCTTCTGAAAACTACAGACGAGTGTTTCACCTGGGCCATGTTCCATTACCTACACAATGCGAAATATGTGTCGCGAAGTAATTTCGATCCCTTTGCACAGGCGCATCGTTGCACCTACTACGACATTCTACTTCCGGCCAATCTCACGCGTAATTTGCACGAGGAAAAAGCACAAATGCTTCATGCGCTGACGTCATAGTGGCGATAAAATGCCAGAACGTGCGTATTTTGAGTTTACCATCGGCAGCGACCAAGGGCACGTTTGTTGGTTTTAGGAACCGTACGCAGTTAGATTGTACTGAATGATACTGCTAATAAATTATGTAATGATAATGACGAACAAACATGTTTTCTTGGGAAAACACATTTTTAAGAGGTTGCGAATTTAACTAACAATAAACTTGCGTGTTTTGTAAATAATGTATTCGCGAACTGTTACTATAATTATTGAAATGCACGTGGCCTAAAAAAGTCACATTTTCAACACTTCTGTAGTATGTAAATAACATTTGTTACTTTGCCTATATCGTGGATTGAACGAGTGTAAGGGTAACTTAACCCAAATATATATGTGTGTGTGTGTGTGCGCGCGCGCGTGCATGCGTGTGCATGTGTATGTGTATGAATATGAACGACATATGTATGGCATTTTATTTTGTCATTGAAATTAAAATTTTCGAAGTTATAATAATTTTAACATTAGTTCCATAATGAGCAAAATTTTCCACTGCTCCATCAAAACATGTCTCATGAAAGACTTTATTCTAAACCCCACCCCCGCGCCCTTCGCCAGCAACCAGCAAACATGACCAGGCAAATCGATAAACTTCTCACTCGCTAACAACATCCAAACACAGTTTCCTTTTTTTACATTGAAATAAAGTAAACAGTATCCAAGCTAATGTAACTAGGCGAAAATGAAGAAGGTCGGATAGCCAACCTGTGACATGTTAATCTGCTATGTGTACGATTTTGAGGTTAATATAGACTCGTGGTGGCTGTTAAATATTTAACATTCAATTAATTTTATCATGCCTTATTTACACATATGACAATGGTAAACAAGTTATCCTATCCAATCGTAAGGCAGGATCGCTGGTTTACCATCGCCATATATGTAAATGTCTTGCCATTCGTAAACATAAAGCTCAAATTACGTGCTGAAAATAGAGCATTGAAGTTTTTCTGTTCTACAGCCAGCATTAAATGCATGGAGTAATGGAACAACAACTGACGGCTATGCAGTATATCGCATCAGTGCAGGGAAAAGAACACGGTCCTGGTTACAGTACCAAGAGCTAATGGAATGCGAATTTTTACTGACGGCGTTCCTTTTTGCTTGATAACGGTCAGTGCTTTCAGTAACAAGTGGAATGTAGCTCTAAAGGTGGATTTACGATTAAAGACTAAAGAATTAAGAATTGTACTTATGCACTCGATAAGCACACTGATGATTACAATAATAAGATGTGCAGATTATGATTTAATTTGCAACTACTGTTAAGTCTGACTAGTGTCGTTCCCCACCTTAGACCGTTTATCATGCTGGCCACTCCCAGCGCAGCAGGTGTGCACACTCGACGATTGATCGCCGGCGAGTAGTGTCAGTGTCGTGGGAGTACAGGAGTGGTGCACGCAAGTGCAGGATAGGTCAAGTGCAGTTCAGTGCAAAGTAGAGTGATGCCACGTGTATTTACCTGCCCGAGAGAGTGGGCAGAGTGATACACAAACATGTGTTACTGCATCATAAGGGTTATGAGCATTTTGCAGGAATATTTCTCGACATGTGATGAACAACGTGACCAGTAAATAAAGTAAAAGATGCCTTAAATCCCTTATGCCCCAGTATTATTGTTTTGCAGTGTTGTTGTTTTTCATAAATGTTTATTTTCACTACCACCAGTGTTTTGTCCATTCCATTTCATCCTACTTGCAAGGTAAGCCTCAGAGTAATTATTTGATTTGTATTTGGAGTGTTTAATATTGTTTGTAGCATACAACTGTAAATATATTCTTCTGTGTGTGCAAATATATCCCTCCACGGAGCGTAGGCCCGTGCTCGGCAGCTCTCGAGCCTCGGTAGGAAGTCAGTCAGCAAGCCTCACCTAGAAAAAAGGGTGGGGCGATCGTGTGAAACCACGCTCACGCTTTTCCCGCCCAGATGGTCTCAATTCTTCTGCTGTCCAGGACACACCCCCTAGCCCCCTCCAGGAATTGCATCACTTGGGAAGTTCGTAAATCTATCAGCACACTTAATTCCATACCAGCTTGTGCTTTTTATTACTGTGTAGCCTTCGCCACAGACTGAAAGCATGCAACTTTACAAGCTATTCTCGTGTAGGGAACATTAGAGTCGCCAAATAAATAGCATGATATGACCAGTGCTTTTTATTCGGTCGCAGAGAAATATTACAAGGCACAGGCCCCTTAAACCCCACCATTTCCTTGTGCAAGTGTTTATGTGAATTTTAAGGGTAATAATTCGTTTTCATATGTGCTGCAACGTATTTCAAAGTATTGTGTTTAGCATTTATGGATGTGGTTAGGGCCCTAACAATTCATGCCTAGGGAGTCTGATTATGCCGATTCAATGTGTCAATAATTTGCAATACCATGCGGTGATTGGGCCATATGAAGAGCATCTCGTTTAGCAAACAATGAGGACTCCACATCAGGTGAACAGAAATACCATCGTGGGAAAGTTTGACCAGGTGATCGGCCCGCAGCACCCTGAGGTAATGAGGACACCGCCACAACGAAATCTGGCACCTACCGGGTATAATTCCAAACACCTCTTTCTAAATTTTGTTCACCACCTTTATTAATGTCCAATCAACGCCTATCCAAGCCATGACAACTGTCATGTCTAGCCAATCAAAATCGTAGAAGATGTAAGAAACCAAAATAATTTGGCAAAATGGACAAATTACATATATTTAATTATCCGTGGTTACTGCTTGTGTAATCGTTTTAAATATCTTGTGAAATCTTATAGAACGGGATGACGAAGCCAGCATTAGGCATTTACATAAATAAATATGTAAAGGTTAATTAAATCGAATTCAATAACCTCTTCCACGAAAGAAAACATGACCATAAACAATTCTTTAAAATAAAAGGATATTGTCTCTCGATTAAAATATGTCGCATTGCCACTTGGAGCCACGTCGCACTCCGGATTCGGCCACGGGGCCCGTCGAAATCGCGCACATCAAAAAGCTGTGGGAATAAGCTTATCCCAGTGTTCCCTCCAATGGCTGTTGCATCCAATGGTCGTGACTTCACGGGGCACGCTCGTTTAGGTCACATATCCATTTATTACGAGATTTACCTCTTGTAATGAATGTTAAGTATTATGACCTGCGGCCACGAGTTACAGGGCGGCAAGAAAAGTGTATATGCCGTTCTTATCGACCTGTATTGATCGAGACTGCTACCTAATGTCGATCGGTTCAGTGTTGCTGTGTGGTTAATGCATCTGTGATGAAACAAATGGGCATAAGGGATACGTGGCCATCAGAAACACGTAAAACGCACATCTCTCTGGTGATAGTTTGATCCTCGCAGACCTCCAAGTCACTGCCAAGCCACTAGGAGCAACTGGATGTCGGCGGTCGCAGCTGGTTGTAAGGCCCGTGATGATGCTGTTCTGCACTGCCTGCTGATACTCCAGGGCTATGATCCTGCTGATGTTGATGATGCTGTGTCGCTGCATGAAGGGGAATGGCACCATCACAAACAGTGCATGGTGGTCGAATCTGATGATGATAATGCTACTGATGCTGCCACTGCCGCATCGGAACCCTCAATACTCCTTCTGGTGAGGGGAAAGGTATGCTGTCCCTTGCTGGACTTGATGCTCCTTCTGATGAACCTTCCCCTGTGCCCCTGATTCGGTCCTCCGATGTGAGGTCAGCCTGTATGGTTGTCTTCGTCGACGCCGTAACATAATCTTGTGGGCAGATTCCCTGTGGGCTGATCAGGCCCACAGTTGCCACCACTGACTTGCTTTGTGCGACATTACCCGAAGTCAGTGTCTCCACAATGGGTGAGGTGACACTCCGGACTGACTCACTCCGTGCTGCAGTGCCTGCTATTCTGATGACTCTAGGCTGTGGCCCTGCCGATGATGATGTCGTTCCATAGCACATGCTTGGCAAAGGGGATTTTCCCTGTTGCACGCAGTGCATTGCAGTTGATGATGGTGATGAGGCTGATGTTGCCACTGCCGCATTGGACCTCTAGGCGAGGGAAAGAGCATGTTGTCTTTGTGTGGACATGATGCTCCTCCTGCTGCTCCTTCCCCAGCACTTATGATGAGATCCTTTGACGTTAGGTCAGCCAGGATGGGTGTCTTCTTAGATGCCTCAGCAAAGTATAGTGGGAAGCTTCCCTGTGTGTTAATTGATCCCGCAGTTGCCCCCACTGATTTGCTTTGGGTGACACTTTCAGAAGTCAGCGCCACAATGCTGCGCATCGGGATGCTCCAGTTTGACCCACTTCGTGCTGCAGTGCATGCTATGCTGGTGGTTCTTGCTTCGATGTGGTTGATGATGATGGTTGATTGATTCGAAGAATGTCATGCCGGTGTTGCTTGTCTCTTCCTGATTGTTCTTGATGATGTCAGTTACTGTGGTCTTGGACGCCTTCCATCTCGGCTGAGAGTTGTCGCTGTGCAGAATGTTCCTGTCCCTACTACTCGTTCGAACGAGGAGGATGATGCGTCTCGATTACTTTCTGGCCAGATGTGGCTCATTTCCCCGTCAGCTGTAACCTGATGTGTTGTTTTGCTTGTGCTATAGTTGGCTTGCACCATCCTGTACCACTGTGCACATTTTCACTGGAGGGGTTAGCTCGGACAGTGGCCCTCAAATGCTCCATGCATCACTTTCAGTGTGACCCCTGGGTTGCGATGACTCCTGGCGTTGTCAGTGCTCCCTCTGATGCCAATGTTTCCAGGGTGTGCAGAATTTGCGTTTGTTGCATTTGATTGGACTGATACATTTGCTCATTGCTGGTGGCAATGAACGTTGTAATGGGGCCTGTTTGCCATGCAATCGACCGCAACGTTTTTTCCCTTTCCGGATTTTGCGAGGTGGGCGGCAAAAACATGCTGTTGCGATTGGGACTGTGTATGCGTCACTGTCACGTTGCTGCACCGTATTGCTGGGAGGTAATGGTGGTTCGCGTGGACCTGCCGTCCCTGTTTCTCCTTCTGTGGCCAAAGAAAAGTTTTCCGTATTTTCATCAGTGAACCGAGCCTCTCCCGCCTGTACTACTCGTTCGGTCGTAGTGTTCCCGAACAGACTTGAATGCGATGCAGCTACTTCGCTGATGCACGCGTGTGATGGGAGCATAGAACAGTCCAGCCCAGTTGAACATCGTTTACACCCTGGTTGCGGTTGGGTACTCGCAAATTTCAACTGTCTAATGCACAACCTATGCTCCAACTGATCGCATGGGCTTTCTGTTGTTGGTTCGTGCATTACCGCGCAGGTATTCCAACGAGTTTGCACTTGTTTCGCCTCGTATTTTGTCACGAAATGCCTGCGTCGTTGAATTGAGGATTTCCTCGGAATCGCCTGTCTGCGCAATTTCTCGCAAGGCTGCAGGTCGTTCGTACTGTGTGCTTCTGTTTTCGATTACTCCGTGGTTTGTCATTGCAATGGCTTTGTTGTGTGAATATTGCGGACACAAACACAGACGCTTGTGAAATAGGCGCTGATGGTGTGGATATTACAGCGTTTCTTAGGTTATAAATATGCCTTTCGATATAACTTGAATAGCACCTATCTCACCAGTAACCGTTTGTGAACGTATTAAATGACTCGCGCTCCCTTGTCGACAGTTTGTCGCGCGGACATGTGGTTGGGCAGCCTGTACAGTAAGATGTAACAGTCGCACGGATAGGCAGTGTGTCGGTTGCGAACGTAAGTCCAGGAGCCTGGGAAATGGGCGCTGGTTGGTTGATTCCTTCAGCGATACTTTGGGCATTCCTGTACCGTAATGCTCCCCCTACACGACAACCGTCACACCAGTATACACTGGTAAATGCGTTATACGTTACTCGCTCCTCTGTTGACAGGTTATCTCGCTGACTGGCGTTTTCGCAGGTGTTACAGTTAACGATAATGATCGCACGGCCTTCTTTTGTGCCATATGCTGCATTCGATGGCACTGCTAGGCCAGAACTGGCTGAAAATGGTGCCGTTTGAAATTGTTCCTGTTCTGACTCTGGTTTGCAAGTGCATGTTGAAAAGTTGCTAGTAAGGTTGCCAACTGATGTGGTTTCATTGCACTGTATACATATTAACTTCTGTATGAAAAATTGAAACCCCATGCTGAGTTTATTTGTGGCGACTGACGTAACTGGCGCTTGCCCAAGGTTGCGCGCGACTTTCAGCTGTCTTGCTTTACCACATGTTGTGTGCGGGCTTCAAGGTCAAGCCTGTTGACGTAATTAGCGACGCAGTGACTTGCTTCCCTCTGAGAACTCATGTTCCAGCTCTGCGAGTGATGCATGTGTTTACTGCTTGCTTTAAAAACGGAAAATTACTTTGAAAAGTTCTTTGGAAATTAGTTGCGGGTTCTTGACTTACGATTGCCACACAACAGCTTTGAAAAGCTTTGCAAAAATGCTCTCGATAAATTACTGTACAAATTTTGTTGACTTTTGAAAAGTCCGTGAAAAATCCTTAAAATCTTTAATTATTTAAAAAATGCTCAGAAAAGTTTTAAAAAAAAAATAGATTTAAATGACAAGTTGCACTTTAAGTTTGTTACTGTCCAAGGGAAAACACTGAAAAAGTTTATTGTTTATTTTGAATAAAGTTTGAAAACTTTTTTACTGAAAAATTATGCAAAATTTTCCAGAAAAGTTCAGGATATAATGAAATTAAATTTTCATTGCTTTTGTTTCTTAATTGCTGACGGGTATTGCATGAAAATGCCGTCTTTACTTGTCGCGATACCTGTTGCCAATTACTGCACACTTCGGTATACACCTCCTGCATTTGTTTACAAAACACTCTCTCTGCTACTTATGCACATTTGCCATGCTGTGTTGTATACAGATACACTTTTACATATAATTTATACTTGAAGTGTCGAGTGGGTGTTTTCGATTTGCATTTGTTTTGGCTTACAGTAGTGTATTTTGCATTACATGTTGTCTCGTCTAACCAGTGTATGTTTACAAAAGTTACAACGTCTGATGATGTTGCAAGTAATCAACTGAGATTAGTGGATTGTTTTGACAGATGCAGGCCCTCACTAGATGTCAGTTATTTCCCACTCGATTCACTGTATGTCTGTTGACGTAACACATATGCTCTCTACAGTGTAAACAAATCTGACAACTTGACCAATGAATATTTGTACAGTTAGTGTGACAAATGAAAACATGAACCCTTGATTTTATCGATGTTGACTGTAGTGTTGACTGTACTTTCTTAGTTGCGTTGTTATAGGGAGGTATTTGAAGGTCTCAGGTTACTCACCAATGACTGTAGCTGTTCATTATGAAGCACTGTCGTACTGTACTGTCACCTTTGTTGTGTAGCCTGTTGTCCACGTGTTGCTTTGAACAGACTACCAACGTTTTGTTCATGCTCTCCTGCACTCCGATTTTCTGCTGTTGTTTGATTCGCCTGTGTTGGGCTAACCACTTAACATAGGAATGTGGCTTGCTGGTATTGATTAATGTTTTATTCGCCCCAGTTGGGAAAGCCACTTGACACATTGCGCCTCCAAAGGTGCTGGTGGCGTGTTCTTGTCTCGCCTGAGAGCAGGAGGGGAACAGGAATTGATTATGTGCCCGGCTCCACGTTTGGTGTAGAGAACGATTGTTGTCGGGTGTCATGCGGCCGATGGCCTACGGCGACTCTGGATATGCAGTCAATATGAAGGAGAGCTGAGTGAATTTGTCCATTATATTACATAAAGGTAAAATATTGCATATAGGTGAATCTTTCGGCCACTTTGCACACCTATATTACCATTGAATTTACCCTGTTTAAGGGAGGCAGGCCCCGTAAATGCAAAACACATTGAAATACACTTGAAAATTTGAAGGCTGCTGTTAGGGTGCAGTATCAGATGAACTCAGGAGAATTAAATACAGTATAACATGTATAATTATGGTATGACTGTTTTATTACCTCAAAGGTACAATGGAACTTTACTGCACTTGTTAATGCGCACTTTAGTTAAGCGAACCCGGCATTCTGGACCTGCCGGTGATTGTAATTACGTGAAACATGTCCCACACGTGAAGTCCTGGTATGTTACGTCAGGATGCAGGAAGACCTCCCCTCGACTAAATAAAGTACTGAGAAGGTTCTTGAATTACGTTAACTATGGATATGAAGAAAAATGCAGCCTATATTGAATTGCCGAGGGGGGTATGCGGAGCTTACCATTTGCCCTGCTCGTTGTCTCGAGTGCTGAAGTCTGACGAACGACATGTCGTCCGTTTCGCCGCACATCCGGCGAAACCTGCGCCAAAATGAAAACATGAAAAAAAAAAAACTGAACTTAATGAATAACATGATAAGCGAAATTGATGTAGTGCATAATTAAGATTGCTAAACTAAAACACATTGGTGACATACTCGTGAACGCCAGAGCCCCAGATATGGCTAAGAATGTAACGTCATGCGAATATCACCGCACTTGAAGGGTGATATTAAATGAAATGGTGCCTCAGGTGGCTGATTCTCGATAGATGATTATATGTACACTCTTATAATTAACATTTCAGAATCGGCATGTGTCATCATTTAATTAATTTCAGGAATATGTATGGATGTGACGACACATGGATTTCCTAACTAAGGGCGGAACTACACCCTGTTTTCTATGGAATGTTATCTACTCTCTATGCTGGAGTGGGCTGTTTCATTAGTGAGTTATGGTGCAATCACTGTTAATTATGCTTAGAATTGCTCATATTAATTAATGCTGCTAGGGAACCAATCGCCACGTCACACCTTCCACGGGAATTTGATTCCCCATCTTTTGAAACCACTTGGAGCCACGTCGCACTCTGGATTCGCCACGGGGCCCGTCGAAATCGCGCACATCGTAAAGCTGTGGAAATAAGCGGCACTGCTTATCCCAGTGTTCCCTCCAATGGTTGTTACGTACAGTGGTCGTGACTTCACAGGACACACTCATTTAGGTCACATATTCATTCATCACGAGAGTTACCTCTTGTGGTGAATGCTAAATATTATCACCTGCGATCATGAGTTACAGGGTTGCAAGGAAAGTGAAAATGCAGTTCTTGTCGACCTGCACTGATCGAGACTGCGACCTAATGTCGTTTGGTTGAGTGATGCTGTGTGATTAATGTGTCTGCGATGGAACAAACTAGCACAAAGAATATGTAGATGTCAGGAACACGTCAAAAATTACTTTCATGTGATTTCGCAATAAGACATAACCTAAATACTAGTTGTAAATACAGTTTCACACCAACTACAACTACTGTGCTGTGCTCTGATCAGCTCTGTATGGCTACTTCGTCTTGACTTGTACTTAAGATATAAAATATAGTGTTCTCTAAATAACGTCACATGTAGTTAAAGAGCAACACTGCTATAATTTCGATATTTATTGGTAAAAATATATGTTTAGCTTAAATGTTCTGTGTGGCAAATTGTGTAAATTACTAAATTAAAGTGAATTAAAAACAAATTGACGTGAACTGCCAACACCAACCCATTTTCCCCGCTGCCAGCAGCTCCGCCATAGGTTTTTATAACCACGTATGATATCAGTGTATCAACGTGCATTCCGTGTGTCAGTGTAAATGCACCAGTGCACCGAAATCAGGACAGCTATGTTTGTTGTTTTGAAATGGCATAAGTAGGTACGTGTGTTCCTATTTAGTCCTTGGTTCGGATCCTGTCGAGGGTAAGTAAATCGTAATAAACATATACACACACCATAAAAGGAAATTAAAGTGTAATAACAGAGGGTTATTACATCTGAGAAAGTACTCGTAATTAAACATACATCCTCTACGAGAGGTTGGAACCAAGCCTTGGAAGGAGTGTCTTTTTCAGACAGTGCTACCTGCTCGAAATTTCAATGAAAATATTAGCCATGAAAATAGAGAGAGAAGATTCCATTGCCATTCCATCTGGTTGTTTGTAGAACTTGTGCCATTGTGTATTTGCCACGTGTGCACGCAGAAACCAAGTGACATGTCCGTTTGTTTATATTTGTGAAGGTTAATATATTTTTTTATGTGTGTTCTTATATAATATTTTGTGCACTGAGGGTTATACGTTTACAAAGTTGAGTGCTGTGCATGCAAGCTGTACACATAATGTCCATGTAGATTTTAAGGGTAACTATCATGCGTGTTGACTGTTATATTATTATTTTTCAAGTGTTATGTTGTGTTGCTACCAAAGGGTATAAAAAAGTCTTTATGTGTCAGCAAGTTAAATGACATGTACTCAAAGTGTGTACACGAGCCACATATTAGAAATCGGGACTAGTAAGAGTTTTGTTTTTTTCCATAGTGACAGTTGTAGTGTAATTATTGTAAAGTGTGTGGGTTTGTCTCTAAATGCATAAAAAAGAACCTTGTCTTCATAAGAGAAGGCACCTATTATTTTTCATGATAATTTGAAGGGCTTTTTATGAATTTTATTCAATGTCGTTATTTTCCCGTGTTTGTTGTTGTTTTGAGGGTTTTTGAGATAGCATGGCACAATGGCCTAGACAACATAACAAACAAAATACTGTCCAACAGAGAAGAGTGGTGGAGGCCACGTGCAACCTGCACTGCCAAGGATTGCTGTCCGCCCACATAAACATTCCAGACCCGAATAGTAATATTTTCATTTCAGTGTGTTTTACACTTCAATTTAAGTTTCCATGAACTCATATAAATGTATATTGAACACATGAATGAATGTGGGACCCGAGCCCTTATAATAAAGACATACACATAACGTGAAACCCAACCTGTTTTGGTTAGGGAAAGGACAAAACTGTACTGAAATTGTGAACGTGTATGTGCAGTTCACAATTAGGTTTTATTTTTCTCTTTACATATTTTACAAAGCAATCTGAAGTGTTAGATGAAATTACTTTTATCATTATGTACCATCCTCGCTTCATTCATCTCATATTTCATTAGTTTATTTCTGTTTAATGGATCTTTGTGTTGTCCCGCGGGAATAGGCACCGATGCACCGACCTGCGTGGCATGTTAAATTAGTAATTTTCTTCGCATACTGTAGAGTAGGTCGTGTGGTAGGCCCGCTCCAGGTAGAACTATTGTAGAGCTCTCCGAGATATACTGGAGATATAAATTTTTGTACCTCATGCGAAGGTTTGTTAAATAAATGTAATGTCATCAAGGAGTTGTGCGTACGTGTTATTTATTGGTCAGTCTGGTCACATATTTTCTAACCTTAAATGATTTTTTCTACAAGTGTGTACGGCATTGGGTGGCTGAAAAAATCAACGATTCTATTAGTGGTGTATATGGCGGGCCGACAACCCGTACCAGCCTAGGCTAACCAAATTAATAGCTGCATCAAGACTTCGGATTATTCACCGAACAGGAATCATCACAGGAATGATGCCGGAACATCGAGAGGAGGCCCCGCAGCCATCGGCCTTCACAACCCCCAAGATTCTTGTATTCTTGTACTTTGCACTGGCGCCCAAACCCGGTAAAAGCCATCCTATTTTCCAGCAAGGTAACCTAACCTTCCAACCCCCCTTCCCCCTCAAGCCTCAGCGATCGTTCAGAAAACTCCAACACATCAAAATTAAAGTGTGTAGAATGGAGAAAGGATGTTTTCTGAGGGTGCTTCTGGCCTAACTTTTCACATAAGACAAAACACTTTTACTTCCATTAAAACAGTCCTAAAAATAATTTTTTATTGAAATTTTGTTTACTTCATATATTTTGGAACGGGGCGAGTTATGGAACACAAAAGAGTCTTGTTTCATTAACTGTCAAAGGGTGCAGCGACAATTGGTGAAAATGCTTAGGCATGCCATGCAACACGAATATCACTAGAAGTTTATGACTGTAACATATTTACAAACACTTGGCATAAACCTCAGTATTCAACTTGGCCACTCAACGATTGCATTCGCAGAGAAAATATCACCAATATGGAAATTTGTAATGAACTAAAAAAAACACAGGGAAGAAAACCATGTTTTCTAAACAAAAAGTAAGTAAACAGAATATTAGGTCGGTTACACTTCGTACACAGTTACAAATCGTACTAATGCTAATAATATACGATATCGCGTCTCTTATTTGACGTAAATAACGTCAAACACACAATCCCAAGCGTATCTGATATTATGTCGCATAATTAAAATTTTAATTTCTTGTCTGCTTAAAATATATAGTTGTTCATTTATTAATCACTAATCGTCACACTTCATCAATTAACGAAATAAGCGGCTCTCCATGTCCAAATGTCTCAGTACAAACATAACACCCACCAGTTATGGTTTAGGTTATAAATACTGCACCATATCAACAACTTTTAGGTGCAAAAAAAAGGTTATTATACACAGCAACTTAAAAACACAATCCTCCATATGATATCCTTTCAAATTATATAACTACTTCACTTCCATGCTCCTCAGAGGGTGGAGCAAATGGCTTTGGGCTTAAACCCGTTCAGCCAGTGTCAAACCCATGGTACACAGCATCAACGTACGTGAGAGAACACGTATCTCATCTCCCGATACTGACCCTTAGCCTAAATACATCTCTTGTTCCGGTGAAGAAATCCATAGATAAGATCATAGATCTCTATGTCAGACGTAGAAAGTAGTGTAGAGAGGTGATAGGGATTTTAAAAAAGCTGCATTGCCACAGGAAAGCTAGAAAATTGTCTCTGCGAATCATGAGGGGGCACTGAAACAGAATATGATTCGTATATTCGATGTTTGCTCCACAGTCGCAGTGGGTGTCTTCACAAAGAGAAATACGGTGTAAATGCGCATTGAAGTTCCCATGATTCAGTCGCAACCTAGAGGGTTTAGTAAATAATCTGCGACTACTGAGATGAGCCCAGAACCAAGGAACTCATTGAAGGTGCAGTTAGATATGTCCGTAAGGGCTATCACCTTAGCCACAAGCCACTGCTGCTCCCACAGTTTTCTCACAGAGAGGTGAGCCAGGATCAAGAGCCCCACCGTATGACATTTCTCCAGAGGAAGAGGTGTGTGACAAGTCAGTTTGGCAATAGAATCTATCATTTCGTTTCCACTAATACCGAGATGACTAGGAAGCCATGACAGAAAAACCCGCATCCTATGTAGGGAAGCAACACATAAGGCATGTTTGATCTTCAGAACAATATCATCGTAGACAGAAGTGTGCAGGCAACACTGTAAGGTTTGAAGAATACTCCATGAATCAGTATAAATCCAACATCTCCCATAGTTGCTGGCATAAGCATAATGTATCGCATGAAGAATGGCATAAGCCTCCGCATAAAAAATGGACGCATGTAGGCATGAGCTTGAATACTCCTGTTGCCTTTCGCGAAGGAGTAAAATAGGTACAACCCATCGCATCAACAGTCTTAGAACTATCAGTATAAATATGCAGATCCTCGACATGGTGATCCAAATGGCAGTTATACTCGACAACGACTTCCGTCTGAAGGAGTTCGTGTTTAGTGCCATAGTAAAGAGATACGATAGCAGGGCGATATGAGACAGATTTAAAATCCAGCAAGTAACATAGTGGTTAGGTGCATAAAGGAAGATCAGTGACACTTTGCACAATGTGTTTTATGGGATGTAAGGGAAGTGAATCCAAAAGTCGATGACACATGGATGCATCGTGTAACTTTTCTACTTGATCCAATACTTCATAGCAATGTAATCTTGATGCAGGGAATACAGAAGAATGTTGGCTTCTACGTGCATAGCTGCTACAGAAGTGGAATTCATCAGACCAATGCATCTACGCAGACAGATGTTTTGTAACCTTTGTAGTGTGGACAACAGATGCAAACTAACACATCTCATAAACAGGGAGCCATAGTCCTTGCACGGGACTATAAATGAGGTATAAATAAGGAGAAAGATCTTTGGATCACCGTCCCAGCATGTATGGCTGACTGCCTTTAAAACAGAGATTGCAACATGTACTCTGGCAATGCTTCATCTGTGGGAGCCAAATCAATTTTGAGTCGAGATAAATGTCCAAATACTTGTGTGAGCTCTCAAGTGGAAAGTTGGTATTGGCATAGGTGATCCTGACTCTATCCCCTTGGATGTGTTTTATAGTGAACAAAAGCCATAAGTGAAGAGACTCTAAAGGCCAACTAAACACATCTTGTCCAGCCAACAAATCAGCTTCCTTGTAATGTATGATAACGTCATCAGCATGTGTCAAGCTATGCTCTCGTGGCCCAATGTTAAAAGTGATCTGCTGGATATAGAGGAGGAACAGCAAGGGGCTCAAAATACCACCCTGAGGCAGCCCAATTGAATGCATCCGTCCAGTAGAGAATTTTTGCCAACCTTGACATGACTAACATGAGAAGAGTAGAGATTATGGATGAGACAAACAAGAGGGCCAGGGATCCCTGAGTGCTTCAATTCGTCAGGGAAGTTGGGGAGAAGAACAGAATCAAAAGCAGAGGGCATATAAAAAAAACTGAAAATAAAATTGATTTGCATGCAAATGCCTGTTTCACCCTTGACAGAAAAGGGGCGCAGCATCCACCATGGATCGCCCTTTCCAGAAACCAAATTGATCCAGTTGCAACAAAGAGTTAACCTCGAGCCACCACTCAAGTCTGAGTATAAGTATGCATTTTAAGGTTTTCTCCAGAGTGGACATGAGAGTAATGGGGCGAAAAGTCCCAGGCTCACATCCAACTTTATTTGGCTTCTTAATGGGAACGACGAGCCATAGTTTCCACTGTGATGGAATCTTTCCCATACGAAGGACTTCGTTGAAAATAGTCTTGATACATATGTGGCCTAGGGGAACAATTTCCCATAGATGCCTGTAGGTTATATCATATATGCCTGGTACTGTAGGGAAGAAAGGAGTTCATCATCAGTGATGTTAGACATCAGATGCCTGGAGCCAGGCAGCGCACTCCTTATCGCTTGTAGCAACATGTTCAAGAGGCACAAATTCAGTGGGAAGAGGGGCAATCATCTGATGAAAACTAGGGAGCGTGGACACGGGAATGTCAGAGATCCCAGTAGGGAAGACATTGCACTTTAAGCTACGAATTTTATTCCAGGCTCGACGAGATGGTGAACCTTTGGTGATAGTGGAGCAAAAACGTTGCCAGTGGTCCCTTTTAACCGACCACACTACTTGCCGGAATTTGGAATGGACTCGCAGATAATTTAAAAAAGTTATCCTTGGTGCTAGTGTGGCGATAGTTGCGAAGAGCTGTTCGCCGCAGAGAATTATGAAGATTACACAGATAATTTCACCAGGGGCATTTAGAACATCAAAAGACACAGCCAGTCATACTGGCATTGAAGAAAGGCGAATGGGGTTGGTTCTTCATGTAATGGGTCAGAGACTGTGTATGCATCCCAGTTCGTATTTCGATTATTCAATGCAGAATACCAAAGCCGAGAGTACCCAGGCAAGGACACAGAAGAGGCCAGCATCTTGGGCAAGAGATGGATTAAGATGGAAAAATGATCACTGCCCAAAGGATCAGTGTCAAACCGCAATGGTAATTGTTCACAATGGTAGATGAGCAAATGGTTAAAACAATCGCTGTACTACATCGCTCGCAGGAGCTCATGAAGGTGAGGTGGTCCATATTAAGGAGAGAGAATCAGGGATTCAACACTGAGTTAGCCAATTGGGCCCCAGCTCGGTCGACGATAGAGTCACCCCATACAGTGTGGTGGTAGATTAAATCGCTACCAATCACAGCATCCTCAGGTAGGGAATAAAACAACAAATCCCGATCGTGCTTGGTGATATAAGGCCTGGGCAGGACATACAAGGAGTAAATGTTCAATTTCTTCCCACCCATGTGAACCGCACAGCCCATAAGTTCAATTTCGGGATGTGCAATATCAATGGACACTGGAGTAGAGGGAATGTGTTTCGAAACAAGAACAGCCACACCATGTCACTCGTATACACTTGCCTGGCACTCCCCTCACACACTGAAAACATATGAGAGTTTCAGAGGTTGGAGCTTACAAAAATTGTCTCGTATACGTTGCAGACTGTGCGAGACGTCTCGTATACTAACTGCACTCGGACGATCTCGAGATTAGGCCCCCAGGGAGTAATGGTCAACATTGTATACTTGTACCGAAGAAAATGAAAAATCTAACTCTTTTTTTAACCAAGTCATCCATTGTTTTGAAAAATGTCTCCCATCCCGACTAACCCACAGTAATAGAAATTCAAAGAAAAATTTAAGGCTCAAAAAAGGAATAAAAATTTCCTGCAAAAACAAAAGAAAACTATACAAGACCACCAGAACCAGCAATAACCCTAACACAACGAATCACTACAGGAAATAATGCAAAATTTTGAGTAAGGTCATAAAATCTGCAACGAAGGATTTTTTTCTGTAACCTCATTAAGAATTCTCAAAACAAAATAAAAGCTACATGGAATATTGTAAAAAAACATAACAGGAAAAACAACAGAGCAATGTCCAGTTGTAAACCTAAAAGTAAATGACTGTATATCCTCAGGCCCAAAATTAGTTGCAGATACATTTAATTCAGACAACTTAAATGGCGTAGAAAACATGATTTTAAAAACATTAAACATGATATAAACAATATTCCTACACTACAGGGTACAGCATACCCTGTTATATCTTTTAAAAACACAACTCCAAAAGAAGTTGAGAAAACTATCAATTCTTTGCTACCAAAATTATCTAGCAGCTATGATGGCATTAGCTGTAAGTTATTAAAGTAATGCGCTTTTGAATTCAGTGTTCCATTAAGCTATATTTTTATCGATATCTACAATACAGGATTGTTTCCAGACAGTCTCAAATGGGCTATTGTAACACCATTATTCAAGAAATGACACAAGACCAAAGTAAACAATTAAAGACCCATCTCACTTCTTACATCCTTTTCAAAAGTAATTGAAAAACTAATTTACAGGAGGTTGCTGCAACATTTTGAGAATCACAAAATCTTATCAAATTCCCAGTTTGGCTTTAGGAAAAACATGTAAACGATGCAATTTTCAAACTAGCAAATAGTATTCTTAATGCACTTGAGAAAAATATGCCCTCTAATGGAATATTTTGCGACCTCACTAAATCATTTGACTGTGTAAATCACAACATAATTATAGAAAAATTAAAGTTTTGTGGAGTCTCAGGTACGCCAAATAAACCAAAGCTCATACTTTTCGAACAGACAACAACAAGTGCGGATCAAAGTAAAAACTACTTCATTCTACTCTGAAAGAAAGAAAAATCAAGCAAGGATCAATATTAGGCCCCCTACTCTTCCTAGTTTATATAAATGACCTTCCATGTGCCTTAAGCCCAGAAACCATTCCAATTTTATTTGCATATTATACTAGCTTCAAGTTCAGCATGTTTCGCCCTGCGGAGTGTTGCAGAGGTCTTGAACAAAAATGAAGCAAATATGGTATATCTTGCATATTTTCATTCCATCATGTGTTATGGTATAATTTTTTGGGGTAATTCCACTGACGCCAAAAAAGTATTTCACATGCAAAAGAGAGCTGTAAGAATAATCAATGGCAAAAGAAAGTCAGACTCATGTAAACCTTTTTTCGAGAACTCAGAGATTTTAACTTTTGCATGTGAGGACATGTTTTCAGTACTTACATTCGTGTCCAAATACAGCCATTTATTCCAGAAAAATGAGTCCTTTCATAAGCATGACAATAGAATAAAAAACACTTATACGTGACTTCAGTTAACTAAAAACTTGTTCAGAAAGGCCCATCCTCACTTGGTAGCCAACTTTTCAATGCCTTCAAGAATTTACTTCTCTTACCGAAAACTCTCTAAAAAACAGCTGAAATAATTTTTTTTAACTAACATTTTATAGCGTAGAGTAATATCTAAACTACAAAAATTAAGAAATTATTGCATAACATGTATTTGTATGCATTTCTTGTTCCAGTTTTTTTTTTTCGGTTCCTGTTTCTTCTGATTCAGGAAAACGACGACGTCCCACAGTATGTTGGAGGAGGATTGTTCAAATTATGAGGAAAAGATGTGATGTGTGTACATGTAGTCTTATATATATATATATATATATATATATATATATGTGTGTGTGTGTGTGTGTGTGTGTGTGTGTGTGTGTGTGTGTGTGTGTGTGTGTGTGTGTGTTTACAATGTCAAGTGTATAAACTTTGTATACTGTAATTTGACTTGTGCAATTACTTTGGACAGCTATGTATTGAATAAAGATCTTATGGATGCAATAAAACAAAACAAAATACGAAGCAAATAATTTTAAGCATTTCAATAAGAATTTATTTTTGTGAATGTTTTGATCTAATAAAAGTGTTTTATCTTATGTGAAAAGTTAAACCAGAAGCACCCTCAGAAAATATTGTTTCTCATCCATTCTACCCCCTTCAATTTGTTGTTGATATCACTCTAATTTAGCCATTTACACAATTTGCCATTGACAACATTTAACCTAAATGTATTTTTTGACAATTCCTACATTATATCAATTTTGCTCGTTAGCTACATGTGGCGAATGCGCATATGTAGCATGAGCTTTACCACTTGTTCCGAGGTTTGAACCTGGGCGCATATTGCTCTGGATTTTGTGTTGGTACGCAACTTTTCGCTCCTCTGTTTTTTTCATATTTAATTCCATTTTTTGGTGCTACGGAAATGCAAATTTTGCATACCACGCATAGAACCGTTTATTTAGATCTTGAATTTCGACCTTTAGTTACACATCAGTTTAGAAGTTAACTATCCGCTGATGCAAAATAGTATATTACGACCTCTATTAAGTGTTAAATATTACTGTCGTCAAGGGGTTAAACTATCTATTACTTCAAGTGGTAGGCAATCATTTGTACCTTTAGATAAGCTTCAAAATGGTGTCTTTTACCTCATATATTGCTGTTTTGCTTATATGCATGTTGGTTTTGGAGGTTTATAAAAATATGAATTGAAGTTTTTTTGCTATTTGTTGACGAATGTCGATAACGACACAGAAGATTAGTTTCGGATAGTGTATTTTTTAATGGAAAAAGATAGGATATAAAATATCTATGGAATTCTAGTGTTTAGTTTATCTATGAAATTCATTTTTGCTAAAGAAGCATTGACATATATACATAATTCAAAATACATCTTGCTCTCATTACTGACAACTGAACATAAGCTATAACACCAAAAGTATTGTTAACTTTTATTGCCAATATAAACAGTAACAAACCAACACCTTGGATACTTATCTAAAGGGTGACTTGACTATTGAATTGTTCACAATTCAGATTACCATCAAATAATTTATCTATGAAATAGCTGTTCCACACATTTATCTAGAGATTGTAATACAGGCCCTTAATCAGCATCCTGGGTTTATAAAATTGTATTATGGTTTCCTTATTATGTTTGGCTAAACACTTAATTTCAATGAAACGTATTTACTGACTCTCCTGGCTGTATATGTGGAGTTGGGGCTCTACGCTGCGGTTCAGAGAAGAAAGTGATGATTATTGGTCACGTGATATATCAATTTCTAGCCCTCTTCGCTCTCTTTCCCCCGCAGAAGTCTGTCCGCTGCTGCAGTGTTTGAGGGCGGCGATTACGCAGGATTGGGGAAAATGGCCTTATTTCGCATAACAACGTCAAGAATAACAGAATGTCACCAAGTAAGTGCTTGCAATCGTAATGAACGGTTGTTCTTTTATCCTCGTTTGTTTTAAAATTTTCTTAAATTTGTAAGTAATCATTTTAGGTGCATGTACAAGGTGCAATAGTTCGGACTAAATTTAGCTGTTACGTTATTAAGACGGGTGAACAATTTTTTTTCCAGCAAATCTAGTGTTATTAATATGTGTATTTCATTACTCGCTTGGTGTATTGCTTAGTTGCTTGAACTGTCCGCCACAAAAATAATGTGTGGTTTGTCTCAAACCAGCTGAAGTGCATTTGGAAAGTTTTATGTTCGAGAATGTGTGGAATGTGAAAGAGACAGCCGAAGATTATATTTTTAAAGTATTCTTTGTTGATACATAAGTGTTTGTATTGTCGTTTTATCAGATTTTGCTTTTGACAGTCTTCATAAGTAGCAATAGGTGGCTGATTATTGTAAAAAAGTTTTATTTGCTTACTAACTCGCCCAGATTTTTTCTTAAATTTTTTTACAATTGATTTTGTTAGTTATGTTTCTTCTGACTTAATGTAATTGACTTTGAATGTCGATGGTGACAAAATTTTTTTAAGATTAACCTTTAGTATGTTGTGATTAATCTCGTGTTAAGTTTTACTTATGCACCAGGTGTTCTGTCGAAAAATGCTACTAGCTGCCTATTACCTTGGTATAATCCCGTAACATTGGTTTTTGTCATCTTTTTGCAATTTTTGGGTAGTTGTAAAAAAAAATTAGTCTCGAGAACAAGTTTGTAAGACATGAATGTGGTAACTTAAAACCTTTTTCAGCACAGGTGTAGCTGAATGAGCAGACTTAACTGCTGAACTCGTCTGAATTCCATTTTGTCACGCCACCCTCCGTACTTCATTATTGTGGAGATTAAGAGTCCTGTCCAGTTCGTTTTAGGATCCACTGTGGTGTAGTGGTTAGACTACTCACTTCCCACCTAGGCAAGCCGGGTTAGTTTTCTGGTGGGGTCACTCCAGGATTTCACATTGGGAATTGTACCAGACGGTGCCTCTGGTCGGCAGGTTTTGTTGGGGACCTTCTTCTGCCGCTCCATAGTCGCCTTGCTTCACCATCATCGGCTCTCAAGATCTCACTGTTAAGAGCCACCCAAGTTTTTTAACCCTCCAATTCCTCTCCATCTCACTTAGTTTTCACTTAATTTAATTGAAAACATCAGTAAAATATGAATAAATGTTTGTTATTGCTATTACCTGCACAATTTATTGTACTATTGGAAGTAAAGTAGCTGTTCGGGATAAATTGAGCACTTTAGAAATCAACCTTAGAAAAAATAGTCACTGCTCCTACCTGCGTATGACATGCGCCCAGTTAAGTTGGTAACTATAGATGGGGAAGTAATTATGTATCTTAACATTGAATAAAAAGTGTTAGGTAACCATTTCTGTTAACTTCAATTATTTCTTTCGGTTTTTTTTTTTTTTTGCACCAAAGTGTAAAAATGAGCAGATTTATAAAATATTTACTTTTCTAATAATTTCACGGTTTCACTTTGCTGGCGCATGAATAAAGTGACTACGCCTGTCACAATGTTAATCTTACATAGGTCGGAAGATTACACAATATTTATACAATCTTTGTAGTTGGCATTCTTGAAGTATTCCTCCCATACAAGATTTACGTATGTTCCTGTATACTGTACGCATTATATTTGAAATAGTATTTTGTTCAATTAATTATTTACTAGAGAAACAGATATGGTGAAAAGCCATTTTGAATTGCAGGTAGGTATACAAAAACTGTGAAACTGAAATTAAAATGTTTTTTTTTTGGAGACAATTTATTCGTCTAAAAGTTGATTTTGCACAAGTATAAAATGGTGAATTTTTGTGTCCAGTGCCTTTGACCACTTTCATGCTCCTTGTAAGATGTTAGCCAGGCTGGCTGTGGCAGAGCAAAGTTCTAAATGCCTAGGTAGGTTACTGCACTTGAAAGTATGATTTTGATGGTAATGATGGATAATTCACATAAGTTGGTGTAAAAATATCACCAAAATGGCCAAAAACTAAATTTTCAAAAATGTGTAGGTACCTCTAATTAGAGTGGGTTGGCTACCAAATAAAAATATTTTTCAATTTCATTAATCCTTGTTTCCCAATAATTAACAGAGTTTTATGCTAAAAGGCATTCGAATTTACATTGCATTTACCTCAATTTTATATATATATATATATATATATATATCATTGCTTACATTTGTGTATACGATAACATATTTCAAATTCCCCCACCCCCCCTTTATTCGTAAAAAAAAATTTCTTCCCCCACCTACACACACACAGTTTTCCTGTTTCTTCCCTCGATGAAGTGTTTTAGGATGTTGGTATGTCGTGCCAAGTTCAAAAATACAATTTTAAACTTTTCTTTGCTTAGAATTATGTAATCGCTGCTCTAATTCTCAGGAAAATTTTGTTGTACTCATGCTTTTGCATTTGTAATATTAGTTTGCAAAATTATAATTTTCCTGAAGAAAAAAATTATTTCACTACAAACCCTAATTATTAAGATTTTGTGAACTATTATACCACATACACAAATCACCCTTTCGTATCAAGTAGGTGATAAACCCGCCATTATTTTTTATTCTTTTTTTTTCCCCCGGAGCAATTTTATTCTCTTTATTAATCTCTTTCAGATAAAGCTTTACACGCGTCCTCTCAATTTGATAGTGCATTTTTGTTGGTGGAAATATCACAGCGTGTGTGTAAACTGACTGTTAGCTTTTGTACATATTTATTTAAAAGTGCATTTTTGTTGGTGGAAATATCACAGCGTGTGTGTAAACTGACTGTTAGCTTTTGTACATATTTATTTCAACCAGGGATTGCATTGCTGTTTACAATAAATGCTAGTCACTTATCAGGTTTACACAGAAGTGATTCAGATGTGTCCAAATCCTGTGGGTGAAGGAAATG
This sequence comes from Dryococelus australis, assembly GCA_029891345.1. Taxonomy (NCBI): domain Eukaryota; kingdom Metazoa; phylum Arthropoda; class Insecta; order Phasmatodea; family Phasmatidae; genus Dryococelus; species Dryococelus australis. Next base: position 19,159,374 of record CM057001.1, read on the forward strand.
ACGCTCTAGTATATTATAACCTTCCTTGTTTGATTTGCCTCTGTTTAGACTGACAGCGTGGTGTTTGTTTGGTCACTTTAATAGTCATTGTTAACTGTTTTTTTACTCCCAAGTTGAATAAAATTGTTGAGTTATAATAATCCTACAGAGATTTGAATTTCTATTATAGTACATAACTGGTTTATTCATTTTAATACGAGGAAATAATTTACTGTCCTTTTTGTCATTGTTGTATAATTTAAATATTCTGTTGTAGTTTGACTTTTTAAAAGTTCTAAATGTTAGATACAGGATAATGTTTATATTGGAATTCAAACAAACTTTGGATTACAAAATGTCACGAAAGAAATTATAATTTTTATCATATATTTTCTGTTAACTTAACATCTAATTCTTGTGTTTTTCCAGAAGTTTTATTCCCCAACTGTTTAACCTGTTGTTTAGTTTCTTGTATTCTATTTTCACACTCGACTTGTCATCCCCTGATTGGTGCCCCTTAACTCCTGTTTCTGTATTCCTTGCTTAGTATGCCTTAGCTTTGTTCTAATGCTTGTTGTAAAGACACCAAAATATTGTACATTTTTGACTGATTATCGTCTGTTTCTTGAGGAGATTCTGGGGAATTTGCACGGCTTGAACCTGAAGGGCTCTTATCTACATCGAGCAGATTTACGTTTGTTTCCTGATTTAAATTTTTATTATTGAAATCAAAACCCCTGTTACTCCCATTAATTCGCTCTTCCCCTCTGTCAGCGATTGTGAATGGTAAATAATTATCCTGGTAACCAAACTGTCGAAAACACAAACACAAAAAACCAATATTAATTTTAATACAAACAAAAACAGTACAACAAAATGAATTGTTATTACTAGGAGTGAGGTCTCCAGGACTGTTGGCTACTAGGCTGTTTTATCAGACGTGTTGAATAACTTTTTACTGCTTCTGTAGAATTGTTGTGATGATTCTTGGTAATTGTCCGGAACACTGGATTGGACTTCTTGGAACCTGCTGCACCGGAATGGACTTTTTAGCAACACTTGCCACTCGTTCAGAACAACTGCCGTGGAATTTTGTAATTACTGTTCTGCTCTTACTGTTGTTGAACTGTGCCCTGCACAAACTCTGTCCAAAATAAACTTCTCAGGTGTGTTGAAATTTGTGCAGTGTGGCGGGCGCCATATTTGTTATGTGGCAATAGTCAAAAACTATTAACTGGACATCCCAGGGTTCACTTAGTCGTTGGAGCATGAAAAAAGCTGCACCATATTGTAAATTGAAAGAAAAGATTTTTTTAAGTTCCACAAATGTTACTTTTTATTGTTCAAATTCAGCATGAAATGTTCGCCATTGTACAAACTCATAGAAACACGCAATATTCAAGTAGACAGCATGAAAAATAATATAGCAGCAGTAGCTATTTCGTTCTTAATGTTCCAACAAAAACTTGCATCGTGAGAAAAACTTATGAGGTGGGAGGGAACCCACCCCTCTTTCCTCCCGACACCCGATCAACCTCCCACACCAGCGGAAGAAATTTAAAAGAAAATATGTTGTTTCCAAAAGTACTTTCAGTTACAGTTGAATAAGGAAGGTTGGATCATGGGTGCATACTGGTGTGGGCGAAATGATTACCCCGATCCATTCTCTTAAATGTCTTCTCGTCATTTTCTGCCCCTTTTTGGGGCTCAAATCCCTTCTCCTTCCTAGTAAGGTAATCAGATTTCACAACCTGCTCTTGTTGGCCAAAACCTACTGCATTGCTTCAAAACTCATTGAACATTTAGAACAAATACTGCCTACAATGTGGAAAAAGGAAAAAATTAGAAAGAACCTCTTTTCTGACGAAACTTCGCTACGACTGCAGAAACTCTAAACTGCAACGCACCGCAGGTAACGCCTTCAAATAGGATTCACACTAACTTCAACCACTGATAACATTATTCCCGCTCCACATGGTGCACAGAAATATAAAAATTACATAACTTGCAATGTTACAATGTGCATTTCAAATGTGTCAGCAGACAGGAAACCATTTTTCAGCCAAATGAATGAAAATTATCTGAATAACTATTGAACAAACTGGAGTGCTCATGTTTGCTGTACAGCAAAAAGCAGTGCGAGATGAATCAACAAGAAAATAAATAGTGGATTCCAGCAATTCTGCTGCATGCCGTTTTATAAATTTCAATGTTACTTTAGTTTATTCCACCTTCATAGGAAGAATTATGAGCCTCAGGACAGTTTTGTTATGATTATTTGCAACTATTATTACACTTTTTTTTTGTGCTGCAAGCATTGACATTGTAGAAAAATGTGTTTATGGTTTTTAGTGAAAGTGTAAGATTTTGCAAGTAAATATTTCAAAATTTCAAGAATTATTCAAACCCTTTCGGTGGTTCTCATTGAATTAATACATTGTTCTTTTCTGGTTATGAGAATGCTATTACTGTTGTCACATTTTTCAATTTGCATTCTTTGTACCTAAGAGATTTTTACACAGAAAAGCATCCATAAATAAGGCTATTATGTTGTTACCCATAAAGTTTTTATTTATTTTGAGAAAAACATTAAAATATTTTTAATATTTGCCTCAAGTTGGCACTCTCAATCTCCCCGTTTGACACTTCCTCACCTCACCCTCAATTTCCCATCTTCTCACTGTTTTTCCCCTCTTCCCACATATTCCCATCTTCTCACTGTTTTTCCCCTCCCCACCTTTTCCCCCATCTCCACTCTTCCCCCATCCCAACCTTTTCCCTCCCCACATTTTCCCCTCTCCCCCACCTTTTCCCATCTTCCCCAATTTCCCCCTATCCCCACCTTTTTTCCCTCTCCCCACCTTTTTCCCCATCCCTGCCTTTTCCCCCTCCCACATTTCCCCCATCCCCTCCCATCTTTTCCCCCTCCCCACCTCCCCCCTCCCCTCCTTTCCCACTCCCCACCTTTCCCCTCCCTTCCTTCCCCCTCCCCACCTTTCCCTCGTTTCCCCCTCCCCACCTTTCACCCCTTCCCTCATTTCCCCCTTCCCACCTTTCACCCCTTCCCTCATTTCCCCCTTCCCACCTTTCACCCTTTCCCTCATTTCCCCCTCCCCTCCTTTCCCCCTCCCCACCTTTACCCCCGCCCTTTTCCCCCTCCCCACATTTTCCCCCTCTTCCCAACCTTACCTTTCTTGCTCCACCTTTCATACCGCCTTTACCTCTTTCCTTCACATTTTCCTCTTTCCCGCATTCCCCTCCTCAACACTTTCGCCCCCTCAACGTCCCCCCTCAGTATGTCCCCCCCCCCCCCAAATTGGCACTTTTTCCCCATCGGCATTCCCCCTCAATGCTTTTTCCCCCCTTGACACTTCCCCTCCCCCTCATCACCTTTCCCTACCACTACCCCTTCCCCCACAACCACTTCCCCACCACTACCCCTTCTGCCTATGACCACTTCCCCCACATTTTTTACCCCTCCTCCACATCACCTTTCCTCACCACATTTCCCATCTTCTGCTGTTTTCTCTTTTCCCCTCTTCCCCTTTTTCCTCCACCATCCCATGTTCCCCTCCTGTTCCTTTTTGTTTGCTCTTCTCTCCCCTCATTTTCCCTTCCTTTTAACCTTTTCCCAATATCCCACTCCTTTCCCCATCCTTCCCTTCCTTTATTCCCATCCTTATCTTCAACCCCTTCCCTCCCTTTTGCCCTCTCATTCATCCCTCCTTCCCTCCCATCACCAATATTTCCTCATCACATTTTCTCTCATCCCATTTTATTTTTCTCCATCCTGCTTTTTACTCCTTGCACCTTTTCACCCTTCGCTCCTTCCCCCCTCTATCTCCCAAGACCTTTTCCCCCTCGTCTTATCTCTTGACTCTCATGCCCCTATTTTCAATGCCAATATTCTAAATTATTCCTTTTTTTCTCTGTCCCCTCAAATTTTTTTTGTCCTTTTCCCCTTTTATATTTTTCTCTTTTTCCTTAATCTTTTTTCCCTTCCTTTATCCCACTTTTTTCGACCCTCATACTTCCCATACTTCTATTTACTGCACCAATTTTTGTACATTATTTTTCTTCAACCTTTTTCCCCTTTTATATTTTTCTTCATTTTTCCTGCCTCTTTTTCCCTAACCGTTGCCCCTTTACTTTACTCATCGCTCCTCTTGTGCTCCCTTTTCTTTTTCCTCTTTTTCAACCCTTTCCTTCTTATTTTCCTTTTTTCCTTCTATCTTGTTTCCCCTCTTTTACCCTGCTTCATCTGTACTTTCTCTTTTTCCCTCCTCCATTCCTCTTTACTTTTTTTTTTTTTTTTTTTTCCTTTTCCCCTTCCTTTTAATCTTGTTCGTTCTCTTTCCTCTCTTTTATGCCCCTTCCTCTTTGTCTGTACCTTTTCCTTTCTTTCTGTTGGGACCATGGTGGCTGAGTGGTTAGAATGTTTGCCTCCCACCTTTGTGATTCAGGTTCAATCCCTGGCCGGTTCGTGCCGGGTGATGCAACTGGTTGGCTTGTTTTCTCGGATCTCCTGTTCCCCCCCACCGTTTCGTTCTGGTGCAGCTCCATTCTCACCTCACTTCACCCTCATCTGCTATCAAGACCTCATTATTAAGAGCCACCCAAATCTCTCTACTTCACTTTCTTTCTGTTTTCTCCTTGTCTCTTTGCCCTATATTTCTTTCCCCGCTTATGGTCTTGGGCCATATCTTTTATGGTCTCTTCTTCACACGGCCCAGCCATTTATGCTTGTTCTTGTGTATTCTTTGAGGCTGCTGGTGTATTGTTAGACTATTATCCTCCCACCTATGTGAAGGGGGTGTGATTTTCGGCAGGGTTGCTCCTTGATTTTTGCATGTGGGAATCGTGTTGGGTGATGCCGCTGGTCGGCTGTTTTTCTCATGGATTGCCAGTTTTCCCCACCCTTGCATTCCAGCACTACACCATACTCCACATTTTACCCTCATCACTCTAGAGACCTGTGTTAAGCGCCACCCAAATCTCTCGACTTCACTAGTGTATTATTTCACGAACCTCGTAAAAATAAACTCTTCTGGTATTCAATACTTTTTTCAGCAACATTGTGATATAATGTATGCTGTTTTTGTCAGTACACAGGTGGACTGTATTTTATTAATATTTAAACTAAAATAACCGTGTTTACCATAGCATGGCTTACCAATCCACCATTTTACTGCACCCTTATTGCTGGAGGCATGAACAGCCACATGTGGGAAATTCAAATAGAATGTCTGAAGTATTCCATAGACACACAAATGTATGTACACATTGCATCACAGTTGTTCTTACATTTTGCCAAATGTTATCCAGCAGTATGCTGCAATGTGGCAATTTGATGGCAATGTACAAATTTATCAGTACTGTAAGACGGGATGACTTTAACACAAAAAATTGATATATTGTTTACTTTTGTAATTATTAAAAATTTAAATATTTGTTCTCTTACTGCGCTCAAAAGTATACCACAGAACAGAATACATAAAGCATATTTATTTCTAACAATTAAAGCAGTACATAGCTTGCCTAAAAGTTGGGTGAAAGTAATTTGGTCTTATGGTAAGGTAGGCATTGTTACCTACTCATGCATCTGGCAGATGTGCTAGTGTGAGTGAAGTGCTCAAAGGTCACGAACCTGGCACGTGTGTACAACAGCTGCCTCTTGCAGTTTTGTGATTTTGTTTTAAAATAATGAATTAAAATCTTACTTAAATCACTTTTTAGTAGGATGCCTTGAATATTTAATGGCTAATGGGTAGAGGTCCATAAAAATGGCTTTATTTTTCATAAAATTTTATTTTTTAGAAACTAAATTTTGGTTTTATTACACTGTTATACTTTTGGGTGTGTAACTTTGTGAATAATGCCCCAGTGCCAAGTGTAATCCACAGTAATAAACACAGCGGACAAAAATATTGTATTGGTAATGTAACCATAAGTAATTTAACTTAATAAAAATAAAGTTAAATTTATTCATGTAATATACGTAGGCTGCACATCACATTGAAAAGTTCTACTATAAATTACGCACAGTTTCAGAAAACTATAACTCGTACGTATGCCAGCCTCTGTCTGCAGGACTACACTCAAGACTAAGCACTAATATTTAATATCCAAAAACTATTTATCACAACTTAGTGGATTAGGAGATCTAAAATAAAATCTTTGAAGTCCATGAAAAAAAATGGCTATTTTCAGTTGAAAGAAACCATTGTATGCACTTCAACATTTTCTGATTTAAGTTTCCTTATTCTATCGCTAACTATGCAAGAATGTGCCGAAAAAGACCTCTCAGAATCAGCATTGGATGTAGGCAACCATAGCAATTTGAGAGCACATGCTGTAAATTCTGGATATTAAGCTTTGATACTACCGATTCTGATCTCCAAGCTCAAACTACATCTTCTTATGTGAGGACAACTACGCATTACCAAACACACTGATGACAGCAGTATTGTCAATCTTCCCTTCATTAACCGGAAAAGCCTTCCAACATATATCTCGAGTATCATCATCACTAATTTCCTTAAAAGCAGGGTTCTTTTCATGCTGGGGCTTTCTGAAGAAGCACATTTCCAACAAGCCACTACCTGCCTTAGCAGTAATTCCTTGAAGACCAAACTGGTACAAAAATGACAACAAAATGTAACTTTCTTCATCAACAATTTTAGCAGTCATCGACCTGTCGTCTTTAACATCCTCTGAAAATGGCAAAATGTTACGGTATACCTTCCTAGGGTAATAGCCCGGATGCAAATGCCTCCGCAACATTATGATGTCTCTTCTCTAATGACACGGAGCGAAGTAAATAAAAATGTACCTGGAACCTGCTTAAATGCTAACAGAAACACTCACTCAAAGTACGTCGACACAAATGACCAGAATCTATACGCTTCCACTACTAAGAACTTCTCAAATATGTCCGTCAAACTTTAGCAAACTAACATTTTGATTCCTTGACATTTACCGAAGTGTCAATGGAACAAATTCCTTTTTATTACAAAGTTTATTTTATAACTTTGCACAAGAAATGAATTTTGGTGTTATTTCGTGATTCTCAAAAATTTCTCTTATGTCGGAAATTGAGGTTAATTTCGGTGCCTCTACCAATGGGGCCGTAATGGTTGAGTGGTTTTATTGTTTGCCTCCCACCAAGGCAAACCAAGTTCGATTCCCAGTAGTGTTATACCTGGTGTTTTCGCATGTGGGAATCGTGCTGGACAATGCTGCTGATCGGCAGGTTTTCTCAGGATCTCCCATTTCCCCTCGTATTTGCATTCCAGCACTGCACCATACTCACCTAGCTTTACCCTCATTGGTTCTCTAACCTCTACGTTAAGAGCTGCCCAAATCTCTTCACTCACTCATTTATGACTAATCATATTTCAGGGCATTTGACTCACTTTGTGCCGTCATTGTCTACCTGAGAGTCGCAAGCATTAAACTTGTGGAATAATGGCACTTCTGATATAATTTCAATAAGTGAAATGTTTTGTGTTCCGTATTGTTGGAAGTAGCCTATACAGCAGGTTTCTGCGATGGAAGATAGTTTTCAAGGACAGTGTTGTAAGTGGTGTATATTGGCAGTAGCACTCGCAGATTGTGGGTGGGCGGTGGTGTTTACACAAAAAGTTGGCTTGTGAAAAGTATGTGCCAGGATGTCAAAACACTTAATTTTTTTTATCTAGTGTTGACAATTTCTGGCCATTGTGCATTTCTCAGTTGTTGTCACCACTTAATATAGCCTGGTTTCCTATCTGCTGCTTACATGACTGTCAGGCTATAAATGCTAACACATGACTGTTTAAGTGCTCTGGCTAGCTGGCATGTGAACTGTGTTGTAGGAAACACTGGACTCAAAAAGTGTTGGATATTTTGTACGAATTAAAAACTGTGGTAGCAGTGCTGAATTAGCATTGGCCAACAAATATTTGAACGTCGACAGTAGTTTTGGTATGCTATTACTAAAGGAGACTTTTCTTATTGGAATTTTTGCATATTTTCAACTAGCTCTGATGGAAACATTTTACTGTCAAATATTTAGAATACTATTTTTTCCGTCAAAGCAGAAAATACAGTTTGTCTCTGGCCTTTTTAATTCTTCAAAAGGGACAAATAATTATGTTTATGTTCAATGTAGCGTAAGGTTATTTAATCACAGCCGAGGGCTTCAGAAAAGTGTGAACTTCGCAGAAATCGACTACAGAGTGGAACTGGTACTACAGTACATTCAAAATGCCTCTTTTCTCAGCCAGTGATGGCTTATAGTTATTGAAACTTGACACTAGGTGTACCACATACTGTTTCAGTGCTTCCAAACGCCTGATAGTCCGGATGTATTTGGTTAAAACGTGTGCATGTGTGAGAGTAAAATGAAACTACTGTCAATTTTATATGCAAAACATCCATACTATATTCTTTTGATGTCTCAAATTATTTGTTGGTCAGTTAAAACAATTCAGTAGGTAACAATACCAGGTATCTAATATCATGTTCAGTTAATAATTCTGTAACATTTGAGTTGAGAAATGCAATTATTCCTGAACTGAAAATACATAAGATATCTTGAAGCATGCACCACTTTTTTATATTGCAGGCAGTGATAATACTCCAGTGTCCCCGATAGAGTTCTTATCATAAAAGTGATAGTGATATCACTTTAGCATGGGGACATTTTATCTGCCTTAACCAAGGTGTGAAAATAACTACCATATTGCAACCAAAGTTTGAAATATATTGTGTCTAACTTCATAAAAACAGCTTGCTTGGAATTTGACTCAGCTCATTGCTAATAATTTAGTTTGCTTAAGTTGCATGTTAAGACAGAATATTGTGGTATGTTCGAAGAGAGAGAGATATTTACCACATAGAGTAGTGCGAATAATGTTCTCTGTACATAGTTCTCACTATAAAATGTTATTTCCAAGTCCTCCAACGTAATTAAGAGTGGTTTTTTCCCACTGCTGTAACTGATAATGTCCTAATGATCGGAAACATGCAAAACAATTGTAGGGACCTGCACCAAAATTTGCTTCAAAGTTTCCAGCAATGTCCCTGAACAATGGAGTAATATCAGACTTGAATTAAGAGTATTAACACAATGTGCGATAGTTAGAACTTAGATTCTCGTCTTAACTGAAGTCTTCTGAGGGGTGAGAAATAATGGTTTTGCTATTTGATGTAGTTAAATAAAAAAAACCTGAAAGAAAAATTTTACAAATGCAAACTTGCAAAGCCATGTGGTGATGACATTTTTGAATAGCCTCTACACCCGCATGGACTTAAACCCATCAATCTCGTGTGGAGTACTGGAATTTTTGTGGGTTGGTGTTAGGTGGCACATGGGTCATTTGCCAAAGGGATCGGGTATTTTACATAGACCCTGGATTTGTTTTTTTTTTTTAAAGGCATCCCAGCCAGTTTTGTCTTTTTAGTAAAATTAATTTTATTCATAAGGGAAGCGTTAAATGTACACTAAAAATATTTGCGAAACTATTGGTTTTGTCAGCAAGTAACAGAATCTATTGCTGCGAGGGCTTGTGTGGTAGAAGCATTTGACAGTTTTATGTGTGTTCAGGCCTTGACTCTTGGTAGTTCAATTGACTTGACCTATGGAGCAGTTACTTTTTTATATATCTGACCTCTGCCAGGCCTCAAAGTGAATGAAATGTGGCTTTGCAAGCCAGGGTTTGAGAGTATTAGAGGATTTCCACACGTATGAATGCAAATGTTTGTAGGTTTTCACAAAATTAAGAGTAATGAATTCTTATAACCAAAGTTTGACTGTTGTTTCATCTAACAAATTCTGTTAGGCGGTGGTTACACGAGTGCTGTTTAAACACATTCAGCTAAATACATTCTGTAGCCACGTCTGAAAAATTTAAAAACAGAATGAGTTTTCGCGGTCACTCACCCAAAGCAGAATAATCAATGAAACTTCTAACCTCGACAATCGTGGAACTTAAAATGTATGATATTTAATTATAATAGCCTCCAACATTGATCACTATTGATCTTTTAAATTGTTATGAAACCTACACTTTTACTGTAATGGCATAATGGAAGGGAATTAATACATTCAAACTTAAACCTAAGTTAATTCAACAATTGCAGGAATTCCCACCAAATTCAGCAATATTTATTACACTCTTTGTTTACTTTGAAGCAGCCAATAGGAGCACAGCATAGAAGATAAGTCGTTCAAAAATACTTATGAAAACGGTTTACTTTGAACAAGAAATAACTGCGATCGATACTCGTTTGAAGGTAATGTAACCTCTGTAATAACTTAGTGAAGTAGTTCTGCATCCCGTGTAACAGCGATGTTAGTTAGCCATTCCTAAAGCATTGACCGGAAGATTTTGAAAAGGCTTTATATTCACGTTCGTGTAGTTATAAATTTTATAGGGCAGACATTAAACTAGAAAAGATACTGTCTTAATTAGTTTGTTCTGTTGGCTCTGGTTAAAGTTTCACACCTCTAGCTAACCGGTTCAGTTCCAGGTCCCAGAGGTTGGAAGATTTTCAAGCTGTCGCTCATGTGATTGGGGTATACAAGCATCACCATGGTGCAGATTTTTTCAACGTACTCTCATTTCCTTTTTACCTTAATTCTGTTGCCACCGACAGCCGCTAGGGTGGACTGATGGTTTTTACCCTGAAGACGAGGACACTGTGAATTACAAATGAAAACCCTTAATACATATTAACACGTGTGATTACTCGGCATCATTAATGCAAACTCGTCGGGGCTCGCCCTCCAGTACGTGGGTATTGTGGTGACAGCCTATACACAGAGCCGGCTAGGGCGGGAATAATTGCACCGTACACTAATTACAAAATTACAGAGACCCTTGAATGATACATGAAATAAGATGGGACACGAGATAAATATTCACAATAAACACACACGTGTGTGAAAACAAGTTTAGATGGCGTGGATGCCGCTGGATGAAGTTCATAGTGGACCACGTGGTGCAGGTGAAATTGCAATATTTCTGCGTGGAAATGGTAAACTAAATTCAGATTAAATATTATTCTTGTTGAGAAAGTGATTCTCTTTACGATTAAAAATTACCCTCAAATACATACATAAAAACAAAGCTCTTATAATTGCGGGTAGAAATAATGCAGAAGTTACAATGAAACGTCATAAACATAGGCGGATGGCCCCCAATTCAAGTTACGGGGTCGCGTGATCTCTGACATCTTTCTCTTCCTTCTCCTTAATTAAGTTAAAAATGCCACAAGGGCGCAATAAATTAATAAAGCAGAAGCATAATGCTGGGGAAAACGTCTGGCAAAAGGTACGCAAGCAAAGGTTAACCGGTAAACTAAATAACTATGGAAACCCTAAATCAGTGAACAAAAGTTGTAGTGCCCACGTGACAGCTGGCCTTACCTCGCCAGCTCTCCTCAACAGACTGTCCAGATACAAGCATCGCAAGGACATACCATGGCCACCTACGGGGTTCACATAAACGGAAGTGCTATGTACGCAGGGTAAAATATTTTATATTGAAAATAAAATGGCACAAATTAAATTAAATATTATTTTACATTTCTATAATTTTCTTATGAATTTCAATATGATTTTAGTGTCTTTATGACAGCGCTCATGCTATTAAGTGTTCTTAATCTCTGTGCAACTGGCACTTTGAATTTTATAACCAAACAATTAAAAATTAGTACACACACTTTAAAACATTTTAAGATATATTAAACACTGCAAATACAAGGGAACACATTTTACACTGGAAAATAACATTTATATGAAAGTTCAAAATTTTCGACCTCTTTGCACATGTGCGGGACACGTGCGGGCCGTCATGGGCACTAGCGCCGCTGGCTGTTAGCCAGCATCAGTTTGTTCAATGATTTTGCTTTGTTTTATTTACAGCACTGTAAAAAAGGAATATAAGTTTTCCGGTAAGATTGCGGCTGTTAGTACTCTACTACTTATTTTTATAATTTGGGAGTTAGCACACCAACACTCCAGATGTTTACTTATTATTTCCAGAGACTTGAACATCGTAACCACCACATAGTGTTTGTGGAAAACCCCTCTGATGGACAAAATGTCTCCTTGCCAGCTCGAGTTGACCTCGACACACGATATAGAAGTGAGAGTGGGGCAAAGAGACAGCCGGCCGGGGTTTTGTCTGTTGCCCTAAATGGCAATTCTGATGTTTCTGCCCCATTTGTAGTGTAAATATAAGTATGTTGTGATTAGTATTAACATTTTCCACCCCTCCTGTCCAAACCTTAATTTTCTGTTCAAATGTAAGGTGCTGACTGGCTAGGAGCATTCATAATTTCGGTACACCTATTTACTGGAATATTATGCATAGTTAATTTAACCCAGCGAGTAAGCAACGTCTTGTACTTAAAAAGTACAGAAGCGGTGTGTACTATACTGATGTCACAGACAGGGAGAATTATAACTTGAAGGGTATTGAGTCACAGCTGAACCATTCTGTTTTCAAAGCAAAATCTGTTTTTTGTTCATTTATAAAAAATTTGGTTTAGTATTTAAATTATTTTTAAAGTGATTATTTTAAGTCATAATGGACTACATCATTACTTCACTTGGTTATAATTGCAGAAACCCTACAATGTAATGTGTACAACTTCTGTGACGCCTGATTATAGTCCTGCCCGGAATTATATATATATATTGAATAATAGTCCAACATACTAGTAAATTTGAGACTTGGCAGGATTGATCCGTCCATATTCAGTCACTAAACAGCACTGCAAGCTAGTAATATATTTGAATGCACATTTTGTGTATGCGTGCATGTGCGTTCGTGCGCACGTTTAACAATTTAGCTATCTAACTATTGCTGTAGAGTAAGGGACTGTGTTTAAGAAATAATAAAAATTTATTTTTAATTAAAACCTTACATCAATGTGTTTGAGACAGAGAAGTTTCCACCTTTGGCTTTCTAAAAACGTTGGGTAAAATTACACTGATTTTTTCATTGTCGTAATTAATGCAAAAAAATTTCCTCGCTCTCGTGTCTGCGATTATAAAAAAAAAAGTATTTCTAAAATCTTTCAGAAAATTACCAGAAATTTATGTACCCATTTTAGGAGTGACCGTATTCATCTTCCACTTTCCCGCAATCTAACTGCGAAGCTCCATGTGTATTTCAGAGGGATATGTTTACTTTGAAAGGAAACACAAATAACGTAAACTGAAAACTTTAATTTTGTCTATGTTCCCCTCTTATTCTTTCCTCTCCTCTTTGCTCTCTTCTTTGCATTTTCTCTTCCAACTCCTGAAGTGGACATAGGACATAAACTAATTAATTCCAAATACATAAATTAAAATCTATAGGTTTTGGTAGCTAGCACAGAAAAACTAAAGAGCAATCCTGGGTAACTTTTTTGACCAACTTTGTGGACAAATATTTTGCCAGACTGATGCATTTATTTCACATAATATCAGACACCACAATAATGCAAAATATTACGGTATCAGAAATTGCTCAGCAGAAATATATTTTTCTGGTAAAATATTGTCTCTGATGGTTATTAAATGTGATTTCTTGTGTTTTCTCTGGCATCCATAAAGTTGTAAATTATAATTAGCCTCTGTAGCATTAATTTGTAACACAAGTCAACTAACGTACTGAATTACCTATTTTCACAGGTGCCCAATTACTTTTTGGTAGATGGTGTACATTGCAATATGTATAGTCATTTTACAATTACATAAAATTATTTTCTTCATTAGATAAAGAAAAAATTCAGCATCAGTAGTTTGTGATAAGACTAAAAGATTACAAGTCAGTTGTCCGTGATGTCTTCTGATCACCTTAGTGAACTTAAGCTTACATGCGTGCGAGGTAATCGGCTAAAGATAATATTATCAGTAGAAATCCTGTGTAATCTGCAACTGGGAGTAAGGTGGTAGGTGTGTGTTTTTTTTTTAATGGGATTTTGTGCAGATGTGTGTAGATTAGGTGTGCATGTGTTTAGGATTTGTTTTAGAGTACGTGCCTTACAAAGCCATTCGGATCAGTCTGCCGTTAATAGCTAAAGGCTCTCCTTGTATTTTTCTTGGCCACTTCCTGCTTGTACTATCTATATTTTCCCCTTTTTGTGGTTTGCTGTTTAACCGCAGTCAACCATATAGAGAGATTTCCCGACCTCATGAAATGCCAGCTTATTCTCTCTTCAAACGCTGCCTTTTTTCTAACATTTTACTTTGGATATTTTTCTCAAATTAAACTGCAAGAAACAGGTTTGCTTCATTCTGTTGCTGTAGTTAGTACAAAATTCCTACTGCCTATTCAGGATTTAAATTTTGTTTGGACACCCATTTTTAATTTGCAGAGTAGGCATCCATATTTTCTTAGTTGTATGTACTTTGTTCCAGTTATTTAAAAAATAATAATTTTGTTGTATTTTCAAAAGATGATTTGTAATGGTCCATTTGTTTTAATTTCCTCCCCAATCAGCCGTTCTGTTTTTGTTGTGTTAGACATAAAAATGCTGTAGATGCAACACCATTAAACATTTTTCTTTGGTACATGTGCTTTGGAAAATATTATTCAGTTCATAAAAGCGCTCAATAAAAATTACCAGAGGTTTTATTAACTTAATTATTTGTAGGTGACCTCTGCCTCTGTGCTAGTCTACCATGAAAAAGATAAGGCTGTGTTGGGAGAACTGGAAAAATGAAGCTGCATTTAAAAAGCTAAGATTTATAATTGGGTTATCTGTCCTGTCGTCACTTCCCACATTTGAATATCTGCTTTTGTTCTCTTGTAACATGCCTTTTTGGTATTGTTGACTACCATTTTGGTTTCGTATTAAATGGGATGTTAAAATGATTTGCTCACAATTAATTATTTTATAACTATTAAATAAGGTGGTAGGAAAGTATTATTTTAACTTAGTTGCCATTAAGGTGTGCACAAGGTTGGGGCTCTGTGAATGTGTAGGATGAGTTAGCCAGTTGAGTAACATTGAACAGTGTCAGCACGTGACAAGTGGTTTCATCATCTGTCTGCTTATTTCTCTGGTCATCGTGAAGGGTCTCCGGTCAAGTCATTAAATTGGACAAATCTTGGCCAGATTTTGTGAAGGGGTAACTTCCTGCTAGAGGAAGCAGGGTGTTAAAGCACTCCTGTCACCACGGTGAGCTAGGTTCAATTTCCACTGGTGCCAAACCTGTATTTTCATGTGTAGGAAACTTTGTCGACATTCGTGCTGCCTAGTTGGTTTTTTCTTTTTTATCTTGTTACAAAAAAGAACCTGGCAGAGCCTGTTTTCCTTTCACTCATCTTGCAGCATTGCTTCAGCTCACAGTAATGATCTACAGCAACAAGGTTGTAGAATAGTAAGGAATTGCCTCAACGACAAGCTGGGAATTCCCCTTCTCAGGTGCAATTTCCCAACCGCTGACCTGTAGAATTTCACTGTATATTTCTGTTCTTTTTAACAAGTTGATTGTGTGTGTGTGTGGTGTGTGTGTGTGTGTGTGTGTTTTTTTTTTTTTTTTTTGAGTAAGTGGTCAATCCTAATTTTGCCAAAGGTTTTCTCACAAACGATTGTTTGCAAAAGAGTGGGACAAACCATGTTTCTTTAAAGCTATGTGCAAATTGCCCATATCATTGTAACCACTTTTGCTCCACACATTTTTTTCCTTTCGCACGAAGCATACATGGCCAGCAAAATAGTTTACAAAGCTATGGACAGCCTGTCAACCACTCATTCTGCGAATACAATTTACTATTAAAATGTCTAAGAAAATATTTTCCTGTAGTTTTTATGTCTAGAGCTTGGAGTCGGTCACCTCGTCGCCAAAATCTCTTTTTTTCTTTTCAAAAAGAAAATTAGTAAAATCAGTGTTCAAAACAGTAGAAATAACACAGTGGCTGTGCGCTTGGCTGGTGCCGAGTTGAGGGTCCTGCTCCATCCTGGACGGCATAAGCTACGGAACTCACAGTTTACCTTACACAGTGGCTGTGCGCTTGGCTGGTGCCGAGTTGAGGGTCCTGCTCCATCCTGGACGGCATAAGCTACGGAACTCACAGTTTACCTTACACAGTGGCTGTGCGCTTGGCTGGTGCCGAGTTGAGGGTCCTGCTCCATCCTGGACGGCATAAGCTACGGAACTCACAGTTTACCTAACAGGGAGATGGGTAGTGACACTAGGCATTGCAGCGCTCTCACACATCCAAAACTGAATAAAATATAAAACTAACACAATATTTATTCTACACCCGTGTAGCACATTAAAAACGTACCTTGTGTGAATAAAATGTGTTATTTTTATTATCACTCGCATGAACCCCCATACGTAAACAAACTGCCGGCGCAGGGCCAGTTGCTGTGCCTCCAGTGGGCCTTGGCCGATCATTTCCAAAGTGGTCTACGAAGGCACGCGATCCCTTCCCTTCCCCCACGTTCATGTTACCATGACAACCAGAACCAACAAAGGCAAAAAGAAAACTTGAACTAAGGGAAACTAAAACACAGTAAAACAAAACCTGAAACCCTGGTCGCCACGCCGTAGAGTGAAGTGTGCGTGTGAGACAGATATTTGTGGCACAGAGGTGTTTTGCAGCTCGCTGGAGCGAGAATTCATGCACGTGGAAATTTAAACATGTATAAATATAGATTCTCGTGACTGGTAAATAACATACAATATTACAGCAAGGTAAGCCGTGCTTACTTTGAATACACGCCACTGGTCATGAACTGTTTTATGTGATGCCAAATTTGATTTCTCTTGAAGAATATTCATTTAAATTATAATTTGAAGCTTTGAGATGATTTTCAATAGAACTTGTGGGCATACCAGCAGCCAGGTAGATAAAAGTTGTACGTGCATCTGGGATTGCGAAATTATTTCTGCAACAAGCTGGTTAATGAAATTTGTGTACGGTACATCAGAAGACAGTTTACTCACCTTTTAAGTAATTACTAATTTGGTATGAGGTGATTTAGTTTGAGTCTGTTTGATAACTAATTTTCTTAATTTTTCACTTGCAAACTTTTTGTTGATTTAATTTCCATTTTCACAATTATAATTTCCTACCTCAGTTGTATCTTAATAAAACTCATTCATTAAGTTGTATTTCTATGCATTTCATGTAATTTGAAGTAGTTGATTGTGCATTTCCAGTGGGTCTCCCCCCTCCCCCAATACAAATTGTACAAAAAATTTTGTCTTTATTGTTCCATGTATGATTTTGAAGTTTATTTCTTTAGTTCCATTAATTAGTGTCTACTATGATCCAGTCAGAAATATTTTAATCTGGTATAGAAACATTTCATGTACGTATAAGTTTGTCTATTGAAAAGGGTTTGTCGGGTTGGAGTTTGCAAATAAGCCACTAATCATTGGTGCTGGGAGAAAGTACGGATCATCTTACAAGCTTTGCTTTGCATTACACACATTTCTACCAGAGCCATAAACCAACACACAAAACTACTATCTGTCTTTAAAATGAAATTGAAATAATTATCTGTATTTATTTTCCAACAACATTGTAGTTTTTATCACGTGGTGATAAAAGCTTTCTGCTTTGTTTGG
This sequence comes from Dryococelus australis, assembly GCA_029891345.1. NCBI lineage: Eukaryota > Metazoa > Arthropoda > Insecta > Phasmatodea > Phasmatidae > Dryococelus > Dryococelus australis. The sequence goes on from CM057001.1 coordinate 19,176,919, forward strand.
TTATTCTGTTGATCGCTTAGTCCCATTGCTATCCACATTGAAAATCTTGCTCTTCTCTGAAGCCGCGTGCTTTATGTAGTTAGGGTAATAATAAGTTAAAACTCTTGTACTGCTGACTGCAGCAACCTGCAATAAATTACACAAATTAAAAATGGTATTGTGATTAAATTATTTCCACTCATTGAAAATAATTGCAGCAAGCAACCAGACATTTTACCCACAAATGCAATGTTTGCTTTATTGGCAGTGTCAAGTGCTGCTTTAAAATTATAGAAACAATTTAAGGAAGTTTCCAGATTGTCTGCCAAGTTAGAAATATACACATAGATAACAAAAAGAAAGAACAACACAATTCAGTGGGGTTTGTAATAACTTTGAAATGGGGATTGTAAATGTAATATTATTTGTAAGCATACACCTGGGAAATATGCTGCAGACGTTTACAAAACCCTTAGAATTTTATTCATACATGGAAGGAAGCACATTTATTAAAAACTGATTATTACTTACACATACAACAGAACAACATTTTGTAAATACTTATTAACTTTTAAAACTGGCAAGCTTTATATTATAACCACAAAACATATACGTTAGTTTTCACACCTGAAATACAATATAGCAACTGTCGTAAGTATGCAAGTATGCCCAGCGAGTATACAATTTCAAATACTTGCTTGTGTGTACTATACTGGGAATTGGGACAGCACTAGTATATACATGGTGATGTCACTTCCGGAGACAAGTATGCATTTCTTTAGAATCTGGAAACAACTTGTGCTTCTTGTTTCTCCCCTTTTTACATTTGTTAGTGAACATATTTCAAAAGCCAGTTAGTTTCAAGTGGGCCGACAGTTTAGTGCGATGGTACACACATACAGAACTGAGGGAAGAGACTGTCATCAGTACATCGCACAAATGCATGTTAGAACTACTATTGTAACATGCCATATGCTTGTGAAAGAAACCATTCTTTATTGAATTGTGTAGCAAAGCTTGCAATTTTTAGTGTTTACTTGTAAACTTATTGCATAGGTTAACCAATCACAGAAAAATAATCCATGTGGTTTTCTTGTATCGGAAATAATGTAAGAGCAAAAGAATTATAATATGCTAGTTTTCAATATTATGTTAAGTTAATCAACATGTTTAAACATGACAATTTGAATATGACATGGAACTGTGAAATTGTATTTCCTTATTTTACGAAGTGTCGTTTTTTATCCAGAGTATCTGGTAATGTTACTCCGTTGTGCCAGGAGTGGACTGGTGAGTGATGTGTGGGTAGTTGAATCAGGTTTGTGTGCTGCAGTGGCAGTGTGTGTGTGTTTGGCCTTCGTTGAAATGATTATTGTAGTTAGGAACCCTGCTATTATCTCATGTTATGTAAGGTTGTTTTTATCTTCTATTGCACAGTGGCCTTGAACTGCTTAGAACGGGGGACTTGTTGCTTTAAGTGTTGGCTTCATTCAGGTGGCTTGGAGTGGAAGCTCTTACATTTTGCTTTTCTTGTTGCTTTCAATTTTTATTGATAGATAACTTAGTTATCTTAAATTATCTCATGGTTTATTACTTCTACGTAGCCTCTGTTCACTGTGAGATGACATTATAATTGTCATATGAGAGGTCAGGGGCTTGTGACTTAGATTCCGAAAAAAAAATTTAAGGTGTCCTACTATTGCTGTTTTTTTATCGATCAGAAGCCAATCCTGTGCTGATGATTTTTTTATTGGTTGTATTAACGCACACTGAGGGACTGTGGTGGTGCAGTGGTATAACTTCTCGCCACTTGCCAAGGAGAATCAGGTTAGATTTCTGGTAGGGCCACTCAGATTTTCGCTTGTGGGAAATGTGGCAGATGTCATTGCCTATTTCCCCCGCCTTTGCATTCTGTCACAGCTAAATCTTCGTCTCGTTTCTTCCTCAACTTGGCTTAAAACCATGTTGTTAAGCATCAGCCTGGACCTCTCGACTTGCACACTCCCTGGTAAGGCTATCAAGGGGAATGAGGGTTGAAGTCCACACAATAACCTAAAGTTACATCTTGCAGGGATCGCCCCGGAATAGTCTGTGGAACCTTGTAACTCAAAGCTGCTATTATGACCCGTGTTACTGAAATACCTGCCATTGAACTGTTTACTTCACTTATCTGATTCAACATACTCATCTATATGTGTAAGATGTGCTGTGTGCGTGCGTCTAAACCAAAAAAACTTGCCCACCGTTCAGTATTTTCGGGTAGGCAGACTTGAATACGACTATGTTAATGGCAATGATTATATGAGGTGTAAGGTTACACAACATATAGAAACGCTGGGCTAAGCAAGGTGCTCGCAAGTGTTCTTGTAATCTTCCAAGTGTTTGCTAACGTGTGTATGTTGCCTGTCACTTGCCCCCACTCACACCACCAGTAGTAACTATTGTAGATATGATGTGACCGAGGACGCAATGAACATAATTGCCTGTCATCCCACTGTAAAAAGACGACTCGGCACTTGACGCTTGCCATGCTTGTAATAGTGCTGATAAACTTTGCAGTGCCCTATAGCTGTCGGCTCCTTTATACACTGCAATTCTTTGTGCTTTTCAGCATCAGTCCATAACTGTATGTAATGTATTGTATTTGTACCTTGTGGCAGCGATGAAACATGGAAAGCATATGTAACATAATGACTTTTTAACACCATGCACGAATTCAAGAATGCATGGAAGCATGACTAGAAGAGTGAAATTTCCCTTATTGTGTCCTTTTTGCTGCATTTTTGCCTACTAAGCAGCCTGATATTTCCTTTTACATGTTGGTGCTACAAATACCGTACACACCTCTTGCAGTTTTTGTGACAATGTTGGCAACATTGGGAATGCACACTAGGAAGCTATTACTGTAGGAAAAAGTCTAGAAAGTGATTTATATGGAAATGTATGTGTGTCTCTCTTTGCAAGAGGCGAAAATGTAAACGTTTTGATCCTATGAAAATCAGCTTTTGTAATAATTTGTTTTGCTCTGACAAAGTATTACTCCTATTGCTGTTCTGTTTCTTCACAAGCTGTCTTTATTGTGGTAGTAATATCTTGTTTACTAGTTTAAATCACCTTCACAATAAAGTTGTGTTTACAAGTCTGTAGCAGAATATAATATAGAATTTCATTTGGTTCAGAGCAACATTTCCTCTTTGTGTTGGCAACACTGGTCAGCCACCATTAATTAGTAAATATGTGTGCTCTTTAACACTGCTTTGTTTCTTAATATTTGATTTGAGCTTTGGATTTATTACAAAATCAAAGTAAATTTTGAGTTTGTGTGCATATTTTGTGGTAGGTCACATGCACTCAGTCATAATACACATACATTTTAATTAATTAGCACAACTGGAGTGTGTGAGCTGATTAAATTAGACTGTTGTAAAGCATTATTAATTTGACTCAACTTTTTTGTGACTATGGGTTGGTAGTCATTAGCACTAAGAACTTAACACTTAATTACTGGGTCACTGGTCACATTTATACACACAATTGTACTTTAACTGTTTGATAAAACCCATGAGCTCTTGTTTACATTTGTCAGTGTGGGTAAAATCAGATGTACGTAGGTTAGATCATCCTCCAGTTGAAGAATGCACATTTTTAGCTTGTCTGTCACCAATTTTTCACACACGTGTACTGGTAAAAAGAACCAAAACAATACCAAAAATCTTTTACAGCTATTCAGACCAATCAGTATTCCTGAAGAACTTTGGTTGCCAATGCCTAATATTTAACATGGCACCAACAATTTACAATTTTGCTTTATATTCCCTGACATGTTCTATGCATAATCATTGTCTTCTGCTGCTTAGCTTATAACTTTCTCTATTTCACTCATTATTGCATAGCTTTTTAATAGGACATTATACTCAACTACCCACGAAATAGATGAGCTTCTTGCATAAATAATTTGTATCTGTTTTTGTCAGGACAGGCTTAGCATATTCCGCTTAAAAAAGTTATTGAAGGTAGGTGTTGCTTCATGGTATCACAGTGAAAATGTCTGTTACCTATTCAGGGAACATTAATATGAAATAGTAGGTATACAGTAATTACTTTTTCATTATATATGAAAATAAAATGATGTATTGGTGTTATTTAACTCTTCTGGAAAAAAGATCACTTGGATCAAAGATGTGTTGCTTGAGAATAACCATAACAGTTTTGACAAATTTGTCATTCAGTATAGTTTCAAAAACTATTCATTATTAGGCCATGACATGACAGATTTGGCCCCAGGTAAGTTTTAAATCTCGGTACTAAAATTCTTGGGAAAAATATTGATGTCTGTTGTGTAGTTCTCTGTAAACTTTTTACAAGCGCATATGAGTTTCTAATTCCACAACCTGGTTGTGTTACAGAAAGTATTACCCACACTCTCTGTGGTACTGCGAGCAATATCGGCAGACTCCTCGACTGACCTGAAAGCTGTCCTCTCCAAGAAAATCCCAGCAGAGCAGGAAAGGATAAAGGCCTTCCGAAAAACCCATGGCGCCACCAAAGTTGGAGAAGTTACAGTCGACATGGTGAGACACATCGCTGTATATTTTGTATTTTCACATGAGCTTAGTTGTTTTCATTTTTTTAAGCTGTTGAGTGTGCATGTTCAACATATGCAAACAAAGCTCTACGTTGGAACCTTGTTGTACAGAACCTGCATTTAACTTACTTTTTTTTTAATAAATTTCTTAAAGTGTAGTTCTTAAAACTTTTTAAATAAGAAATTGCTCTGTTATAAATTTTTTTAATGGTTCCGGCAGTATGGTATTTGAGTGAAAGTTATTTTGAATAGACCCATCACAGAACTTTGTTTTACGTAACCCAAAATAGAGCAACACATGTATGTGCACAAAAATTGTCAACAAACACGTAAATAGCTTGTTGAAAATTCTACATAATAAATTATTTAATAATGACAGAGAATGTTCAATGCATAATTAATTATATGTGCATACTGAATTTTTCGTTTTGTTTCCCATTTCAATATTTCTTACTAGATAACAGCTAACCCTGACTTTTTACCTTTGATGTCCCTTTTTTTTTTTCTGCCACATGTTTGCAGAGAAAAACAGATTTCATGTGAACATTAGTAGGGTAAGTTGCTATGCTGTTTTCATAGATGTACGGCGGCATGAGAGGCATCAAGGGTCTGGTGTGCGAGACATCCGTGCTGGACCCGGACGAAGGTATCAGGTTCCGAGGCTACTCCATCCCAGAGTGCCAGAAGCTGCTGCCGAAGGCTCCCGGGGGGGAAGAGCCGCTCCCCGAGGGTCTCTTCTGGCTACTCATCACGGGAGACATTCCCACCGAGGCTCAGGTAACGTGCAAAGCATTGGCGGTTCATTAATAGGTGTTCATACTGACTAGAAAAATCTCAAAATTAAAATGTAGGCTCTGCAATTCAACATAATGAGGGAAAAAAAAAAAAACATTCTGATGATAGACAGGAGTTATTTACACCAGTAGACTTGACTTCTGTTCTACGAACTAGTGCCTGTCTACCAGGAGAGATGTGGAGGTCAATATTAATTACTAGCAGGGTCTCCACTTTTGAAAAGTGTCAGATGGAATGGCTAGATCAGTTTTCCTTTTGGGGGTATTGGTGTAGTGGTCGGAATACTTGCCTCCCGCTAGGAGGGTCTGGTTCGATTCCCGGTGGTGTCACTCCTGGATTTTCACATGAAGAACTATGCCGCAAGAACAATTGCCAACTTACTTCTTTTTTTTTTTTTTTTTTTATGAAACATTTAAAAATACAATCATAAGTTCAATTTAACTATAAATACACACTTATTTTAATACGTTCGATCCCAGTACCTAATCAGACCTGTATATTGCTGAGACCCAGCAGTTTAACGAATGTCAGCCATAGTTTACAAAACAAAACTTAAATGGCTGTGTCATAACAAACTAAGAGTTTGTATCGTGAAAATTTTTCAGCTTGTGAAACATTCACTCTAGTATTGTTCTAGTGTGATACTTTGTATCACACAAGCGTGGGTGTAATGGAATACCACACTTTTTTGAAAAACCATCTTGTTACACTAAGTTTGCACATTCTGCATCTTCTTGTAGGTATATTATCAGTTTTAGTTGCAGGAAAATGCAGAAAAACATGTTATTTCCTTTTTCCTTCAAGTCTGTACGGTGGGTCTTTAGTTGGAGCTCGTCTGGGGGTGTTAACAGTTCACCAAACAACTTGAAAGACTGCTTGATGTTGAAGCAGGTGATTGAGGAACTTCAACAACATCTCTGAAAGTAAGACTGTTGCTTCAATTCTTTCTGATGTTACCACATGGGGAGATTTGCTTTTCCAGAAGAACCTTAGATAATTTGGTGCTGTTGTAATAGTTGTCTAAGTATACTTGACACCCTTGGTGTAAGCAAGTCTGTAGTAACTCAAGAACTCTTCCAGTTTCATTCCGCTACTATCATAAATCAATAATTTACATATGTAGCCAGATGATTCACATACCGATCTAACCATTATCCCTTACTTGACCATTTTTCCTGGGTTATAAATGGGACCCCATAAAATGGTGAACCACAAAATACTGCAAAATTGGATGTTATTTCACCATTTTTACAAAACTATTTTATTTATTTATCCCCCTCCCCCTTCCTCACCCTTCACACACGCACACACAAAATGCAAAATTTTGCACAAAAACTGTGTTATCATGGATATTTACATTCTTCAGATACTGTAGATAATAGTTTACTATGATAGTGTGTCGAGAATTGATTGTACTGCCTACACAGCAAATGTGTTCATTCACTGTGCTGCTAGGTAGATGCAAGACGGGAGCATACCTGTACTATCGTTCCTGTGTAACGAACATACTGTATTTACCCGAAAAGAAGAAAAGGTTTTTTGACAGAAAAGGAATAGAAGAAATAAGGGGTTATCTTCAGTTCAGAACCTAGGCACAAATACCATAAGACTTTCTACCTAAATAATTTTTTCAACGTTTCACAGGGGTAGTCTGGAATTCAGGTTTAAATATTTTTTCCCTCCAATATTTTTTTAGGAGGGGGTAGTCTTATAGATTAAGGGTAGTCTTCCTTTCGCGTAAATACAATATTTTCATAGCTTTAGTATCCGATGTTGAAGTGAATTGTACTCCCACATACAGAAATAAATAGTTAAATATTACTCTTTGTTCAGCTTTGACACGTTTTCATTCTGGCTAAGAGTAATGTTTAACTCTTGGGTGCACCAGTGTACTCATTTTTTTTTGTTGACAGTGAAGTAATAACAAATAGATATCAACTTCGTAATATTTTGTAGCGATTATTTTTGTTTTGAATGCCGAAAATAGTTACTATTTTTTATCCTGATAGCACGTATTTTTTAGTGTTTAGTCTGTACATTAAAAATATCAGTTTTATGTATCTACAGTCTCTCATGTTTAATTTGACTTTCTAAAAAGTCTGAGTTGATACTTTATGCAGAAGCAATTGGCTGTTCTAGTATTTGAGGTTAGGTGGATGTTAGGAAAGTAGATCAAGTGAATTGTATAAATCCTTGTACATTGTTTCTTAAATTAAGGTTTGCTTCTTAAATTAATTAATTGTACCACTGCTGCTTTAATAATTTACTTTCTGGTTCTTATTCAGACACTGAACATGTGCATTAATTTTCTTTCAAAACATTGTAATTTACCAAATTTTTTAATTTTCAAACACAGAAGTTTGGTTTATTATTTTAATATGCATGCACATAAATTCATTATAGCTTTTATTTTTAAACAAGCTACAGAAATTTAGCTTTGCTTTCATTTCAAACACCAAAATTGACACATCTTTCATTTTCAAATACTGAAATTTAACACTGTTTTAATTTTTAAATATCAAAACTTACCACTGCTTTTTTCTTTAAACACCAAAATTTAATTCAGATTTTCACTATTTTTTGCACCAAAATCAGGCATTCAGTTTTACCATTTTCTGGGGTCCCTAGTTATAAATCCTGAATTGTAATTAACCTCTCCATGCTAACATTCCCTCGTCCAAAGCCAGCTGATCTGATGGAGTAATTTAAACCTGTGAATATTTGTCACTGAGCATTTCTCTGACAGGTTGTATCTTGTAGAGCCAAAAATTGCTTCAAAGTGATTGTAAGACATTGTTTTGGGGGGAAAATGTGTTCTAAAAACTGGTTCATCAGCGAAATACATTTTCAGGATAGGTTTCTTTACCATCCCTGTTGTTAAACTTAAAAAAAAAAAAAATTATGGTTACTACAGTTGCAGGAATCCAATTTTGATGCAAAGAATTGACGTGCCATGAGTGATGGTCATTCTCTCGTCTAGTCTCCCCACAGCCGCAGCACCCTCCTTAGAAGAGCCTGCTTCGCATCATGTCGCAGTGTTCTACCCCTCCAGCGCCTTGATGGTGAGGGGAAGTGGCAGCCGCTCTCAGCTACTCTTTTCTCTTCTCCACGTCTCTCTCCACACCCCGCGGTCCTGTGCACAGAGTATAGACATGACCTGCAGTCTTCAGTTCGAGACTGTCTCGTCCCAGTGTCACCCAGACGATTCTAGTGCCAGTTCAGTGGCACGCCTTTACTCTGCCCGAGAGCCTCCAGACATCGCGTCTCACCTTTACAGAATGTCGTGCTACCCGAGCAACCACAGTCCAGTCGAGAGTTCCACTGTGCATGACAATGCCACGCTGCCCGCCAGCACACCAAAGCCACCACGCTTCCAGCTACGTTGTAGCTCACCTACAGATTTTAAGAGTATGAGTACTGCTGATTTGGGGTCGTCTTCACAAACCTCCCTTCCGCCCTGCACTGTAGCTCATCCAGATGACTACTTTTGGTTGGACTGGCCCTTCAGGCCTCAACCAAGGTACAGGCTGGTGTATGATGATTGATTGAGCAATCAATAAAACAGGCATAAATCTGACTTGTTTGGGTTGTCTCATCCGGCACTCTGTATTTCCTTCACCCCGTCCTTACTCTTTCTGGTTCATCACGTGTCCTAATAAGACTCTTCTAGGGTTAGCCACGAACCAAAATCTTGCTCCTTTTCGCTCCTATTGATAGCTGTCTCGAAGTGCAGCTTACGTAGCTTAAATTCCTAGGCCTCACTAGAGCATTTGTCCCTTGTCCTATCAACCTTCCAGTAAGTGTCCGGGTCAGACTGCGACGTCCCAAGTGCCAGGTTACCTGCTTGGAAACAATAGACCAATCCCTGGGTCAGACCACGCCAAGCCACTGGACTGGAGACTAGTAGTACAGGCCTCACACTACCCAGCCTCCACTTCCTTCACTTCATCATGCTGTCTCTACCCCTAACTGGTTACCCCCACCACCTTACGCCACTTAGGGCCAGGCAGGGCAAAGCTGCCTAGCAAGGGCTAGCTCAGCCTAGGATGTTGGGGAGCAGCCTGGTTGGCAATCAGGTATACTCCTGGAAGAAAGAGGGCTGCACCTCGAACCACCTCTGGCACATGCCACGTGCAGTATCTCCGCCTTTATAAAAGATAAAGACACGAAGCACGCAAAAACACCAAACGACGCGACACACTATTTATAGCGCCGGCCGACCTTGACAGGCGAGTGCTTGGCAGCAGGCTTGCTATTTTTATCTTCCATCCTCGCGCTCAAGGTCAAATCTTTAGCCTGGAGGGATTGAACGCGCCCGCTCATAGTAACATTAGTGAGCTAGTCGCGCGTTTGGAATTTTGTAAGTCCGTAGCCTTGAAAACACAATTGCTCAAAATCCGAACCACTGTACCGAATTAAGTCAAACAAAATGCAATGTCATCACAGTTACTCCAGCAATTTAATTATGTCAAATAATGCAAATATGAAGCATGATTAATAATGTTAGTCATCACAAACAACAACCAAATACAGATTTGATAAACTGTATATTGGATCAGAAATCAACTATCAAATTACAACAATAACACACCACAAGGGTGTATTCATCCTAATAACTTCACTGTCAACTGTCAGTCACGTACGTGTATTTATAGGTGTTGTTATAACTTCATATTTCTGGGTCATTTGGTGCAAGGGTAATGCTAGGGGTTATATAGTTTTATTTTTATGGCACATATACTGTTTTACATCATACAACGAACACATGTTATCTATGGACGAATTTTGGAAAAGGAAAAAATGTAATAACAAAACATAAACCGATTATTACGGCAAAACATATTTATTACAGGTTAAAATACAATTCAGCATGACCAATGAATATGCATGTCACCAGTGGTACCAACTAGCTTGCGATACAACCAAATCTGATCACCAAGTTCAAACTTCAGTTTCTTACGAGAAAACATGGTAGTGTTACCAAACATGCTAATAACAGCAGTATTATCAATCTTCCCTTCATGGACTGAAAAATCTTCCAACATATTATATCATGAGAGTCAATGTCGCTAATTTCTTTAGGTGCAGGATCCTTTTGAGTATGCGACTTCCTGAAGAAACGCATTTCCAACAAACCACTACCTGCTTTTGCGGTTATGCCTTGAAGACCAAAATGACAAAAAAAACCTAACTTTTCTGTATCGACAATTTTAACAGTCCAAGACCTGTCGTCCTTATTGACATCCTTACTGAAAGACAAAATATTACGGTACACCTTAGGATAATACCTTGAGGTACGAGAATGCCGAGGAAGCATTGTTGTTCTGTCTTCTCTAATGACACAGAGCGATATGAAATGCACTAACAAACTGCAACCTTTATATACCTCGTGTGAGTGCTTGGCAGCAGGCTGGCTTCTTGAGTCGCAAGTTGCTGTGTTATCATACCTCAGTCGGATACGGTAATAAGTGTGTTACCAGAAGTGTAAAATACTTGTGATACATGACGTATATATAGGAAGCAACCAAACACATCATACTTGGGCTGATTTTGTTTAAAGATTGATTTAAAAAAAGTGCGCAGATACTGCCAATAGACTATAGCAGAGCACACTAGTGCAAACACAGTTGTTGCAAGGTAGTACTGGTAAGCAGAAAGAATGTTTGAGTGTGCTGTGGTCGTTCTGTAGGTGAAAGCTATTTCCAAAGAGTGGGCGAAGCGTGCCAGCCTGCCGTCGCATGTGGTCACCATGCTGAACAACTTCCCGTCAAACCTGCACCCCATGTCGCAGTTCAGCTGTGCCATGACTGCCCTCAACTCGGAGAGCAAGTTCGCCAAGGCATACTCTGATGGTGTGCACAAGACCAAGTACTGGGAGGTAAGCTGGTAATTTTTTTATTTGGGTATTTTAGCACCCCTCGTCTGTCAAGGTAGTTTTGAAACTGAACGATCCTGAACTTGTCTAAAAATTTCACTTGCGACCATGGCTTATCAGGGTTCCACTTTCCCTTGATGAGAGATCTCCTGAACAACAAAATCATAACAATAATTTTTGTAGGATTTTCACAATCGGTACTGAAATTCTAATGCTGAACTGGAGTATAATTTTACTAATTCTGATACTTCTCACCAATATATCTGATAACTAGTCCTTGCCTGCCTTCTACAAGGAGGAAATGAGGTCTCCTTTGTTATGTCGCTGTGTTACCCAATGACAACTTAAGCTTATCCCTCCAAGCTAGATGTTCTTGTGTACGTTTTCACTGTAGCAGTGGATGTCGTGTTCGATAGAAGTCTGCTTTTTTAAGTGATTAATAATATTTCACTTAAATTGTGATTTTTGTGACGGCCATAACGAAGTATGGTCGTAAAGATTTGTTTCTTCACTATTGACAATAATCACTCAAAACTACATCTGACTTCTTGTTGTGGGTTTCTACGTGCACTTACCATGAGCTATGCCATGCTAAGGTACTTCACTTGTTCCTAACATGGACTGTTAGAACATATGTGCATTTTAAACAAACTGTGCTGTCAAAAACTGCACCTGTGAAGAGTCTTAAAATGCGGCAATTCCTTTTCCCGACGGCAAGGTAAATCAGACTAACATGGCCGTTGACGCAAACAGTCACAAGTGGTACCACTGTGCTGGCATGGGAAGTTGAAAAGGCAATGCAGTCTGGTACATCACAAACTACTACACTTCTGTATCTTTAAATACTGCATATTAGAAATTTTATGTGAGTATGTATTCAAGTGTGCATGTTTAACTGTGTAAAGCATTTACGAACATAGTAATGCCGGAATCTTACATTTAAAAAATTAAAATTGAGCGCAGAATGAAACCATAAACCTATTCTTTACTAAATTTATTGAATTTTTGGACAATAGAATTAAACAATGTCTGTATCAGCGCAGTTATAGTAGTCATGGTAACTCAGGGAGGGAAGTAAATTCACAAATTGCTTTAGGTAATTTAAAATGGTCGATGCATGCCCTGTTAGACTGACTTGGCATGTTGGTCGAGGATTTTGTCTGCTTGGACCAAAAGTGGGGCGGTTTAGTTTAGATAGATGATGGGGGGGGCTAGGGATGTTGGTTGGTATTTACTTATTCTTGCTTCGTGTGGTCGTGGTGGGTTCCACCAAGGCATAGTGAGCTTGGCCCATACTGAAGCGGCAATTCCACTGGTAGGCTTCGTTGGTCCAGAAGTTGATGTTGTCCTAGCCGAATCTCACTTCAGTACCAGTCAACAACCCTTTTACTACAGGGTGACACGAGGTGTGAATACATAGACGAGATACAGTGACCGGAGCAGTCAATACCGACTCGTGCCCAAGTTGGGCGGCGCGGTCCAGTTCCGCCTGCTTTTCCGGTGTAAGTTGAAGAAGTGCAGTCAACTGTCTGGCGGCAAGGAATGCTGCGTTTGGTTCCCTACGCGTTAGGCAGTGCCTCTGGCCGTAAGAAATCGAGTCTGTGCTCACAGCTTACTGGGTACACCTTGGCGCGAACAAACTAAACACAATTTACAGTGTTAGTCCGGTTTTGGCTGCTGACCAGGCTCTTTAAAGTCTTCACTGGATGTGCGTTCATATACGAATGAGCAGCAGGACTCGTTACAATTATCCCAGCACTAACAGTGCTCTGGTGTAAAGAAATAACCTCCTTGAATGAAGGTGTTGCTAGAGGTTGTGGTTCCTCTGTTCCTCTCCGCCAGCACTAGACAGTGCTCTGACAGTTGGAAAGCAACAGGTGGCTGTCTAATGGGTGTTTGCTGAATATGTCAGCGAAGGCAAGGAATAAGTATATTTTTGCTTTGCGCGTCCTACTAAGCCAACACATTTCTACGATGTAGAAGTCTTCTCTAGGGGAAATCATAGTTTCTGCTCTGAAACACTTAACAAATGTTAGGTCTATTAAATTTTCATTGTAAAATTATGGAAATTTTATTACTTGAAATTAAGTGTAAATGTTAAGAAAAATTAGTATTGCCGCGGGCCGTTAACGCATGTTTAAATAATTTATATCCATTTTACTGATTGGAAACTTTAAAAGTTGGCAAGTTTGTGTGTGAGAAAATATGACGGACCCCTTAAGGGGGTATAATTAAAGTTGATTCAGTTATTATAAAATACCCGGTTCTTGTTAAGGGTGTACATAGCAACCTGTATCTAGCAGGCAGACAGACAGATACTCTAAGAAGTAAAAGCTGAAAGGTTAGAAACAAAAGTATGTTTATTGAAGTTTATTGAAGTAAGGTTATTGAACGGGAAATATAAATCTAAATGGTAAAATTTATGTTACTTCTAAACTCTTCTAATGTATTACTTGGTTAAAAAATAAATTAAAACTGCGCCAGTTATCTTTCATCCTCGCATAACCTCTGTAATTTTAAAAAGATGTCATAAAAAACTTAACCAAAAAAACTATTTCGTAATACCATAGGTATACGAATCACCAGCAATTCATGGAGATGGAAAATTTTATTACCATTTTTTAAATAAGTATTCGGTAATTTTTCTATTTCACATTTGTATACTACCAACGAGGTTACATTAATTATGCAACGAAAAGTGAAACAGGACGAAATGCAAATAATATAAGTTTTATTATAGAAAGTCGCAGAGATCTGTTTATTTCCAGAACATAACGATGTAGGAATAGGTACTCGTTGGCAATATCGCTTCGGCAGTGTAACTTCGATACATCGATTGTGTCGACTTCCTGATCCCGGCTACATATTGAAACGGTTTATGGAATTTGCGCCGTAAACATTAGGATTCACAACACAAAAATGAGAGTGAAATGTTTATTATGATAATGACCCCATTTTCAAAAATGCAGGCATTAAAACCATATGGAATTTATATTAACCAAACAGGGAAGTGAAAATATTCTCGTTCTGTAAAACTGTCTGGTTTTCTACGGAGTTTTGCCTTGAAATTGAAAGAGAAATCTTATGCAACTCTTAAAAATAATGATTGAAAATGTGATATTTCATGCAGAATTTCAGGCAATTTTGTGTGAAACAAGAAAAATGGCCAATCTCGTGATATTTTGTGAAGCAAAAACAGTAAGTGACACCACCAAAATAACCCCAATTGTTGGAAATTAGGCCCTACTTGTTTATATATGAATTTCGTGGAAAAAAACCATTCGTGAACTTAAGGGGTCTCAACCTATAGTTAAGACTATAATAAGAGCAAGGGAAAACCATCAAGAGATGTAAAAACCGTTGTGACATGTAAGAATTCAAAATATTCATGCATTAAACAGAAATGCTACAGGAGACAGTGTTTGGAAACGTGCTCTTGTTAGTATGGGTGAAAATCTAGTACAGGAACTTTGTTTCAATTTAATTAGGGACGATGCGCTGGTCTAACCAGAGAGCCGCTTGCACATCACTGTGGTGAGGGATCCTTCAGTGGACCTGAAACTAAAGAAAAAACAGAAGTGAGCTGCCATTGAGCAACGGCAGTACCAATGCTCACTGGTTTTTACTGGGAGAGTGAGAGGTGGTGAAACCTGTGAAAGGAAGAATGAATCATTATCCTAATCGATCTAATAATATTAGTCCTCTGGGACATACATGTTTGTCTATTGCTGTGCTACATCGCAGCAAGTACACTGAGCTTCACTAGAGAAGGGGTGAGCTCTTCTTTCGTCAATTTGGGACATTCACCAGATGCTTTACTGAGCACACTATCGCTACAGCCTTTGCAGTTATGTTGCAGAGATAATCTCCCAGAGGCTGCCTTGGAATCTGCAATAGCGAAACGGGCCGTACGTGCATACGTATGTACATACGCACACCTGGCTGGGATGAGAGGAATAAACTTAATTAACTAACTAAAACTAGGCAGAGCTGTCCCCACAGGACAGCTCGTATTATCCTACTGCAACTTAGCCTAAGTGTGGGAGTATTTAATTAAAAATGCAGAAGTGGGGGTCTCTCACCAACTGCTGTAGAGCCACACGACACCGCTAGCCTCTACAGGACTGCAGAGGCGGCCTTAGAATCGGCTGCAGCGCAGGGCCATACCTGCAAACAGCTGGCTGAGAAGAGAGTTTAAACCCGGTGCGGCCCGCTATTTATACTTCTCCAGTATGCTTGCCCCTCCTTCATCTGGTATAGGGGTTGTCTTGGTGAGGGGTAGCAGGTGCGAAGTGCATGCCATAGATTCTCGCTGAGTGTGACGTCAGTGCTCGGCGCGTGTTTCAGGTTCATGTCTCGGCGCTCGTACTAGTAATGGAATCTCGATGAACCTCGATGCTTAAATTCTGTGGCTCGGCCGGTGGATGATTATATCTGGCGTGGAGTGTCACTCTTTGCCTTGGGTAGATAACAACCATTCCCGACATCTCATTGGTTGTGGGGGTAGCAAATGAAACTTTGTTGCAAGTGCCCCAAGTTCGTTTGCACTGATGAGTAGAAGTTTATTGATAATGCGGTAGAACTCTGAGGACGTTTTTCAAAGGACTGGATGCTAAAAACTTGTTAGGGGGGAAAGAGAGGTTAACTTTTAAACAAATGGCAGAATGTACAAAAAATTTAATACCAATGTTACTTATCTAAGCATTTCACACAGGCCATATTGATTTAAACATCACACTTACATCTACTGTGTTTTAATTACTGCACTGTAATTATCGCTGTATACACAAGAATATTTTTTATAAAGAGGCCTAAATGCATTTATGTGCAGGAATGGAATTTTGCAATCGGTAAAAATTTGGGCAGGAAACTTAAAATTGACTTATTCCGTTAAAAAATGGGTTTGGAACACTTCTTAATTATACTTGCTTCAGTTTTAATTTAATAGGAAAATATCTTATTGTAAATAAATAAAAAAATTAGATTTCTGACATGATTACACATGTAATTTTAAATGTTAAAAAAAATTGCCTTGATGTTTTCAGTTTGCTGCTATTTTCTTTATAATTTCATGATTGGTTGAACATACATGGAATAGTCTGTAGCGTGTGGTTTAGGTTTCATAAGATGGTTGTTATAAAAACGTATTAAGCGGGAACTGGGTTTCACTGTAATTAAAACATAGTGTGTCAATATGAGCAAGAAAAAGCGATAGTTCATTGCAAAGGCTATTTCAGAAAAATTTGAAATAATCGGGAACGTGGACAAAAACGAAAAGAGCAGCAAATTACAAAAGTATAGGGCATCCCACTTTCAACTTATCAACATTCGCCGAAAGTGCATTCCTAGAGGGAACTAGAGGATACTAGCTACCATGGCTGTAGTTTGTAACCAAACTTTACTTTATGTATATATTTATTGGTATGACAAAGGCGACAATTACAATACCTATATTTTATTGCACGTGAACATATAATTAATGATCAAGATAAATGCAACAGCCTTATTTATTGTATTATTTCCTTCAAATTTTTACTTTTTTTATACCAAAAATTTTATGGTTCCCCAAAACAGGGTTGTAACTTTGAGAGGGTAGTTATTCCCGTGGTCTTAGTTGTGTTTACTTTGGAAAGGAAAAATGTGTATTAATACACACAAACTTTTTTTTTATTGGATAATTCGAAATTATGTCATTCAAAGTCAAAAATTTAGGTCCCGAACACTTACAATTAACGATGGTTACTGTACTTTACACATCACGTTTTAGTTCTCTTGGGTTTAACTGTGATGACAGGAGGAGGAGAGAATCCCAAGTAAGTTGAATTTGCAAAGACTTGCGATATGAGGCTATGATTTGCCTTGCAGTTAGGGCCGTCAGAGTCTGTGAAACCAGTTGCATGTGTAACATGGAAGTAAGTCCGAAATGGAACTGTCCAGCCTTGGTAGAACATAGGACGAGTCGGGATACAAGCAGGTGTGAAGTCGGTATGATTCAGAGCTGCCTTAGGAGTTTGTACCGCACAAGTTTACTGAAGTATTCGCTGAGGACTAAGTTTGAGCGGTGGCAGGTGGGATGTCCACGGCTACCTCTGCAGAGGTTGTGTCCGAAACCTCTATATTATGCCACTGCCAATCTAGTTCTAACAGACTGTCTCTGTACTGCGCAATAGCTTGGCCCAGGGGTTCTACACTTAATGCAGACCTAGTGTGGGGTCCAAATAAATGAATGGGTCTTCGTCAATTAATGGGCGTTGACAATTAGTATGGGTGCTTTCTGCTGAAGTTAATAATAATAGTAGTTCTCCTTAGTTTACTTAGTGCTTTTAGTGATGTAAGGTAATGAACACACATACAAATGCAGTGAAGCGACCCCGAACTCAGAGCAATACTTGTGTCCCCTAGTCCGGCACTTGGAAGCTGGGACCAACCAGGAGTGTGATTGATATCCATTATCCCTGGGTGGGTGACCCTCAAGAGTTCAATCAGGCTGGATGGAGCACTAAGATTCTTGTCCGGTCTTATTCAAGCTGGGAGTCGAACCAAGTACCCTTGCTGTCCGCAGCTCTTAGGGGGTAGGGAGTTACTAAGGGTTGTTTTTGGTGTCCACAGGCGATCTACCCGGGGCATAACTCGATATAACCTCTTAATTTGTGTGTACATATCTGCCGTTAGTGTTTTCACGCGAATACCAGTCTGACCTATTTATGGCTAGGATTTTTAAGTGGGAAGTTAATGCCATTGAATTGATTTCAAAATATGTTTACACAAAACAGGGTTAAAACAAAGTGATTATACTAAAAATAAACAAGACTTGCAAATTCAGATTATGATGACGTAATTTTAATATGAGATAGGAAAACAAAATTATGCATATCTATCATAATAACTAGGACCTAGAAATTTGTGCAGACTGCAAAATAATGAAATACTGAGAAATTATGCTCATTCCCAAAATTCTGCAATAATTTCTGTATTCGCGAAACATTGGCGGAATTGCTTGTTAAGTCTATCTAAAACCAAATGAGAGCTTCTTTTAGTGTGAAAACTCTTTAAAACAAGTTTTACAATTTTTTATCTGTTATACAGCATTGTCTCTTTATTTACTTCACATACGTGCGGATAACAAAACTATCTGTGTAGGTATCACATTGTTTATATATAGACTGAATGAAAAGTTCCTTACGGAATTTTACGTCACGAGAATGATTAATAAATAGATTGGTAGCGAGATCGAAAGATTATCGTTGTATGTACGATTCGATATAGTAAAACTGAAGGGACTGAAAAAATAATACTTACTAACCAGGAAACCTTCCTAAAAGTGCCATATTACACATGTGCAGATAGACAAGTTGCACAGTTATTCAACTTATTAAGCAGGAAAACTTGTTAAGTGGGAACTTATTAACAGGGTTTCACTGTATATCAAGCTGAACTGCTATGGTGCTCATTCACGGGCAGAATCACACCCAAGAGTATTTTGTTATAAACGAACATCTCTAACCAAAAATGTTTTGTGATAACATGAAAATAAATTGTGCGTATATATAACACAAATGAATATATATATTTTTTCGAATATAATAATTACGCAGTAAACATTTGCGTGGTATTTGTAAACACTGCAGATTTATTAATTTTCTATGGCTTGTGGTTATGTTCTTCACAACTAGCAAATGCTGCATTTGAAACTACTAAGCGAGAATGTTGATTGTAGTTGCTTACGTCACAAAACCGGTTAAAGGCCCTGCTACAATGAAACTGGTGGATTGCTGGCCATGTGCTGGTGCTGGACGTGTGCTTGTGTCGTGCTGGTACTGGACGTGTGCTGGTGGATTGCGTTCACGCTGTTACAATGAAATGTCTGTGCTTTGCTGGTGAAGCAAAGTTCGTTTGACTTGCAACAGATAGCGCCACGTTCTCCATGTTTTTATTGGTTGGTTTTACATTTGTGTATTTATACTACAGTGTATTCCATTGGATACGAAGTGAACATAATTACTCGTTCCAAGTTATTTATTTTCGACTGTATTTACACCGGCTAAGTTTTCCCGCAATGTCGAATTTCTGAATGTTTGTTTACTTTTTTTGGCCCAACAACAAAAACAACCTTGCAATCTATTTCGGCAGTTATCACGTACGAAATAATAACAAACTTTTCATAGCGAATTGACTTGGAATTTAGTGACAGTAGGTATCTTCTGTTACAGATAGTGTATTCATTTTATTTTATTTCATCAGCGAAGTTTCTAATTTAATTGCGCGTGCACAATAACATTGATTTCATTGGTGCACAATCGTCGTGGAGCGAATAACTGACATTCACGTGCGAAGTGCTGGTCAGTTGTTGGTTAAAGTTAAAAGTTCGCCGCACTGACGTCACAGCAGGGTACGCCGATTAGAATTCAGAATGGCACCGGACCAGCAATCCGCCGGTTCATTGTAGCAGGGCCTTTAAAATGCCAAAAATAGCAACTGTTTTAGATGAAATCGGAGTTTGGAAGTGAAGGTTATTTCAGTTTTATAAACTGACGAAAGTGAGAAAACTGCAATGTAAGCATTGAATAGGCGGGAAAATACGTGTGCCTAAACACTGCTATTCTATATGCTCATGATAGTGGACATAAAAACATTTTTGCTACTTCATTGTAAAAACATTTTTACTATGTAAGGAGTATTTTAATTTTATCAGTAATAAAATATTGCTATCTACAAATGAACAATAGCTGTATGTGCATGATGTAAATATCTTGTAAGTTGTAACTTAAAACTCAAATGCTAGTGAATGCTCTTGGGCAATTATAAATGTCATGACAAAGTACAAAATTTATCCCACAAAAATTACTGCGACGTGGCAGTGTGTGTTACGAGATAAATGTGCTCTTGTAAGATTGTTCTTTTGCCCTTATCAATAATATTTCTAAATATTTCCACATAAATATGTATAGATTAAAAGAATAAATTAACAAATTTAGTTTAGTTTGAGTGAAATTGTTACAAAAACAATAGATTTGTGTTCTATTAATAATACAAGCATATTTTTGCTATAAAATTTTTTTGGCGAAGTGGTGAAATTTTAATGACTAAATAGGCTCTTTTTATTTATCATTAAAGTGGGGCCCTACTAATAAAAATCTAACTGTTTACATTTTGAAATTTATTATAGGCGAAGGCGACCTACGGAAAAAGTAAATTTACAATATGCAAATATTATCTAAGCAATATTTATTGCTAATCTTGAGGGGAGGGGGGTGTTCAGAATGAACCACAGTTATAGTCAGGTAATTATTTAATTGCGAGGGGTCCAGAATCGAAGTCTACGTGACCTGCTACCATGGAAGGTATGGGTTACAGGGGGACGTTCTTCAATACCTCTCTGGAGCTGGTTGACAGTAGTCATGGCTCTAGTAGTTGGCTCGCTGGATTGCATCCTCCTGTAGTCAAACTCGTACTTAGCCTATTGGTTTCTCTCTGTTGGTATGACCTCTGGTCTTTACAGACTGAGAGGAAGAGAAGTTTCATCAATTACCCATGGAGACTTTCTACTAGACTGCTGTTGCACGTTGGAAATGCCCTAGCGGTCAGCACCCTTGCAGAGCAGAGCTCCAGTCTCTAACAGACTGGGAGTCAGGGCTGCCATTTACCCCTTCCGTCGTCCTCGTCCTTATGCAAACTGGAGGGCCGATGAATTGTCTTGGGCCCTGGAAGGGCACTTCCTTATATACTGAAAATCTTAATTTGGTGACTTTCAGAGGGGTGCGGGGATGGATAACCTCTATCTGGCGATGATAAAACTTAAGAGTTCTAGGACAGGGTGGCCTTTTTCTTATTGCCTGTGGTGGAGGCATTGACATTTCTATCGTCTCAGTACGGGGCTCTGGAGGCTGTAACGTTTAACGTGCAGAGGTGCTGCTCCCTTGTGGCGACTCGTGGAACTTGATCATCTGGCAGACTGTTGATGGCTCGTCGAACAGTAAAATTCCCGCGTTGGTGATACAGGGGGGTTGCATGACTGCTTTGTGTGGACAGTATAATTTATTTATTTATTAACCACGTGTCTAGTTGTGAGGCTAGAGGCACGTGATTATTGTACTATTTAAAGAATGACTTGCCCAAATATGCACTGCTGCTTCGAGATGGAGCATAGTCGTAAAGTAGAGCGCACATTCCCAGTGTTTAATTCGTGGTTGTTCTGCAAGTGGTGTTCGTGGTTGTTTAAGTTGTTCGTCAGGGTTTCTATTCCTAGTCACCTACATCTCACCCTCCACAAGATACCGTAGCTCATTGCCTCCCCTTTCGACGTGGGAAGAACCTCCTTCCGCTTAGCCAGCTTGGGACTTGTGTGTGCTCCCTTAGGTGACTCCGTAGAAGAGTGATTAGTAACTGGTGTGCATCCTTTGTGTAAAAAACAAGTTGGCATCCAAGGTTTGAATCGTCACATCACAGACCATTACTGGTATGGTGCTCAGCCAACATCTCGGGTACAGAATGGGATCTCTTTGTACCGGGTGGCTTAAAAGTTAGGGATTCAAATTCCCCATGTGCTTCAGTATAAGAATGTTAGTTAAAAGATATTTGAGTCATTTAATTTAATTTCGGTTGCTGCCCAGAATCAATTAAAGTTTCTTTGTAAGATTTTTTTATTTAATTGCAAGAGAAAATTTTGTAACATTTCAAATACTTCAAAACATACTGTACCAATTTCCTTTTCATCGTCCGAAATGCTACTACACCTTTGAGATAAATATCAAATGAACCATTTTAATGCATTTGATGTAACAACATTCTTTTTCAGTGTAATACCTTGTTGATGTAATGAGTTTATAATATTAACTTACCCTAAGGAGGTTTTATTTTTGCTGTTGGTAACTAACTGGAGACAAGTAGCTGTTTAGTAATAGTCCAAGACTTAAGTAAGTTGGTTTGAGTGTGCTGTAAAGTGTATGCAGTACACAAAGTTAACTCTGCTTTTTTGTAGAAAGTGTAAAAAATTGAATTATGAAAGGACAACAGATACAGTGTAGCCCTGTTCAGATGTTCCAAAAAAATACTGAAAAATGTATGTTTATTGAGCAGGAAAACTTATTAAAATAGAAACATTTTTGATTTGTAATAGATCAAGTGTGGACTTTTTATAGCTTATTAAGTAGGAAAACATGCAATTTCTTACAAGGATTTTACTGTACTCCCACTGTTTAAGATGTTAGCACAAAATTTGTGTGAAAGATAGGTTCGAATGTTAGCTGTAGGGTTACACTGTGTGATTTTCACGTTCAGGCGGTGTACGAAGATGCAATGGACCTGATAGCAAAGGTGCCAGTGGTGGCAGCTACTATCTACCGTAACACGTTCAGAGATGGGAAGGGCATCGGAGCGGTGGACCCAAGCAAGGACTGGAGTGCCAACTTCACGCAGATGCTGGGTTACGACAGCCCTGAGTTCACAGAGCTCATGCGACTTTACCTCACCATCCACAGGTAGGTAGGTGCATGCGAACCTGCCTGCAGTGCGGCAGAGGTGTGCAAGAAAAGACTTTGAAACGTGGGGGGTGCATGACGAACTATTGGTCCCAAAGCAAAGATTTTAATTAAATATTTACTTTTGGCAAAACCAGATTGAATGTGAAAAATACAAAGAAACTCTTCTTCACTGTTTAAGGCGCCTGAAAAATCGTTCCAGAATGTAGGGAAGTTGAAAACAGGAAAATTTATGCTGCAAAAATAGTCAATGGGATCAAAAAACTAGCTGTTAAATAAGGGGGTTTCAAAATGGCTTTTACTGTATTTACATGTGAGCTAGGCCATTAACAAAATGTTACGGATTATTAAAAATTGTGTTTGCAAGTTTTTAAGTCCTGTTTTGCCAGAAACAGGTTCACATGAACTCAAAATTAAATATTTCTGGTATCATTATCATTAGTTCAGTAATACATTTCTTAAGCACTATTTTCATTACGAATGTCAGAAAACCACAATTTCAAGTGAATATTTAATGCTAAATTTATTTCAATAAGTTCTTTTTAATGACATCTTTAGGTTGTTGGTTTAAACAAACGTGCATTTTGAGGTTATGTATGGTATTTCTTAGATCTAAAATCAAAGTCCGCATTAGATTGCGTGAAGTTTTGAAGGTTGTCTTTAGTGAACTCTGTTTGTAATGAATGCTTTATTGTCGGATAACAGTTTTTGCTTGATGTCAAGTCACTTATTTGCTCAGTTAAACTATCTTATTTATTATTAAAATTAGTGTTGTATTTCATTTCTACGCTGTAGACACTTGCCGTAATATACTCTTGTATAACGCCCCCTTTTTTTTCCCAAAGTAGAGATAAAAAAAATTTGTGGTGCGGCTACACATGGAAAAAAGATGAAGAGGGAGTGGTAACCATAAATTGTCCTGGGATGTTGAGGGAAGTGGCGGACTGTCTGTTGTCTCATCTCTCGCTCTTACATCACTCCTATCTTCTCTCTCGGCGACCCTTCAGTTATGTGTAGGTTGCAACCCCGCTAATTCCCCCCCCCCCCCCCCCCCCCCCCTCCTGATACATCTAATGGCATTCCCGTCATACCACAAACCACAGCTGCCACGTGTGGAGGGAAGGATAGTGAATTTTTTTTATTTTGGCTTTTTGCACCCAAGTTATTAAAAGTATCTTCCATACTTAACTAATAGGGCACCATAAATTTTTGGTGCAATTTTATTTTTTTAAAAAGTCCCTGGAATTTGTTGCAAAAATCATAGTGCGCACTATACAGGAGTAAATACGGTAATACAAAGTGCTTATAAAGTGTTCACAAAACTGAAGACTTAAATTTAAGTAATAAAATTGTATTTCCAAATATTGGGAATTGGGAACTACGATTCTGCTCCTCAAAACTGGCATCAACCTATCCGTAGGCATTTTAAACCCAGTTGTGCATGATTGTCAGTAATTGTAACAATTAAAACAAGTTTATATTCAGTATACGCAAAATAAATACTATTTGATTATCACCTGAATATTTGTTTTACTTAAAAATACTGTGATTAAACACTAAATAGCTCTTATTTTGATTTACTAAATATTTACAGAGTTCTATAATTAAAAATGTTATCAGGCTTGCTAGTAGAGACAGGTGGTGTTGTGTGGAGTGTGTTTCACTGTCCTTTTTCTGTGTAGTGACCATGAGGGAGGCAACGTGAGCGCCCACACAGTCCATCTGGTTGGTTCGGCACTGTCCGACCCCTACCTCTCATTCGCCGCTGGTATCAATGGCCTGGCGGGACCCCTGCACGGTCTGGCCAACCAGGAGGTGAGTAGCAGTAGCAGGGCAGGACTACCACACTGTCGCATTTGGTCAGTGTTCGCAGTTCATTGCAGCAGATTCACTGGCTTGATGGGGCATGTGGGTTGGATACCTCTCATACAACACAGATTGTTCTTTCCCAACCTCCTTTTATTTTCCCTTCACTGAATTACACCTATTTAAGGTGTTTTTTTTAAAGAAATTGCTGATAGTTTAATAGAAGTTCAGGTGTCTGCATTCTCTTGGTTTTGTATCTTTACTATGAAGATTTTATCCTAGCATGTCAATACGTTTAACATATCTGAGAATCAGTGTTTGTGTGACAGAAAATATAACATTTTCAATGGAGCAGAAACCTAATATAAGGTTAGGGAAGGTTCTATACAGAACCAAACCATCCTTAGGTTTCAACTGGTTCTTAGCCTTGAGAACTGAAACCAAGAGCTAACATTTATTCGCTATTCTTTTACTTCCCCCAAATTCCTATTATAATAATTTTTATGTAAAATCTATTTGCCAGAAAAATAACACATGTCGTGCGAACACAATTTTGCCATTGTAAAAGCACAAGTTTCCGTCAGCTGTGAACTAAAATAAACTGCCATAGATGTTGCACCTCCTGTGTGCTCTCTGCATAAAATTTTCTGCACAATTGCTGTATGGTAGTGTGTGTGTTTGCATGTATTAATTATTGAATACACTTGACTGATGTATCATTATCGCGTGTATAAATAAACCGCATCCACCAACAATTTTTTCTGGTCCTGCGAAATTCCTATTTAAATGTCAACGTATTGTATCGTTTATCGCACGATGCGTTGATCAAAGTATATTTCAGGTCCCTTTACCTATTATTTCCCAGAACTATTGTTATAAGCTGGTTGTTAATGCAAATATCTAGTAACTGAATGTGAAATAAGTCACACCTGCCATTGTTTACAACTGCTGTGCGGCGTGCTCTCTGCCTTCCCAACACGTCTGTGGGACCCTGCGGCATGGTGCGACTGTAAGACTGGCTTACTATTTCCCCTTACACACCTCTGAGAAGGGAAGTGATTATTACCTATACCACAGAGTGTGGTGACTTAGCATCCTCTCTCTCAGCCACGCACTTTCTTCCTCCCCTCGCATGCCTACGAGAAGAGAAGCTGGTGTCTAGAAAAAGGGGGGGGGGGAAAAACAAGTGTCTGCTGCGATGAAATGACTGGCAGCTGTGACATCACCAGCCGACTGTAGTCAGGGAAGCAAAAACGAACGATAATACAATTAATGCTATCTAGCGGTGGATAAATGAACTCTTCCTTTATGCATAGTTACGGTAGGCTGTTAAATAATACAAGCTAGGTAGTAGACAGTACAATCTCTGCTCATGTAGTGTAAAACTGTAAAATAAATTCCTATTTCAACACTGCTAAACATCCAGATGGAACTGAGATTGTGTGAATGCCAATAATATGAACGCGCAGTGCCTCGTTATGAAAATATTCACATTATCGAATGCTTTCATGATTCCATACAACTTAATAAATTCGGGCTAAATTTCTCCCCCACGGAACATTTGTAACAGAAAATTTGTATAATGTTGCAATGTTTACAAATATATGTTGCACGATTGCTATTCTGCAGATTGTAACATGACGTAAGAAAGCAAATCCACGACAACATTTTACACAAAATTACATCAATCAATGCCATAGTGGCAGGCATAAAAACTACGCAAGATATCTTTCTCTTGTAGAACAGCTAAATTATTTTTTCATGTACGGCATTTAAACTATGTAGTGTTGTGTTAGTCAAAAGCAATACCACTAGCGCTAGGGTCATAACTGTGACAAGCCATTTTGGGTCGAGTGCTGCATGCGTCTCGTATATTTGACGTCCGAAAAGAAAGTTGTTTACAATACTTTTTCCGTAAATACAATAAGTCTGCAAGAATTTCTAATTCAAAATTGAGAACCAATATTTTATTTTCGGTGGAAACTTAACGCAGTGAAGGGCATTTGTGAAGAATTTAGTGCATTTACAGAAGTTTTTGTATTTATTGCTAGATCATAAAAATTTAGCATTTTAGTGTGAATAGTGCAACTTTTCACATTTTTACGTGGTTATTTTGCATTTGCCAAATTTCCTGTATTCTATGGGTAATTATAAACATTATAGAAATAAACAGTTTGTAGTTCTTGCTCTGAGACTGATGCACAATGCTAATATACCCACGTACTAATATTACTTATGCAATACGTACCCCAAATTTTACTGGTGAGAAAATATTCATAGTTTTCTTGTAAGAAGACGTTATTGCATGACAAAATATTTTGGTATGTTTGTATGCCTACTGTAACTGCCCACAACTGGTATCATTTGCTTGATACCCACTTCTCAACACACTCAACGAAATATTGTCATATGTGTTCAAATAAATGTAACTTATGGGGCAATTATCAGATAAACAGAGGGAAATGTTTTCATGTAAAGTTATCTGATTGCATATGAATTAAAATGTGCAGCTGATTAACCTGATAAATCGTCTACATATTTCTTACCTTCACTGTAGCAAATATTGACCTTTAATTTTTTACATGGATAAATTAAATTTCATACATTAAACTTCAGTATTTTATCGTAATGTTGGTGTGACATACAAATTACTGACATGATTGTGTATTGTGGGCAGGTGCTGCTGTACCTGAAGAAAATGCAGGCTGGTGTCGGAGAGTCTCCCACCGATGAAAAGGTGAAGGAGTTCATCTGGCAGACGCTGAAGGGTGGCCAAGTGGTGCCTGGGTTTGGCCACGCCGTGCTCAGGAAGACTGATCCCCGCTACACGTGCCAGCGTGAGTTTGCCCTCAAGCACCTCCCCAACGACCCCCTCTTCAAGGTGAGCATCACCGCACTAGGCACTAGATAGTCTAGTCATCTGCTGGCCCAGGGAAGGGTTTGTTTCTTTAATATCTTTGTTTGTGTTTGATGTACTGTAAACAATGCTCATCTCTGCACCATTTTGAGCGGAACTGGCTAAACATTGTGCACTCCCATGAGGCCTTCAGTGGTGCCATCACAGGCTACATGTTGAAGGCTGGAGATTTAAATTCTTAATGTCACCAATCACTAGGTATACAGGATGATTCTCAATTAGCCTGACAAAACTTTGGGAGGTGATTCTTCATGAGAAGGTGAAAAGAAAACTTACATGACACTTTATACTTAATCCTAATATTAAGGGATTTATGAGCCCTTAAAAAACAGTTTTAAACCGTATTTGTGCAAAATATCTGTAACGAAGTACAATACAATGAAAGCTCTCGGAACATTGTATGTTAGCAGGATCTTCAACGTAAGAGCCGATGTTGCACAAATACAGCTTAAAATCACGGTTTTTTAAGGGCTCATACCACCCGTAGTATTCTGTTTATGTATAAAATGTCGCATATGTTTTCTTTTCCTTTTTCATGAAGAATCGCCTCCCGAAATTGGTCGGTCTAATTGAGAATCATCCTGTATACATATGTACATTGGTCCCAACAATATTTTAGATGGGTTTCTTGAGCTCATGTTGTGGCCCTATTTGTAGTTGTTTTTTTCTGCATTCCATTTCTATTCTCTGTAGAATTGGGATGATACTATGTTTTCTATTATATACTCAATACAGTTTTCAGCTCAATAGCATCTATACTTCAGATTCTCGATACTGAGTACTATAAATAATTCAGTAATGCACACTAATAATTACAGATGATGGTGACGCATGTCCGATTAGCTAAGGCTGGATCATGGTCATGTAGCTTTGGTTGCACTAAGGTCGGTTGTGCTTCCATGGTTGGCTTTTGCGGCTAGATACGGTAGTCGGGTACATGGCCTTGCGCAGAGGTATGAAGTTCTCGATGTTACGGTTAGCGAACCCCTTATATTGATCTGCCCTATTGCTAGTAGCATGACTAGTTGTCGTCGGTGACTGGCGGGAGGTGCTAGCGGTAGAAGAATAAACGTCTTGCAGACGAGGGTTAGCTGGGTACAGTTGGTTGAGTCTGGCGTATTCAGCCCGGGCGGCAGCGAGGGCACTAGGTGTTGACACAAAATCTACTGTTCCACCGAGTGGCTGCTGACCTCCAGAAGGTGGCGTTCGAGGTGCCCAGGTGTTTCGCGGTTTTGTTGATTTCCCCACTCACGACGGGGTGGCAAGCAGGATGCATGCAAATAGGGGATGACAAGAAAGTAGTTGCAGACGTGGGTCGCGCTAGTGACCTGATTAAAGCAGCACAACCTCATTCGGCTTGTCAACTTGCTGTAGGGGGAGCTAAACCACCCTGCTGCTGGGCAGCGAGGTGAGCAATCCTTTGCTCCTTCCTTCTGGCACAGTGTCTCACCTTAAATGGCATAGGGCGGGTTTTGCTGCTGAGAACTGCTAGCCTAACACCACGGACATGAGTTACCCTGGAATAGTGTTGCCCAGTAGGGGCTGGTTGCACGAGCCCAGTGCCTCAGAAGGCCCTCCACCTTAGTGGGCGAACCATAAGCTTTGAAGCCGTGTGGGCAACCACTGCTATTACTGGGAGTGTTTCCCAACTAAGGCCAGACCGTAGCACCTAAACAAATAACCCCCGCCAGCACCTCTGTGCTCCAGTAGGAATACAACTCAGGCGTACTCTCTCCCCCTAAGTGGAAAGTGTTGCTAGTGGTTAGGGCTCCTGTGTTCTACTCCTCCAGCCCCTGAATACTTGGTAGGAATAATAATAGATGCCAGTCTGATATGTGTGTACCAGAACTGGAGCCGCCTGAGAGGGAGTCTCCAGTTATAGCAAATTCGTAGTAACAATTTCCAGTTCTCTGTCGGCAGTACTTGACTTTAGGTTCTCCTAGCAGCTGGCCTTAAAAAGTACTCTATGAATGAGACTCGTAGTTAGGAGAAACAAAGCTGCGTTTATTAATTGCTTATTAAACACAGTCTCATGATCTCCTGCCAAGCAGATGGGTGGCTGGATGTAAACGTGTGTTATCGAGGTGTAGGTGACCTGACCCTATGCTAGTTTATGAAATGGAATGAAAACTGCTTAAGACAAAACTAAATATAACCGGGGTGTCTGTAGGAGACAAAGAAGTTAAGCCACTGCTCTAGTATTGTGGTAGTGTGGAATGTCTGGTTGCTACAGAAAGCTGCTAGTAGCTATTGGTAATTAGCATCACTGGAGCATCTGGTCGCGGGTGCTGCAGAGCTCTAACTGTTATGTCAAGGTGGCCGCTGAAGATCTAACAGTAGTGGGAGGCACTAGAAGTGGAGGAGTGAGCTCGAAGACTGGCAGGAACAACTGGTCAGGGTAGTGCATGTCGCAGCGGCCGTGGGGGAGGGCATAAGACTTCCCTCTGCTGCAAGGCCGGAGTGTTGGTAGGTAGCACCCTCTAGACATCTCTCTGCCTTCACGTATCTTCGATGGTGCTCAGGCGTGCCCCGCGGCGACTAACGACTTGTTGGCTCTCAGCTAGGTGGAGGGGGGTGAAGCGTTGCTTGCTTGCGCAAGCGCTCGTATCCACGTGTCCGGCTGCCCTCCGGGATTGTGGCAGGCCGCTACTTCCGTGTACGGATTGGCGAGGGGTTTGACACTCGTGTGTAGATGTAGTATAGTAGGTTTGCAGAGAGATGAGTCGCGATAGCAATTGGTAGTTGATGTAAGCGGCACGCGTCAATGGAAACAAATCCAAAATTTATATAAACTTAGCATCTTTGGTAAGCTTGTCCATGTTAAAAAATTAAAAAATATTTATAAGACACTAAAAAACGTGTCGGGCATGTCAATTTTCATAGTAAGAGAGCTTACAAATTTTTATTTAGAGAAAAAAAAAATTCTGTATTCTGTCGGACAGGGCAAATGTGGGAATTGCTTTGACACTGCTCCCTCTCACTGGAATTAAATAAAATCAATTCCGCTAGGTGAGGAGGCTGAATACCTTCCTGGGATAAGCGATTCAAGGTAACCTTTGTGGAGGAAAAATATGAGATATAGGTTTTTCTGGCTGGGTTGCAGTTCTTCCCGCGTTGGAAGGTGGTGATTTGTGCCCTTTGGGCTGGGTGACCTTGACAGGAGGGGATCCAAACTCTAGTGTCACAAAATAAAATACAGTAAAACCCCTCTATTATGACCATCTCTCTATTACTACTCAATCCCGAGGAACTGTGAAAAGTATGGGTCAAAAAAGTCAAAAATTTGAGGCACTTCTAAAAATATATACTGTAATCCCTTATCTACCACTGTTTCAGTTATGTGCGGATTTGTTTGTGTAGACCTTTTTTTCCAACCGCTCTACTAGTTTCTGTTCATGGTTTTCAGTCTATGAAAAACTGATCCTTGCTGATGTTAGTTGTTGCTCATTTCTCAAGCTACTGTAATAGACTGACATTTGCTGTGTCCCAAGCAGCATGAAGCAATAAATCACTTAATGCCAGAAGAGGGGAAGGACACTGGTGTACTGTCCGTAGAAGCGGGGGGGGGGGGGGAGTTGCAGTACAGGTCAGTAGGGATTCTTTGTCCTAGTCACTAGTCACATGCCGCAGTCTCTCCCTTTCTTTTATCCCTCCTCGTTAGCCTGTAAAAACAGCGGCACATTACAGAGACTAGTTTCTTAAGCAGTGTATGTATGATAACTTCAAATTTAATTTAGTGCCCTTTTTTAATGATCATTTTTAAGTTTATGTGTGCCCACACCTCTGTAATATGCTAATTTTTTATGGTGGACAATTAATTTTTTTTCTTATGAAGTGAATTGTATGTGTAAAGTGAATAAAGGTAAGTATGTGCAAATAAAATGTGTTTATGTCCCCGTTCCACATGCCTCTCCTGCGTAATACGTGTTAGTGCAATCCACGGCTTGATAGAGTGAGCCAGATATTGTTCCCTGTGTTTTCTACCACTCCTCTTCTCGTGAGGCATAGGGCAAACAGTTCTATAGTCTACGCGATGCACTTAGACAGGAAGGTTGACAGTGTAACCCGATAGTGACTTGCCAGCACGATCTCGGTAAGTGTCCCCACTGATCCCCTGCAGTATGCGGGCGGATCAGGGAGGTGGAGCCGTGGGGGGTCAAGTCTCTACTGGTTGTGCGTTCGCAGTAGGATGACCGGCACGGTCACCGCACCCTGACTTGGTGAGAATGGTTAGATGCAACCTGAGCCTATCACCCCTCCCAGTGATAGGGTGTTTCTAGTGGTTATGGTGTCGCTGTTTCTCCCCCACGAGCACTGACTTAGTGTTAATGTGTGACATGGAAGAAACAGGTAGCCGTCTAATATGTATGTCTTCTGACGTGCAGACACCTCGTAGGGATCCACAGTCATGCTAACTCTTTTTAAACAAATTCTCTTGGTTTCTGTGGGTAGTGTATGGCGTATTCTGTCTCGAACTTTTCATAAAAACAAATACCCTGGTAATGAAAAACGGAAAGGCAGAGAACAATTACTGTTTATTGAAGTTTCAATAAACACTACAAACACTAAAATACAAATTAATTATAATTAAACTGCTAAGTAAAAGGTGTTTAGAGGATACAAAGTGAAGTTAAATGTGTATGATCGTGTTTGTTTGTCGTTAAGACGTGGTAAGTAGCTGCGGGGGCATACTTTGTTTCCAAGATCTCTGAAGGTTGTAGCACTGAAATAGTGCTGGATGTCGCAAGAGGAGAAGCGAAAGAATTACTCCTGAGGTTGGCAGCATCCGGACTTATATAGTGGAAGATTGTTGGCTGCCGGTGCGGGGAAGGCGTGACGTCCTGCCCTGGTTGGCGTGAGAAAACTCTGGTCAGCGTTTCTGCTTCATACCTTGTCGGTGCTCTGCCTTGTCCGAGGTCTGGGCAGCTTGTAATCTCTCAAAATGGTGGAAAGAGGGGTGGGGGGCAGCGTGCTTGCCGGGTTGCATAGCCTCCAGTTGGGAAGGATTTGCTCATAAGTTCCTGCTGCCTCTAAGGTAGGAAACTTGTCACTCACATCTGTAGTGGTGGGATACGTACTCTTGGTGATGAGTCATAATCACATTAGATTAGTTGTATAAGCGATACACGTCGGTTAGGTTCTTCATGACTAGTAAATACGGCATTTGCAACTACTAAGCGAGAGTGGTGATTGTAGTTGCTTACGTCGCAAAACCTGTTAAGAATGCCAAAAATAGTGACTGTTTTAGATGGTATCGGAGTTTGGAAGTGAAGGTTATGTTTGTTTTATAAACAGACCAAAGTAAGAAAACTGACATGGATGTAAACATTGAATAGGTTGGAGAATACACGTGCTTAAACACTGCTGTGCTGTATGCTCATGATAGAGGAGGACATAACGTTTTTGCCACTTCATAGTAAAAACATTTTTGCTATTTGAGTATTTTAATTTTATTAATAATAAAATATTTACCATTATTTTGTAGTTGAGTAGTGGATTTGTTAATTAAATTAAAATATTGCTATCTACAAGTGAACATAAGCAGTATGTGCATGATGTAAATATCTTGTAACTTAAAACTCAAATACTAGTGAATGCTCTTGGCCAGTTATAAATATCTCGATAAAGTACAAAATTTACCACACAAAAAATTACTGTGACGTGGCAGTGTGTATTACAAGACAAATGTGCTCTCGTAAGATTGTTCCTTCACCCTTATTGATAATATTTTTTAATATTTCCTCTTAAATATGTACAAATTAAAAGAATAAATTAACAAATTCAATTTAGTTTGAGTGAAATTGTTTTAAAAAAACAACAGATTCATGTTCTAATGATAATAAAAGAATCTTTTTGCTATAAAATTTGATGAAATGGTGAAATTTGAATGATGAAATCAGCTTGGTTTATTTGCAGTTAAAGTGGGGCCCTAATTGTGGAATCAAATATCATTGAATAATGCACATCATCATCTTGGTGTTACTCTACTTGATTGGCGGACAGGTTAACCACTGAAGTGGCGCTTAGGTACCAAAGAAAATCATCCCGGTTACCCCAGAGCTTAAGCGTGCCATGGTGGTAGCACGCTAAGAAGAAAATTTGAGTACAAAAATGACATTTGGAGTGCACGGACAGTAGAAAAAAAGACAAGGCGTTTAGTGTAAGAAATTCCGCCAAATGGCATGTACGGTCCACTAGGGAAGAAAGCATTAACCAGCTCGTTAAAGCAGGCCAATTTCACGTGCTCACACAAGAACTTAACCACCACAGCCACGCCAGAAACTAAGTGTGGAGGGGGTTGTGACCTATGTCATAACAGAATTTGCAAACATAGCAGCTTACATCCAGTCGTACTAAGAAACCAAAGCCAGGAGTTCATGACATGGAAGGCTCTAACAAGGTTTAAGATGTTTTCAGAGTACGAATTGAGAATAGAATTGAAATAAAAGGTACTGGAAAATCATCCAAAAGCTAGAATATGAAAATAAAATCATTTATACTGCCAAATAAACCAAACATCAAAATAGATCAAATTGACTTGATAGACCCGGCTGATCGAAGACTGCGTCCCTGGGCGACTTGTTCGATGCCAGGCGAGTTGCGTATTGGGTGGTTAGTATTCTCCTGGCACAGGAGCCCGACCGGAATACAGTACTGGCCTAGTAGGCTGCCGGCTTGGTACAAAGTCCAGCTCTGGCAATACAACTGCGTAGTGCAGGCTTAGGTTGTAAGACTGAGTTCAAGCTAGTGTGATGGCATGTCTGGGCCATGGGTGGTTTCGCTAGCATTGTTCCCTTGGCCCTGGTTGCACTTGACTGAAGCGTGGGGTATGCATGTGGGGTGCTAGGGTTTACTATAGGCGTAGAGCCTCTAGGAATAGTTACTACCCCTACGGGTGTAAGGCATCTGACTAAACTAAGATCGGGTCTGTAGGAGATAAGCAATCGACGTGATAGTGTGTACATGTAGGTGTCATTTACTACTGCCAACGCCGCATCTCTCTCTTGACTTCCCTGCCGGAGGTGTGGGAGTCTCGAGCTGCAAAGTGTTGGTTGCAGGAACTGCATGGTGTTGTCCCAATAGGGTTGGTCTCCCCTGCACTGGAGTGTAAACCCCACTCGGGACCGCAAAGTGTGAGATGAGAGTAGTTCACCCTAGCCGGAAAGCAGATTCTACCAGAAACGTGTCTATTGTCTTGGCTGTACCGTTTCTCCCACCTGGGTTCAAGGAATGGGTGGCCTTCCAATATTGGTGAGGTGAGTGTCCGAAGGTCATAGTCTCCCCAAGCCCAAAGAAGTTCACCTCCTCAGCACCGCTAAGTGTGCGGTGAGGTGGGGGCGACTTCAAACTGGCAAGCCATCTTCCAGGAGACGGTATCCTAGTGTTGTGGCTCTACTGTTCACTGCATGGGGCAGAGAATGGGTGGCCTTCCAAGGATGGTTTGGTCTGTTGTCATTGTAGACTCTGAAAGAGCAAACGCGGTCTCCTACTATCTCAGTCAGATCCTGTGATAAGAGGGAGGAAGTCGGATTGATACTCGAGAAGTTAAGTAAGAACAATGTTTTTTTTTTGACAAAAAAAGGGGGGAAAGATGGTACAAGGACTACCACTCGAGCTTGGCAGAAGGTAAACACCCTAACGTAAAGCCACTAGGTGACCACTTTCTCTCCAATCAAGTGTATAAGGCAAAGTAGCAAGCCAGATTCACATGTTACGTCACGCTGCAGACTTGTTCAGTTAAACAATCTATATGGGAAGACGTAGAAAGAAGACAATGTGCCAACATGCCGCAGAGCAGTGATAAATGGTAGTGCATTTGCGTATTTCACAGTCAGTTACTAGATGTGTGCGTAGACAACCAACTTAAAAATGATTGTTGAAGAAAATCTTGGTGACAGAACTGATATATACTTTGATCTATGCAACATCTGGTAAACTATACAAGTGAATAGCTTATCATTATTAGTTTTGCCAGTACCGCTGAAGATTAACTGTGGGTACAGTTTATCAGTACATGCGTTTTCGGTAAAACATAGGAGTACTGTTACTGTAGTTGGTTTATGTCTTAAAAGTTATACCAGTAGTGTAATAATTATTTGAGAAACTCTTCACCTTTTTACTAAGTACTTATATATACAGTAATAGCTATGGCCATGATTGTATCTTAACATGATTTTGTGCTATTATGCATCGTGTCTACCACGTCAGAGAAAATGGTTGTCTCAGTTTCATGGAACAAGAGCATGTGAAATAATGCTCTCGTTTAAATTAAGACACTGCTTAAAAATAACTGCACCCTCACATCAGCCCAGTCTCTCTTAATTGCTTACTGTCATCCCAAACTGTCTCGCATGTATCCACTCACTCGCTCACAATTGTGCCTACTATGGTTGTGTATATTTGGTATACCAAAACAAAAATTTAAAACGACAATTTTCAGTTTCAATTCGAAATTTGATTGCTGAAAGATGGGACAATGAAAATTCTCAATTTTGTTGGATATTTGGGTGTTAATGAGTGTTCATACAGTGCACCAGTAAAGAAAATTTTTTGCTTCTATCTTGTTTGCTTTCATGATTTTTCAATTAAAATAACTACATAAAACGGAAATTTAAATGTATGCAAGAGCACCGTGGGAAACATTCCATATCCTAAAAATTTTTGGTATGGTTTTGCACCGAATTTATTACAGTGAATAATTTACTAAAATGGTAAATACTAATAAAATTATTTTCGTTTTCATAACGTATCTTTAATTTTAGTTTTGTGAGAAACAGTCACATTTGCACAACTCTTGGTGCCCACCCTATGTTATTTAGTGTTGACATTTGATGTTGCTTGTACTGATGATTGTATTGTGTCACACAGCTGGTGGGACAGGTGTACAGGATCGTGCCCCCCATCCTGCTGGAGACAGGCAAAGTTAAGAATCCATGGCCCAATGTGGATGCCCATTCTGGCACACTCTTACAGGTATGTCTGGTCTTGGACCTGCAGCTAACTCTGACAGGACTAGAAAGATTACTCGAAAGTGGAAGTTATTCCATTTACCTGTATATCTTGCACTCTATTGATGTTTTTGTGGGTTTAAAGGTGTGCATGAGATATGCAGGGAAAATTTTTTGTGGATATTTGTATGAAATGATTGCATTTTTAGTGACGTTAAAAGCAATTACAGTAAAACTCTTTAAATAAGTTTCTAAGGTGTCTAAAATTTAGACTTATTAACCAGGAAAACATCTTAGGAGGGTCAAATTACTTGGTGTTTATGGACCAGGTGCTCTAAACTTATTAAGCAGGAAAATTTTTTAAAAGGGAACTTCTTAAAAGGGTTTCACTGTATTTTCAACAGGAAAATGGTTGGCATGTGAGCTGTGATAAGTTTAAGCGAGTCATGTTTTGTATTAAAATGCTGTAGGGTTGTGGCAATATTCGGTATACCGAAAGAAAAATAAAAAATGACAACTTTAATTTTTGTTTCAGTATGAAGTTAGGTTACCAAAAGTTGTAACAAAATGAAAATTCTCAATTTCGATGGATTTTTGGGAATTTAATGAATGTCAATTTAGTGCACCAGCAAAGAAAACTTTGTCTGTAAATCTTGTTTGTTGTCATTATAACTGAAATAAATATACAAAATGAAAATTTAAATGTAGGCATAGACCCCTCTGGATATTATTCCACGTTCATTTTTTTTTTGTTTGATTTTGCAATGAATTTGTTATAATTAATAGCTAAAATGTTATGAAATTCATTAAACTTTCATTAAGGTTGAGCTCTAATGACATTTTAAATTTTTGTTTTAGTTTCACGAAGTACATAATATAGCTTTTGTTGTAGTTTCGTGAGAAAAAATGTCACATTTGTACAACCCTAAAATACTGTTGTCGCGAGAAGCAGCTAGAGGGTGAAAGAAACAGAGACTGGGCCATCGTTTCACCACTATTTTACCTCCTCTCCTCCCATGCTGAAACACAGTAATCTCATACTGATATGGCCCTTTTTCTCCCTCTCCCCCGCACATGTATCTGCAGGGAAGCCATAGAAGGGGAGGAATGTGTGTGTTTTTCTCTTATTTGTTATGTCTCCATCTTTTTATGTGCGAAAGCCGATGTTGAGGAGGAATGTTGTCAGAAGATAGCAGCTCGAGGTTAGAGAAATGTATTCCAGGAATTCGAGATGAGCACCACTTGTATTCCATACAGATGATTGGTTGAAAACTGCACTTTAAAAACACATGAATACCGTTCTCAATGAATGACAAGTTATCTGTAATTATGAGTAGCCACAACATTCATCTTTCAGCCGCTTGTTGAAACTCCTGCATGTGTAAGACTAGCGGTAAAATATTTCTTCCTAGAATTTTGAAGAGGAAATACAGGATGCATAAGGCTTTGAGGGTGCAATATATGTACGTATGATATATTATGGTGATGCATGATGTCTTTTAATTATTATTAATAGAATTCTACTCATCAGTGCAAACAAACGTGGGACACTTGCAACTGAGTTTCATTTACCGCTACCAGCTTTGAAACGTTAGGAATTGTTGTATCTACCTGAGGAAAAAGATGGGCCATCCACTCCAGATATAATTAATTCACCAGACGGGCCATCCACTCCAGATATAATTAATTCACCGGACGGGCCATCCACTCCAGATATAATTAATTCATCGGCCGGGCCACTGGAGTCCTGCATCGAGGTTCTCATAGTACAGCAGCGCGCCGCCAGATACCACAACTAGTACGAGTGCCTAGACACGAACCTTGAGCCTGCTCCAGCCATTGACGTCACATTCACAGAGGAACTATGGCTCGCACTTTGCACCTGCTACCCCTTCTCCAAGACAACCACTATGCCAGATGAAGGGGCAAGCTGCCGGAGGAGTATAAATAACAGGCTGCACGAGGACTCGTGATCAGTCTTAATGCAAGCGACGTCTGCCTCCTACATTGGGCCTTCATTGCACACTCTCGTGGTGACAAAGGTGATATCTTCACTGCACCTCTTGTAGGGTCCGAAGAATCCTCTCTCGCACCAGTCTACCGAAGAACCTATGTAGTCAAGCTTATGCCTAGTGTAACACTTAAGACACGTACCGGTCCTTTTTGGGCGAGCAGAGTAGAGGTAAGGAAAGTGAAGTCAGTTTAGCTGCTATTGATATACTGGCTTTCCTCTAGCTTTGCGCAGGTTGACTCCACCTACTTCTCGTAGGGTATAATGTGTTTGCCTTCTGCAAGCCCTAGGGGATAGGAGGTAATATCTTCACCATCAATTTGCTTGTGCTCCCTGTACACAATATTTCTATTTTTACTTTTTAGAGGCTTACGAATGTGGTGCGGCTGTTAATGCATATGGCCTATTATACATGCCAAAATACAGTAATTATTGCTAGTCGAGGTACTGTGAGGCCATCAACTTGATGCATGTTGCTTTCTGAAGCATGAACTGAGACATGGACAGGCACGCTAGATCAAGATTACAGGTTACTGTCTGAATACCAGGGTCTTGGATTATGTGGAGTAGGTAGAGTTGGCATCCGGCTTTGTACAGTCTGGGACTGCGAGCACAACTTACTCGAGACTCCTTTACCTTGCTCACCTGGCTCATAACCTATTTCTCCAACTGCGGGGGTGGTTGGGTACCACTGGTGCTGGCCCCAAGCCCTGGTGTCTTACTGCTGCTGTCGACTGTAGATGACTAGCAAAGATAATGTTCCCATGTGTAAGGAAAACAATCAGACTATTGGCTGTCGACTGATGGAATGCTGGGTTCTGCACTAGGTAGACTGACTGGCTGTTGATGTGTGGTGTGAGTAGGAAATACGCCTCTTAAATAAAAACACACGGGTAGGAACAATGCGTATATATTACGAAGTAATAAACAAGATGGTGCGTACTATCTCCTACCGAGCAAAACGTGGTCAGAAATAACCTACGGTAAAACAGGTGGAGGTGACCTGCTCCTAAACTAACTTGGTATTACAGTTGTTCCGATGCCGACACGAAGTATCGGTATTGGCCGATACTTCACCTTTTCAGGAAGTATGGGTATCTGGTATGGTATCAGGCGATAACATTTGTATGGGTTGTAGACAATTAAGTCAAATTGTTACTTTCTTTAGTAAAAAATTACCATATTTCGGTGTGTATACAGTAAAACCTCGTTAATTCTAAGTAGATTAATTCGAAGTTTGTATTCTCACTCAAACGGAAGATGTTGCCAGACTTTTCACGTCTGTTGACTGGTTTTTGTCATCTCAAACGCCCGCTGAAGAGGTGAAAATATGCAACAGTGCAGTTTGGGAGAGTAGGACAAAGAAAATCCAAGCTGCCTGTTGTGACGGTTAGGGGGAAGAAGGGAGCTTGGTGTGGTATGTGTGCTGCTTGATAGAGAAAGGAGTGTAGTGGTGTGGGCGAGGATGGAAGGTAGCGAAGCGGTGTGGGCGGCATGGCTAATGGAAAGGATGACAGACAGCCAGTATAGGGCAGACTGTTAAAGCAAGAGGGGTGGGGGAGCAAAGGAGATGAAGGGAGGGAACTACCTTTTCAGAGACCAGACCCAGCTTACCAAGGGGCTGCTTGATACACAAACGTCGGCCAGGTAGCATGGGATTGTATTCAGAGTAGAGGGAGTGAGAGGGTTCTCGCTACCACAGCTGCAGTTTTGAACCGAACTTCCCCCCCCCCCCCCCCCCCGGGTAACAATTAGGCCTAAAGGAAACAATTACAACACCTATAGTTTACTTCATGTTAACATATAATTAATGACCAAGATAAATTAAACAAACTTTTTTTTTGGGCTATTTCCTTCAAATTTTTGCCTTTTTTCAACCAAAAATTTTATGGTCCCCCAAAACAGGGTTGAGACTACGACAGAGTAGTTATTCCCGGGCCCGTAGTTGTGTTTACTTTGGAAAGGGAAAATGTGCATTTCTTAAGACGTTATTTTCTTTACTTAAACGAGTCTAGGAAAAAGTTTTTTAATGTATTATTAACAGTAATACTTTTTCTAAAATTCAGTGTGAAGGGCATTGGTATCAGGGTATATGCAATGGTACTGGTGTATCAGTATTGGAAAACATGGTATTGGAACAACTCTACTTAGTATAGAATGACGTTGACGACTATAAAAACAACTCTGTTGCAGCTACTCAACTCAGGATGTCTCAAAGAGACTTTACAATGGCAGTAGGTGTAGGTGCTACTACCAGAAAGTAGTGGCGGTTGTCAAACCAGGAGGAACAATAACGGAGAGTGTGGTATTGGCGTGTGCAGGCTTACTGTTGAAGAGCTGGGGGTAGATGTTATAGAACCTTTGGATCTGGTGGTAGCCATTGACGGCAGCGTCTGGGGCTGCTGGTGGTAGGAGCCACTGGAACTCCTGGTGGTTGGTGGTGGCAGCCTCTGGAGCTTCTGGTAGGCATGGCTAAAACCTCTGGAGTTCTTGGAGAGGGCTGTGAGAGCATAATGTTCAGTAGAGAGCCTTGGTACACAGTGTTGATATGAGCTACTGGAGAAGATAACTGGTGAACTGGTGTCTTCGGATGCGCACTGCCCTTTATGGTGTGGTCGGCTGACCCATGCCTGCTCTGGAGTGGGGGCGGTGATGTCTGCCTGGACTATATGGCCTCGGGCGCTCGGCAGCGCTCTGCCATGTTCGGAAAGCTTCGCTGGTGTGGTGACACAGTCTGCCAGTTGCATCAGGAAGGCTGACATGTTACATAGAACTATGTTAATAGTAAGATAAGTCAGGTCTGGAACCATTATGAATACAAAGTGTCTGTAACTG
The DNA here is from genome assembly GCA_029891345.1 of Dryococelus australis. Lineage (NCBI taxonomy): Eukaryota > Metazoa > Arthropoda > Insecta > Phasmatodea > Phasmatidae > Dryococelus > Dryococelus australis. The sequence goes on from CM057001.1 coordinate 19,218,147, forward strand.
ACCCTCCATGAGAGAATCCTGTAGCCATCTATGGTTGCCTTCTTGGGTTAGTAATAACACGTTAGGGATAGTTGTAGTCATTTTGTATAACTCAATAAGCGGCCCACGTCAAACTTTTCTCGTGCGAGGAGGAATGTTGCTGCAAGTCTTTTTTTTTTCATAGGGAATATTTTGATATTCTCGCATGAGATTTGTGGTAGTGTTGGGTGGGTGGTTAGTCTGCACGCATCACACCAAGGCGAACTGGGTTCACTCCCCATCAGAGTCAATCCCAGATTTTCGCATGTGGGTATCTTGCTGGACAATGTTGCTGGTCGGCGGGTTTTCTCAGTGACTGTTTCCCTCGCCCTTCAATTCTGGTGCTGCTCCGTACTCCCCATAATCACCCTCATCTGCTCTCAAAACTTCGCTGTTAAGATCCATCCAAATTTCTTCGCCGTTAGCTCGCCTTAGATTTTTCATGTTAACCTATATTATCTTGGGATTGTAATCCACATTTGTAGAACTAAAATTACTAAATTTTTGTAAGTCTGCTTCTGTTTCAATATGAGTGTGTGTTGCATGTGAAGTGGAAATCGTGGTAGGCCTCGTGTACATCACTGAAACAATTAACTTGTGTAGTGGTTCGATTGTGTGCTAGTTTTGAGGTAAGATGTTTGCTTGTTGCAGTATTATGGCATGACTGAGATGAACTACTACACGGCGCTGTTTGGAGTGTCAAGAGCACTCGGCGTGATGGCGGGGCTGGTGTGGGACAGAGCACTGGGGTTCCCCATCGAGAGGCCCAAGTCCCTGTCCACAGATCTGCTGATGAAGCAACTTGGCGGGAAGTAGGTGCATCGGCCCCGTGCTGTAGTGATGAGACGAGAGGACAGTCCGCACACTTGTTCCCATCTTCGTGGTGGGCACACAAGTGTTTACCTTCAACGTAGAAAAACTGGCTAGGCGTGATCGTATTCCGTCTGGTAAAACCAAATGTAGGATCATGCATCACCATTAAAAGAGAGATACTGCCTTCTTTTTTTTTTCTTTTTTTTTTCTCACATTTTCACGGCTGTTGTGCTTAATTCTGTGATGATTTCTAGCTTCTTTTTTTTTTTAACGTAGTGTTTTGGAAATTTTTATGTGTACAGTTTTTTGCCCACTGTTGTTGAGTTTCAAGTCTAAAAACAGGCACATGATAAGCATTTTTGAGATTTGTGTTTGTATGTTGTGTGTGAAAACGGTCAGTAATTTATTACCGAAACGTAGTATTTATTATGAGCTAGACTGAATACGAGACAGCTGGCTTACTGTTTCAAACGACCTATGTCATAGAGTGGTTTACTCTCAACGGAATATTTAGTGCCTGTAGACTGTAATTAATTGCAATTGGTTTGAAGTATGAAGTCAGAGGAAAAAAATGCTATCAAAATTTTAACTGTGTAAACTAAGTAGAAATTATTTTCAGAATCTACTTAAATGTTTTTGTAATTCTGCATTGTCAGTAGAGGATAATGCCGCAGACAATACCAGAGATGTATCTATCTGTAAGCGTATGTAATAGCGAACATTGTTCACAGTACAAACACTGTAATTCTATTTATTGTTGAATAGATTTGTTTTAGCTGGGTGTTAAGAGTACTTGTCCCACAAGTAGATGTCATGAGTCGTTACCGTAGTTACATGCAATGTCATGTTTTGTAATAGAACTGTTTCTTTATAGGTGACTGCAGTATCATCTATTGCAAATTAAAGCTTAATAAGTGGTATTAATAGTATTAACTGAGGCACTGGTCATGTTAGTCCTTTGGTAGTGGACACCTGTTTTATGGTGGACCACTTCAACTCCGGCAGCAAACTGTTGCCCTTTTATTTATGTGGTTTTGTGTGTGTGCAAATGGATGTGTGTGTGTAATTGAAACTACAGAGATTTTAATTTATATTTGTTGAAATTATTTGGTGTGGAGGTGTGGTTGAACTGCTGTCGAGCATGTTATTGTGAAAGGAAATTTCTGTAAATAAAATTAATATTGCATAATGCACGCAGGAACAAAAGTATTAAGTGTGATATTGACGGTTTTTGGACAGTACACTGCAGCTACGACTATCTGTTTTGTTCAGCAGATAACCATCAGTTTTGTCAATAAATTGTATATTAGTACAGTAAATAAAATGTTTTTTTTTTTTCTGCAGAGTTATACATTCTATAATCCTTTACCTGGCATTTGTTGTAGCAACCTTAAAGAGAGAATTTTTTTTTAATAATCTTTGCTTTTACATTATGCATGTCGTTATTTCCCAATTTAAATAGTAGCTTGACGTGTGCTGCTCCCACGTATTTTTATTCCAAACTATGTCTCAGCTTACTAGTTCATTCTACACCCACATAAGAGTGGAACCCTGCCAACTTAGTACGCGGAAGTTGCGGATGGCCACAACCCTGAACGGCGCTTCCGAACAGTGGAAACTAACATTGCGCAAGGCAGTAAGCACGTCACCCTTACTTCCCCTGCGTTGAGAGCCTGCAAGCCATTAGCCACCTCGGGGCACAGCCGAGCGCCACCGAACACGCATGAAGCTGGGAGACAGTGTGTAGTTACCCCCTCCCCCGACCCGTCGCTGAACTTGCCTTTCCGACCTATGTCCATGCACGGCCGGGCTCGCAAGTGATTCTTCCCGATTCTTGAGCTCACCCCACCACTTGTGCTGGGGCCTGCGACTAGTCTCCAGCAACAGTTACCAGGGGCTTCTGGTAACTGTTGCTGGACAATGACCACCACCATTTACCAGAGGCGCTTCATTGCTTATAGCCTTTATCTACCAGAAGGTCTTCATCTTCTAACACTACAGCACCCTCCGCTTCTGATTCCTCCTGGACAGTAGCCACCTCTACTTGCTGCTGGTACGGGCAACTGCAACCCCCTCCTACTAGAGCAGTGGATCCTTTTCATTAATCGTCTTGTCTAGACATCCCGAAGTTTAGTTAGCTATGCTAAGTATTCTTAATTACCCGTCAATATCATTTGCTTTCTTGTATAGCCTAGGACCAGGTCACCTAACCTGTACAGCGTAGGTTACTGCCTTACATACAGTTTGCTTGGTTAGGAGATAGCACGTGTCATTGTATTTATTACGCCATTAATAAATACAGATTTGTTCCTTTAACTGAGGGTATTCTTTCTAGAGTTCTTCACCATGACTGCTAGAAACAGTACACATGCACTGCCGACCGATACCGGACGTTTGACTATACAAATTAGATTAAGACTGGATCCCATCAGGAATCCACCAACACACACACAATTCGACCGCCACCTGTTCTAGACCTCTGGAGATAGTACGGCAGAGCCCCATCCACTAGTAACTCATCCAACCAGGGTGAGACTGTACTCTTGAGTAGTACCGCTACCAGATCACCTAGGTGCTGGCGGTGGTATTTACTCGAGGATTATGGCCTGGCTTTGGTTGCGGCCCATACGGTTGAACACTCCTGGTCAGCCTGCCGGTTGCGATGGGGGGCTTCTGGAGCACCGAGCTCGTGCCAGCAGCCACTACTGGCAGAACACTAAGATAGGGATGTGTATGCAGGAAAAGGCACAGCTCCTAGAGAGAGACGCAAAGGACAGCCTACCTTGCTGCCAAACAGCAGTCTGTATTAGCCCCTCCTACCTTGAGTAGGCAAGTGGAATGAGACCGCACTGCTTCAGCCCGACTATTAGAGAGACTGGCCTCTTCCATATATAAGTACTGCGCTGCGTGCCGCTTATACAACTAATCAACTGCAATTATGACTCGCCACCAGAATACCTACTTCCACTGCTACAGACGCAAGGACGCGTTGCCTACCCCACAGGTAACAGAACTTATTAGCGAATTCTCTTAACCTGAAGGATACTCAAGGTAATACAATCAATAAACGTGTTGCCAACAAGTGCCTATAGTATAAAGATATGCAGAAAAGTCTGGGTTCCGAGATTTCATTTTTATGCTGTGAGCCTTTGAATTTCACAAGTTGACCACACACCTTGAACATAGTGCGAAATTCGAAGGCTCGTAGTAGAAAAATGGAGGTTCGGAACCAGGATTTATTTCAATATCTTTATACTATAGGCATGTGAAAGAAACGTATTTATTGTTAGTATTACCTTAAGTAGCTTGATTTATAAATATCCGCCTCTGAACTCGGCACTTTGTTCGAGGTGTGTGTTCAAATTACGAAATTCAAAGGCTCGCAGCATAAAAATTAAATCTAAGACTTTTCTGCATATCTTGACACTAAAGGCACTTGTGATCTACATTTATATTTTATTAACTTGTTCTGTTTAGTTTTCATTTTGCAAGCTTCTAAACATGCTACTTTTGAGCATTCCCGATGCAACCGTATTGCCAATGTGTGGTTCTTTCGCTGAGTGCGACCTGTTATCCCCTCGTATGCGGCGTGAGTCAGTTACTTTCTTGGCCAGAGGTTGACAATAAAGATTCCAAACTAACTACACTTCAGTAACATTTTGCCGCATTTAATTTTACCTCGAGAAAATTTTTGTGCGCTTCACTATTACAAACTAGCCATATTTTTGGTCCCTTGAGGATTATTATAGTGAAGCTATACTGTGTGTTGTTTTCACTTTGCACTTCGTAGCCAAGTCCTGAGGTCCAGTAAATGTTCGATTCAATAAAAATATTCGGGGTTAAGTTCTAGTTTAGTTCGGTTCCAAAATCTAGGTTCGTCCCACCTTTAATTTCCAGGGTATTTGTTTGAATTAATGGTTGGAGACAGAATACGCTGTGCGCTGCGGACAGGAACCAGGAGATTAGTGTAAACCGAGTTAGCCTGACTGTGGACCCTTTCAGGTGTCTGCACGAGGACATTCATATTAGACGGCTGTCTGTTTCTTCCCTGCCACAAATTAGCACAGTGTCTGTGCTCGTGGGGGAGAAACAGCGATGCCACAACCACTAGAAACACCTTATCACTGGAAGGGGCGACACACTGGTTATTTCTCACCATTTGCACTGTCAGTGCGCTGTGATCGTAGCCTGCAGTTTTGCTGTTCAACCTAGTGCAAACGCACAACCAGTAGAGACAGCGGTCCGCACGGCTCCACATCCCTGATCAGCCCGTATACTGTGGGAGATCAGTGCGGAATCTTAGAACTCTTGCTGGCAAGTCACTATTGGGTTACACTGTCAAACCTTATATAGGCTGTTGGAACTGTTTGCCCTATGCCTCACGAGAAGAGGAGTGGTAGTAAACATAGGGAACAATACCTGGCTTACTCGTTTCTCAACCATGGATCGTGCTACCACGTCCTATGCATGAGAGGCAGGTGGAACAGAACCGCTCTGCCGAACTTAAACGTAAGGCAGTGGCTCCTGTTCTGGTAATTGACTTTCCACCTTGTAACCACAAACATTCTGTGTGGTAAAAGGGTTTCTGACCGGTACCAAAGTACAACTCGGCTGGGACAACCTCTACTTCTGGACCAATAAGCACACCTGTGGAATCTCCGATTCGGCGTAGACCAAAGTCGCAGTGTCTAGATGAAACCTACCCCGATCACAGCACCCAAGAAGCTGGAGTGAATGAATGCTAACCAACACCCCTCGACCACATGCCAAGTTAGTCTAATCGGACACGTGTCAGTACATAGGTTTTCCGTCACACATATGGAGTCTGGAACCTACGGTACCTTGTTGGCCAGCATGGTATCACTGACACCCAACCAGCAGCGACCAGTAAAATCACCTTCAGCCAAAGACAGTATAAGTAAGCCAGGTATCCCATACACCTTGACACGTAAGCAGTTATACGGAGTTGACACATTGGTCGAGGATTTTGTTCGCTAGACCAAAAGCAGGGCAGTGATGGGAGGCGAAGGATGTTGGTTGGTATTTACTTATTCCTGCTTCTTGGGTGCTGTGGTCGTGGTGGGTTTCATCCAGACATAACGAGTTTGCCCCACACCGAAGCGGCGATTCCACTGGTAGACTTAATTGGTCTAGAAGTTGATGTCCCATCCGAATCTCACTTTGGTGCTGGTAAACAACCCTTTTAGCACGGTGACACGAGGGGTGAATACGTAGACAAAGAGATGCGTACTATAGTGACCGGAGCAGTCAACACTGAGTTGGGCTGAGCGGTCCCATTCCACCTGCCTTTCCTGTGTAGGTTGAGTAAGTGCACTGTCTGGCGGCAAGGAACGCTACTTTACGTTCCCTAGGCTTCTGGCCGTAGGGCATCGAATCTGCTCACAGTTGATGGGTGCACTCTGACACGAACAAACAAAACATAACTTTTAGTGTTAGTCCGGTTTTGGCTTGCTCACCAGGCTCTGTAAAGTCTCCACTGATCCCCCATGCTACGTGGGCTGATCAGAGACGTGGAGCTGTGCGGGTCACCAATACCGCCACTGGATGTGTGTTCATACACGAACGAGCGGCAGGACTCTGTTACCCCAGCACTAACAGTGCTCTGGTGTAAAGAAATAACCTCCTTGAATGAAGGTGTTGCTAGTGGTTGTGGCTCCTCTGTTCCTCTCTGCCAGCACTAGACAGTACTCTTATGACTATTGGAAAGCAACAGATGGCCGTCTAATGGGTGTGTGAGAAAATATAACGGACCCCTGAAGGGCGCCCATAGTTGAAGCTAATTTGGTTATTATAAAATACCCAGTTCTTGTCAAGGGTGTACGTAGCAACCTGTATGTAGCAGACAGACAAATACTCTAAGAAATAAAAGCTGAAAGGTAGGAAACAAAAGTATGTTTGTTGAAGTCTCAATAAACATGTGATGTGTGCTACCTCCTACCAGGTAATTGAGTGCTGAAGGTTATTACACTGGCCAGGTGTAGGCGACCTGGTTCTAGGTTGTAAGCGGGAAAGATAAATCTAGACGGTAAAATATATATTACGTCAAAACTGTTCTAATAAAGGTGTCTTGAAGAGAGAAAGTGAAATTAATACGTGTTGGTGAGTGTGTTTGCTGGTTGTCGGTATGACTGATCGTCGATGGTGAAGTAGCCGCAGGGGGCGTACTCAAAGTTCTCTGGAGGCCCCAGCACTGAGCAGTGCTCTGGGATGTTGCGAGAGATGAAACAAGAAATACTGCCCGAGGCATTTTTTTTTCTAACTATCCTATTATTAAGTGTTCAGAGAGAGCCCGGTGGGTAGGGTGGGATTTTAATGCATCTCAGGGCTAGACCCCTTACGCCTGCAAGGATAGATATCATGCAAGGAGACGTGCATCACGGCAAAGAGGGATTGGGCAGCCATGGCCTGCAATTGGAGACATGACTACCTCCTTAAGTGTACTTATAGCTAAGCCATCACTAGAAGAGACACCGTAAAAATCCAGTCAACAGAATAGAATTCAAAATTATTGATGCAATAAACAGAAATGCTACAGAAGAGTGTGTGTGTGTTTGTTTTTTTTTTTTGCTAGTAGAGATGGAAAAATCTACTAGTGGGCAGGAACTTTAATTGCAGTTTCACTTCACCTCTCTGGTGGGGGGGAAGTGGCGCTATTGGACGTGCCTCCCCTCCCCCCCCCTCACAACCTATTCATCAGTAGAACCTCAAAATTGAAGAAAATCGGGTGAATTACCAGTAAGAGTCGGGGACAGCTGTGCTGACACTAACTGGATTTTTGATATCCGAGAAGATACAGTACAGCCTGTGAAAGGAATGGGGTTAATTATTAAACTAATTTCAAATAACCTAAGCATCTTATAGTGACACACATGTTTAATCTAGACCTGTGCTACCTCTCATCAAACATGCCTCTATAACCATAGGCTGTTATGGAGTATTTCCACCCATAACGCTCAGAGTGCACGAAGTTTCGCATGAGCGGGGGAATTTGTTTTCACCATGAAGAATAGTCTTATTAGTCTTCCAGTGGCGGTTCGCTTGACTCTTGGGAGGTCTCTGTGTCTTGAGGTTCTTCGTAATGTAGCACCACAGCCGCCCAACACCGAGCCATGTGGCTATTCCGGCATACATTTTGGCTAGTACTGTGGGTACGTAGTGCTTCGCAATGTCGGAAGGAGCTTAGTTACCAAAGTACAATATAAACTATTAATCGAATTTATGAATTAACCTGAGCTGTCCCTGGAGGACTGCTCATTTAGTCTACCTTATATAATTATAATAATATAGACTTGGGAGGTGGCGCAGGTGCTATTATAACTGGCTTGGTGGTGTGTTACACGCAAGGCTAAGGGGGCCGATGACCTAGAAGCAACTAGGGTCGCTTATGGCGCTGGGTGTCATCAATGTGTCCGCAATGGAACTGATAAGGCGGCTAATATGTTCATTGTAATCATTAACATTTTGTGCCTGCTAGCGAATGACATCTTGCAGCATTTGCTGCTTTGATTCTGCATGCAAGTTTTTAGTTGGGACATATCTGGGTGCATGAACTGCCACTTTAAGACATTTGTTCTGCACCACTTGTAGTGATTGTGAGTGAGTGAGTTTGTGCGCAGTAAGCCCACGCTGGGCTGCATAAGTTATGATGGGTCGAATCCTTGTTTAATATAAGCGAATCCCATTTTTCTGCAACAAGCTGGAATTACAATATAACAGCGGATACAGGGCAGATAGGCGGCCATAGGCGAGCTTTCTCTTTGCCTCCACATGGCGCCACGTCAGACCTTTATCCATAAGACCGAGGTATTTTACCTCATCTTTAAATGGGATATTCTCCCGACTGCCAGAGCCCAGCAGCGTCCGGACTTACATAGGTGAAGCTTGTAGGCTGTCGGTGCGGGCCTCTCTCCTCCCCAGGTTGGCATGGGAGTTGAAAAACTCGGATCAGCAGTAGTCAGAGTTTCTGCTTGGTGCCTCTTCGGCGGCATTCGGCCTTTCCCCGAGGTTCGGGCAGCTTGCTGGCTCTCAGCGTTTATATAAGTTCGTGTTGCCTGGTTGGGTAGGCAGCCGAGAGTTCATGTGTAAAATTCTCTACGTATTTCTTACGTCTGTAGCAGTGGACAACCTTAGCGATGGGTTGTAATAGTTGTTAATTAGTAGTGAGAGCGGCACACGTCGACCTGCCACAATGGAAAGTATCGAAACTAAAGCTGTTGTTTGCAAACCTAGTCAACCAACGTGCACTAAACAAACACTGAACTAGCAAACCAGTAGTAACTCAGCGTGTTTCGCCTAACGCAACTCAAAGCCACGACGACCATGCAGACTAACACTTAACCCGGCACGCGTCAAGCAGCCCTGGGTGCATATTACCAGCAGAGATGAGGGACAGTAGCATTTCGGTGTGCAGTTTATAGTATTTATTTTATGTTCTATAGCTAGAGTCAGGTGTTAACTGTGAAAATATTTGCATGGTTTAGTCATTTTTCAGAATGTTATTTTGGTATGTATTTAGCTATTTCTTGGCAATTTCGTCAAATTTTCGTAGATTTCAAAAACATTTCAGGTTTATAAAGACAATATAACCGTTATTAATACTTGTTTAATTTGTAGTAGCATTTAAATGCATAGCTATAGAATTACATATAATTTTATAGGTTCAATTAGTAAAATTTACAAAATATTTAAATATGCTGAACAAGCAACACACAAACGATTAGGCATACTTAGGGAAAATAAAACAATGGTGAAATATTTGGCAACACTTGAAAACACGTTTTAAAAAAAATTGTAGACTAAATAAAATATTCAAAAACACAAATTAGGACACCGACATAAACTCAAGCAGACATTGGCAAAGTTAACATTATTTTCATGTTTTCAGGAATCAGGTATATCTTTTGGTCAGACATAATGTTGTACGTTGAAAATAGTCTATCGGAATCAACATTGTTTACCAGTATCCACAATGACTTTACAGTAGCATCTACAAACCCACCATGCTCAGTAATGATAGCAGAATTGCAAAGTGTCAATATTGTTCCCTGTTTTGCACAAACTTAGAAACCTGTTCTATGAATATAAAATATGGTACATTTAGTTGCAGTGACAATCATAGGAATTTTTTTCTCTAAAATTCAAACATTATTTTCTACAGTGCATTTCGTTATTGGCACGTGATGCTTACTGGCTATTTGAATTAACAACTTCTCTTCATCTGCGCACTTCTCTACAAGCCACAATGAATGGTTTTTTGGAAGTATAGAATTACTACCGGAGCGCCTACAGGATTATTACAGATGTGTCAGAATTCTATGTTTCAAGAATACCTCCGGCCAGTAAGCCATTCTATACGCTGCCTCTCCTCGAGAAGATGATGGCGAAAGATTATCAGTAATCGACACACGCCATAACCCCGAAGAAGAACAAGGGCGAACTGAGATGTGTCGCATGGCAACAGTTGCTGCCCTTAGCTTCGTCCAAAGTGTGTGCGCATAGCACCCCCATCACTGAGCCGACATGTCAGAATACCGTATTTACTCGTGTATAGCGCGCCCTTTGTTCCCAAAATAAAGGGGGAAATGTCTGGAGTGCCCGTTGTACATTTAAAAAAAGAGGCACGGGAAGTGATAGCCATAAATTGTCCGGGGATGTTGGCTGTCTGTTGTCTCATATATCTCTCTTGCATAACTCCCTCCCCCTCTCTTTTCAGTTGTGTAGGTCGAAACCCCGCTCCCCCTACACCTCCACTGTCACCTACTAATGGCATCCTGTCACGCCACAAAACCAGAGCTGTCACGTGTTTTCAGCCCCCTCACCCCCTTTAAAAACACCCAGATGTTGCCGGTCGATAATTACCCCATTCCTCTTTCTTTCCCTGGCAGAGGCTAAGGAGCCATGTTCCTGATTTTTTTAGAGAGAGAGAGAAAAAAAAAGTAGCGTGACATTCAAGCAAGCACAAAAAAAAAAAGAGCCGGTCAATGCTAAAAGGAGAAATTAAGCTGGAAATGTTGAGTAGTAGGTGCAAGAGATTTCCATTTTTTATTTTCCAATCACCACACGTTAATGTAAAAAAGAATATTTTTCCTCATAGTACTTACTAACGGCTGCCACAAATTTTTGGTGCAATTTTATTTTTAAACAAAATTTTCCTGGTACTTGTTGCAGAAATCATGGTGCGCGCAATACACGAGTAAATATGGTATGTGCCTGTGCAGAGGCTGGAAATATCAGTTGTTTGTCAGCTCTTCTGAGAGCCACAACACCAGATAGGTAGCTAGCTCCTCCCTGCTAGCCCGCCAGAGCCCTGTTCAGCCATTTTTATACCACCTTGGTATCACCGCCACCTGCAGCAGTATTTCTGAAGCCCTCCCCCCTTCGAAGTCTTCCAGAAGATATCTGCCACCCTTAGTTGCATGCCCCTAGCAACAACTACCCCATGTGCCTTTAAGGACGTGAGCACCCTTAAGCCCCCTCTGGGCACATGTACACAGATGGGTAAAGTTGTCATTAGCTACTTAGTAGAAACTGCCCCCAGCCAGATTAGAACCAGGTCTCCTTCACCTGGACAGCATAGTTTACTACTTCTGGTCAATTCTGGTTAGACAGGAGATAGTACAGGCCACCATGTCTTATTCCTCAAAGAATAAACTACTCTTTCGTTTTCCCTTGTGTTCGTCCAGATTACCAGAGTAGACACCTACATCCCACAGAGTGGAGCAGGAGACCGGGTTTGCCAATACAAGTTGCTGTTTAGTGAAGGACAGAGTTCTTCCAGATGGGGAGTTTGTTCATCAAAACACCGTTTGACAGCCACCCATTTGGTACACACACTGTATCGGACTGTACAGCCTCGACCACTAGTGATACTCCTGCTTGAGAGGATGTTGTTAGACCAACTTGCATCTGTCCACCCCGCCATTTGTGTTGCCGGAGGGAGTGCTTGGTTGACTTTGGGTCGGACCTGTCCGCTCGAGGAGCTTACCTGTCAAAGCTATTGGAGAGCCTCCAAATTAACCCCCTCTTCAACCACTATGCAGTTTTTGTTGCTGGTTGAAAATAAGGTTGTACTCTGTATTTCTAGTGCACCTAGGCGGCAAAACACGTTTAGATAAATGCATGTTACCTGCTCCCATCTCCCGGACCAAAGGTACTTGCACCTGATGCATGATGCAATCCTGCGATTCTAGCAAGCGTGCTCTACTGAACTTCTGTGCCGCATCTTGTAACACACGTAATCCTTATGGGGCAAGTCACACCAATTGAGACGGGACTCATGCCTACAGGGTACTTAGGCATGGCCCAACCGATACTGCAAACGCAAGCTTTACTGTTAACCAAAACTTGCCTAGAAGCAGTCATGTCAACAATCCTCTTGGAAGACTTTACTATCTACTGAGCTGCGGACACCCTCCAGGAAGGTTGCGCTGGTTTCACAGCATGCCACTGGAAAGCAGCACACATTCCACCAGAGTGTCACTGCTACCAGTGCCTCCAGCAGCGATGATAAAATAAAAATATGCCAACATCTCAGGCACAGGCGATAAGAAAAGGTACCCCTTCGGTAACTTGGAATTTCTCAACTTCTGTGAAGTGTTGATAGCATCTCCCTCATTCTTCTGAGGTTCTACAAACTCTGGATTTTAGCATAAATAAGACTTTCAGAGCAGGCCTCGGGGTAGTCTGTTGCACCTCTTCCGCTGTGATGGCCGGAGGTGTCAGCCAAGGCAAGTGTTTTAACACTTTATACCCAGAGAATATATACAAGGGTAAACCAGTACTAGATCCCCCTTCTGCGCCGGTGACCGCAGACAAACAGGGGCCATCGACATCTTCAGCAGCTCCACAGGAACACCGCATTCCAGAGGATCTTTGACCTCTTCAGCCACCTCCAGCTTCAGCTCCTGAGGGCTGCTGACACCAACTAGAGGGTCCTGCTGATCTCCCTTTTCTGGTATACCACCCTAAGGTAACAGGTTACATGACGTCCCCTCTGGACAACCCCTAGGGCTCGAGCCAAGCCATCGTCTTCGCCCTTCGCAATTGACAGTCCTTCTGGTGAAGAACCCCATTTTAGGTAACATTAGGTTCCTTCAGGACAATCCCTGATATTCAAAGAGGATTTAATTAATTGGCTAATTAATTATTTTCTCTCGCCATTAATCTCTCACACCACACAGTCGTAAAATTTAGGGATATACTGATACATCTGCAGATTATCCCAAAAACGGTATCTGTTACTATCTGCCATGGTCCAATCAATTATTTCATCAACTCTGGCACGTGCCACTTATGGATTAAACTAAACACGACTACGACTCATCATAATGTGTTATATTCTACCAGGAACCACTACCACCATAGATGGGTACAGGATTGTTTCCTATGGAGGGGTAGAACAGACACATGGTATTTCCTGATGTTCCAGATCCATCTTCCTCTCACTACTCACGTAGTACCTACGTATCCCAAGAGAGGGTCAAACCCAACACGTTATTCACGAGTGCGCACAGAATCGCTCCAGCCTAACGGGCGATTCTAGCACATGAAATAAGCATAGTTACCAAGCGGCAGCGGAACACGGCAGTCTTTCCAAAGCACCTGCCAGACATTGTGTCGCTAAGCTTGCCGAAGATGGCCGAGCACAAAGGTAGATTTCTCCCACACTGCTCACTCCAGACACAAGTCACAGAGCAATATCACACCTCCCACACCAGCCCAGACATGGGCCAGCAGACTACTGCACCATTAGGCTCTCACGGTCCTTTCCAAGAACTCTGAAATCTTCTGCAGCCACCAGTAGCTGCCGTCAACAACGACCAGAAGCTCCAGAGGTTTCTACCACTTGTTACCAGAAGCTCTTCAACACCAGAAGCCTACTCGACTTCTCTCCACACTTCCGCTGTTGAGCGTCCTGGTAAGTGGCAACTACACTCACTGCCCTTTTGGTAGTGGCACTGTTTATAAAGTCTCGTCTAGACGACCCTAGGGTAGAGTAACTGCGTCAGAGTTGTTTTCATAGCCGTAGAAGTCATTCTATACTTATTCTAGGTACGTGTCACCAGTATTTACTATTCATAATAAATACATACTTATCCTATCCCGAGAGTAAATTTGTTTAGAGGTAAATCCTGTCCGATACTAGGAACTAGACTCTTAGATGGAGCAAGCAAGCGACCGGATGTGACAACAGTATGAATCATAGTGTAGGACTACAGACCCCCTTCAGGAATCTGTACATCGGCAACACATCACTTTAGACGATCACCTGTTCTGTGCCCCCAGGTGTATAGAAAGGTGACTGTCACCTCCGGTTGTACCGCTGATCGGATCGCCGTGGATGCTGGCAGGTGTATTTTTCCTGGGATTGAAGGCCCGGCAGTAGTAGAAAAACTTCCCATACGACCCACCGCTCTTGGTTTGTGCAGAACCGTATGAGCACAGGGTTCACACCATCAACTGCTGTTGGGCTCTACACTTGGTTATAGTACCATCAATTGCTTGCGCTGACTGAAAGTAAGTTAAGTGTCAATACTGCCTGTATGCCCATTGGGGAGAGGCACTGTGCCCGAAGGGAGGAGAAAAAGGAGTTCTTTACTGCTAAGCGAGTGTGCATCAACAACCCCGCCACACTTGGTAGACACACTGCACAGGAACGAGCTCAGACCACCCATCACCTGGAGAGGCAGTCCTCTTCAGACAGCACACCCGTTTATTTCCCCTCTCACTCTAGGCTTGGCATCAAGACATCCTGCAGTTCGTACCCAAGTCATTGAATGTGACACCAGATTGAGTATTGCCAACTCATATTGTGGAAGCAGTGCAGCCGTCAACTGAAGTCAGAGATACCCGACATCTCTATACGACAACTCGTCAGTTAGTACCACCCAGGCCGAATGCTGGTCCCAACCGACCTAATTATACACCAGAGCCCAGGAGATTGGTGAGTGAGTACACTGGTAAGTCAACCCTACCTCAACGGACTAAGGTAGTAGCGAGAAATATTGCAATACTGCCCACAGCAGATGTCATATCAAGCCGCCATGCTATCCGACCAGTACTAGTCTCCAGTAGAAAGCAGACAGTCTCAGTAATTGTGTATCAGAGTATGCATGACCTAGCACTCATTAAAAGTAATGATGATTAGTCTAAGCGACACAAATCAACCCAAATGATTCAACTATTTTCTGAGTTTTACTTTTATCTTTTAGTAACAGGTGATTTGAAATTAAACATAACTGATATGGCTGGCTTTGGTGTTGCTACATATTTAATTCATATAAGATTCGTAAAACAAAAAGTGATTAAACTTTTAATACTGGTATCTGCTTTTGAAGTAGTTTAAAAAAAAATTATTTAAAAAATAACATTCCACCGCTATAATTTTCATTTCGTACTTTTTCTATCACGTAAACGTCGGCTGTATATTGATCTATTGCTCCTACATCCGATATTTAGTTCGGGCCTTTCGATTCAAAATTGATTACTAGCAAGTTCGGGTGTTTATCATTTTATGTAACTATGAGCCGAAGTGGCGCTGGTTCATGGACAGAGAATCATAACTACGTGTATTTTATTTATCAAATTATATCTCCAACCAAAATTGTTGGCGATATGACGAAAGTAAATAAGAGTACGCATATATAAAGCAGATGAATGTAATTTAAGCACTTGCACGTGCCACTTAATACACACTTTCGTCTTTACTCATCTTAAGTGTTTGTAGTTAGGTTCTTAACAAATACGGAATTTGCAAATATTGGGCGAGATTGGTGATTGTAGCCGGCTACTTAAGTCTCGAAATCGGTTAAGAAAGAAAAAATTTGTTTCAGATTGTGCCCGGGAGTTTAATTAAGTGAAGTTTTTTTTATTAACTAAGCAAAGTGCTAAACTACAATGTAAACACTGAGTAGACGGGAAAAAACCGTGCTTAAATATTGTTGTGTCATATGCACAATTTTTTTTGTATTTTTGTATTTATTGACATGTTTTTCACACATCCTGGAGACTTTATGCTCATTTTAAAGTTACTCAGACACAATATAAAAAATTACAAATAAAAAGATTATTTTCATCGACACTATCTGCAAGATCAGCCACAAAGTATTGGTATCCGTAATGTCGGCAAAACAAGGTTTGAACCCGCCTCTAGTAAAATTATTTTATCCATGTTGTCTTCACCTGATTTATTCACGTAGAATTAATTTCCGTTAAATAATAATATTTTTATATAATATTTAATCATTCTAGAAAAGTGAGCAACCATATGTTCAAAATATGTATTTAATAAACATATTTTTACTGTCAAAATTAAAATTCCTGTGCATTCTCAATTATAGCTTTGTTAACCCCTTTCAGATGCTTAAGGATAACGCATGTTGTTTTATCTTTAGTTGGCAATAGACATTTGTGATAGATCAGTTGCACTACTAGTGTTACTAGTTCCCCTTCTTACTAGATACTAGTGTCGGCCTGGTAGGTTGTCTACTAGTAATATATTTTGACACACTAGGTCTGGCAACATGCCTGACAACAATGGCTCTTTGGGGCAAGGTCGATTTACCAGAGCTCGGCGGGGTGTTCTTCTTGGTGGCGTTATCATAGCGTAGGTGGAGCATATGGTGTCCTTGGTTCCGCTGGACAAGGTGGATGTCAGGTTCCTATAGTGGTATGTGTGATAAACGGTGGTTCCACTCTGTGCTGGACCAACTGCGAATGTGCAGGTTAGCTCTCACGATCCTGGTGTCGATCCAACTGATTAGGGATTGGAGTACTGGGTGCACGTCATACCCAGTGCATACAGGGTTAGAGTGAAACACAGATGTTCGAACGGGAAATGTCGGTCTCGCGGCACTATGGGCGGCTCGGGCCTCCACCCTAGGAGTGTTGACACCTGGTGTAACGAGGTTTGCCGCACAGATGTGCTTGGCAGCACTGAACTCTACCTCCTTAACTGCTCTTTGAGCTCCGTGAGGAGAGTTGTGGCTAGTCGCCGCACCCAAGCTCGGCCGTGCACTGCCTTATATACTGTTCCTCTGGAGTGTTTGGCGAGCCCGGAGTGGGAGGTGTGACGTGTCCCTGTGATGTCTGCCTGGAGTGCGCGGGGTGGGAGAACAACCCTCTCATGCACGTGGTATCGCCTCGGGCGATCAGCTATCTTCGGCGGTGTGGCGACACTCTGCCGGGTACATCAGGGGAGCTGGAGCATTGCGCGGCCGCTTCAAATATCTTTCGTATCGTGTTTCCAAAGTGTGTTTGAGTTGAACCCACTCTCTACACCTTCGTAACACGCCATGCTTGGTCTGCTCCTTCACTTGTGTAACACTCTTAGTATATGGAAAAGGGCAGTTCAGGAACAGTGAGGGAAACCAAGTGTCTTCCATGTCTCTGGCGAGAACACTTCCTGTAAAAAATCTGGTAGTTGGTTCCTGTGGTTGGTAGTTACACAGGGATGTGCTGTAGTCGTTCATAATATAATGGTGTAAGCAGCACACGTCAATGTGTTATTAAGAGTTTTGCCTTGCTCGAAGATAAAGCCAGCTACTCCTGTAGCAAACCATAAAGATAAATACACACACCTTAAGAGATGAACTGAGATCCGGCAGCAGTAGATCTTTGGGAGCGCCCAAAACACCTTAAGGACACCTCCATTTGTGGAATCTTGAGACTAAAATAGTTTCCTACTCCACCACCACTGGGTAACAACCGAATTGGAGGCGGACGAACTATTTTAGCCACTTGAGCCACTATGGATACCACACCTAGTCATTACTGCATAAAATAGTGTATAATAGCCTAAGTTCTGTTCCACCACTGTGTAACGGCCGGAGGTTCCATCCATACATATTATCATGTACATATTATTAGTTTATTCAAGTATGCATGTCTATTGAAATAAATTAATATAAACCCTCAGATTTCCTCCCAAGAAGTTACTGAAAATGAACTTGACACTTATAATACAAGTCGCTCGATGTTCAAACAATTTTTGCTGACAGATGGTAGAGTATAATTTTGGGCATATAATTTTATTCGCGAAGAGGCTGCCCTTTGAGTTAAATAAATATACTATTAAGTTTTTGAAGTCATGTCAATTTTATGCCAGATACAATGAAACACCAACCTTACGGGATGAAACTACCCCAAAGTAAAACATCTTTCGAAATAATTCCTCGGTAAAATGTTTTACACAACATTTCCAAGTGAAACCATTTGTTTTGAAATACAAGTGATGATGGGTGCAACTATTTTGAGTCACACATAATCTTCGTAAAATTACGTTCGCCAGGCGCACATTTGCTTCAGGCCGTCCACCGGCATGTGAACTAGAATGTGAAGGCAAGGCAAGCGAAGCAGGCGTAGCCAAGAGAGAGAAAGGAGGATCTTTATCTTTTGCTCGACAACAACGTCCCCTCTCGGTGGCTCAGCATGTGAGGGGAGGAAGAAAGGTGTGTGGCTGAGAGAGAGAGAAAGAAGGGTGAGAGAGAGGATGCTATAGGTAACCACTTCCCCTTTCAGAGGTATGTAGGGGAAGTAGCCAGCCAGACTCGCACCACGCCGCAGGACTGCAGTGTCGACACACATGTTGGGAAAATAAAACATTAGAAAGCACACTGTAGAGCAATTATAAATAGCAGCGCATGTGACGTATTTCACATACAGTTACTAGCTGTTTGCATAAACAGCAAGCTTAAAAATGATAGTTTGCGGGAAATCTTAGGTGAAGAGAGCCGAAATATACTTCGATCAGCGCAACATGTGATAAACGATAAAAGGTTATGTTAACATTATTTATATATAAATGTCGCCAGGACCACAAAAAATTGTTGTTGGATGCGATTTATTTGTTCCTTTTTTTATGTACGGAATATATACAATGAAGTATTGTGATTTTTGTATTAAGAAAGTAATAACCTGTCTCCATTTTCTACAACCAATACTAGCGTATTGACCTGCTCGGCCCAATGCCATACCCGTTATAGATATATAGGGAAAAGACGAAGTATCGGCCGATACCAATACTTAGTATCAGTATCAGAACAGCTCTAGGAAGGACGTTAGGGTATGACAGGCAACTACTGTCTACCAGTCTACCTGGGGTTGCACCCAACTCAGTAAGCTACTCTGCCAATCAACCCCTCGGGAATGAGCTCAAAACACCCATCAGTCGGTGGGGACTAGCCCCCCGGCACCCTTCCAGTCTTTGTTTCAGCCACCTTGGAAACTTCCAGGCCCTGTTCACCCCATCATCACCGCCTTCAACAGGGGAAAGAAGGTTCTAGTGGGAGCAGCCTGCTTGTGGTTCAAGACCTGGTGCTACCCCAGCCTGCTGAGGTCCTTCAACAGCAGCAGTTGGAGTTCGTCACAGCAGCCCATGGAGTCCGGATCCACCACCAGCAATGCCTCGATCAGAAAGCCAGCAGCACCGGTCAGCTGCCCTAGCCCAGGTCTGAGTAAGCCGCCGGAACCTAGGCCCATCAGCAGGCCCATTTCCAAACCAGTAAATGACTTTGTCCCCAGTCGGCAGCAGATGCGGCTTACTTTGTATACAGATCGAGTGTGCCCGGCAGTAAACGAGATGCAGGTCACATACGAAAGTGTCATCCGATGGAAACTAACAAAGTAGCCACTTTGAGATGTAGCAATTATCAATCTTAACCAGGACCTGTCACACGTCAAGAAATAGGTGGTAAATCTTTCATGGTGCCCAACTTAGGGCATTAACTGTAATATTGTCGACTAGACAGTTAGGAATGAGTCGACCACGCCATTTTCACGACCACGTCGGTTGTTGCTCAAACCTAATAGGTCGCTTAGCATTAGAAATATTTGGCAATACAGAAGCAGGATCAGAGACCGGCCAACATGAGCTGAGAACTGCGAAGCTAATCAAACTGCCAGTTATGGCCAGACCACAAACTTTGGAGAATCCTTCAATATCTCGTGGTGCCCAAGTACCAACCTAGCTATGTCAGTGAAGCCAGTCTTAAACACTCCCAAGAGGCCACTATGGCCGAAGTCCGAGACATGCGTTGTCATATAGCCACATTTCCTGTCACAGGGATCAATTCGATTGTGTGCACACACTGTCAGGTGGTATTTCATTACCAGTGCCTAGGATGGGCTGATGAAATACGGTACATGGATGGACAAGAATACAGGTGTCAGGACTGCTGAAACCGCCAGTCAGCATACTGCAACAACTTCACTGCTGCCCCTGCACCTTGGAATGGTGGTTCACGTATGGAGAATTCGTGACGGAGTGAAGTCATCTATGTGTCCGCCTCGCCAGCCTGTTTTGGACGAGGAAGTAGTGGCCCACTCAACCACGGAATTTTACTAAAATAACCCAGCATTCAGATGAGGAGGCCGAGATGTTAATTCAAAGGAAAGCCCACCTTGCCGATGAATATGTCCTACTGCCAATGAAGAGAGCAGCATGCCAAATATCACCAGAATGCTCGTCTCGAAACTTCACATTTTATTCCAAATCCTGAAGCCTACAGCCATTGAAGAGCTCGTGAAAAGAGCACGTAAAGCGAATGCAATTACAAAGCGCAGGCCGCCCTAGACAGGCCCCATAGAAGTGCATGGAACCTGAGAGACAGTCAGACAAGTGAGGAGCTACCCCTCCAGCGCTGTCTCCATTGAATCCTCCACCAGTGGATCGAAGAGGGGCCCTTGTCAAGATGCTGGTATTGCCCCGGCCGCCACTTTAATCAAGGACACCCACCCCTCTGCCACCACCCAAGAAAGAAGCCAAGCCAAATCAGCCGGGAAACACAGATACTGGAACAAAATGTGGTTTGTCGTATCCATAAACCAAGGGCCCCACATCCAAGAACTGAACGAAGAATCCGAACTACCAGACATCCGTCACATAAAGGTAAAAATTAACAATCGGCCTATACTAACCCTGCTAGATTCCGCCACCACTGGCAATTTTGTTCGCACTGCCCAACAAAGGATATCACTACGACCACAGAAGAGTATTGTACGAATGGCACCGATGTCATGCTACATGTAGAAGGCTGTATGACATTAGAAGTACAATTACCCATGCATACCAGTACAGCAGACATTTTGTCGTCTCGCCAGACCTATCTGAAGCAGTCATATCTCACCCATGGCTGTGCCAGCAACAATGTGTGCATTATCACGGCCAAGGGAAAGTCTATTTGGGAGACAAGAATAGAGTTACAGCCCCACTGCCGTATGCCCCCAATTGATCAACCCAGAAGAAATTAACCATGACCTAAGTGAGCCAGAGTTCGACCAATTAAGGCAAATTCTCGACGAACAAGCCGGGGTATTTGGACAACCAGGTCAACTACGTCAAACCCGCACAATCCAGCATGAAATCTGGACCACCACAGACATCCCTAAGGGATTAATAAACAAGGGATCATCGAACCGTTGGATTCACCGTACGAATCCCATGTCGTGATGGTACCGAAGAAAGATGGCCAGTTGTGTTTCTGTGGGAATTATAAGGACCTGAACGACATCACACATCCCATAGCACTGCCAGCCATCAATTTGGCCAACACACTGACACATTGGAGGGCCCGGATCTTCAGGATCCTGGCCATGCAATCGGAGTACTAGCAGATTGTGGTCCACCCAGACAGCTGAAAATACACTACATTCACCATGCCAGAAAGGAGAAATGTTCCAGTTCTGGGTGATGCAGTTCGGCCTGAAAAACACCTCGTCAACCTTTCAACGTCTTATGTCAGCCGAAGTCCTTAGCGGCAACATAGGGCAATTCTGCTTGGCCTATCTGGACGATGGCATTAGTTTACTCAAGGACCTGGGAAGTGCACTGTGAGCACCTGCAACAAGTACTAGAGCGCTTGGAACTGCACGGACTCACCTGTAAGCTATCGAAGAGTCACTTTGGTAAGATGTAAATTGACTATTTGGGCCACGTCGTATCCCCAGTGGGAACTACCCTCAAGCATCGTCGATGAGGGCCTTTGAAGAGGCAGAAGAACCAGCTATCAAGAAACAGCTGCGATGCTTCCCAGTACTCTGCAATTGGCCGAGAGACTTTGTACCCGACATCGCCAGCAAGATGGCACCCCCGCACCAGCTATGACAGAAGAACGCTAGATAGAAGTGGGGATCCGAACAGCACGACACATTTCAGGCCCTAAGGAAAGTTTTCGTCACATACAGCTTCTTCGCCGCCCACAAAAGGGGACACCCCTCTTATTCTTCAGATGGATGCCTGCCAAAACTGTCTTGGAGCGATAATTTAACAAGAATACTCCGAGGACCATCCCCAGCTCCCATCTGAATGTCACCAAACAACAGTACCATGTCAACGAGCAAGTGCGCCTCGTCGTGATATGGGCCATCCACAAATAATACTACCACTTGGAAGGTAAGAAGTTAATCCTGCAAACAATAGTAAGGCACTCCAGTGGCTCCGCCAACCAAAAGGATCCAAAGCAAAGCTCGGCCAGCGGGAAATGTTTCTTATCGAGTTCGACTTCAAGGTCCAGCAATGCCACCCCAAACAATGGCAGTGGTAGGGTTGGGCACAGTGTGCACAATGAATCAAATCTAGCTCCGTACTAGGGCATGTGTCAGTTGTACACCTCTCGAGTACATCTAGGGGGTTGTTTTCGACTATTGTGGTCTCTAGGGCGTCGTGCTGGCTCTGTGTGGAGTCGGACATGATGAAAGGGCTTGTTGTTGACCTCTACAGAGTGTTTTTATCATCTGACTCCCTGAAGTACTGTTTGGGTTTCAACTCCCGATTAGTAGGGCACTAATTCTACTGGGGGTCTACTGGTCAACTAAGTCACTTAGGCCGCAACAAGTCCTAAGATGACTGGTGTTATCATGTGCTCGGCATAATCTAGGGGGGAGGGCTAGTGGGTTAGCTATCTGGCTAAGACACTAATTAAGGGCATGGCTGGCTTATCCAAACTGCCTAGTCTGAATGATAAAAGTTAAAGGCCCACACATTGGGCGTACTAACCCCCCCCCCTGAACACCTTTCGGTATTCGACTACTTGATACATGCCCAGCTGGGACGTGGTTCTACAGGTTGGGATTGATAACGCTGGGTTTGAACCAACAATTGGGGAAGTTGAATACAGTTCCTAACATGGTAAAATAGGTTTTAATAAGAGGTTTTTAGTAGCATTTACAGTAGAGGTTTTATATCGCGATGCCAGAAATTGCGAGAAACATGGGTGAGACATCAACATTAATGTTTCGTGGGTGCCATACCAGTATACAAGACTGGTCTGGTGGGCTGTCTTGTCGGAACAAAGTCCACAGCAACTGTCACAACTCTTCTCATAAACCGACTGTTTACCTTTGCATGGCTGGGAGGAGGAAAACTCCTCCTGGGTTGCTGGCTGAGTGGCTCGATGGGCGATTGGACTGTGAAGTGTTCTGGAAGACTCGTAGGCTGTCGAGAACTCATGGTCTGCTGGGTGCTGTTGGTGGTTGTAACATGAAGATTGGATTTTCACAACTAAATATTAGCTATGCCTATAGGTGGTTCCTCTCCTCTCAGGAATGGCTCTAAAATAGATTAGGAAGAACTTCTAGTTTTGCTAATGGGGGAAACAATAGAATGGATATATCTCAGGCTGTTTGAAATCTGCCTTGTGTATTAGTATGAGATGGGCACATGGTGTTACCTTCGGAGGAGTAGATTACTAGATAGCCATTTTCAGTCGCCTCCATGCCCCTCGTTTCCAGGAGTATGGCATGAGGGAAAGTATCTATAGAGCCTCGCAAAAGATAAACCAGTGACTCCTTCCCTACTCTGTATGACCGTATATTCAGTCTTGCAATGAGCAGCACCCAGTTGTTCCTTTCATCTGGCCCCCAAAAAAGTGGTGGACAGAATGCAGATATGCTCAAGTTTCTCCCCCACTGAATACCTGGGTTAGGTCTCCACAAGGGGTTGATCAGTCTAAGCAATTCCAGCTCCTTTCCTGCCCCGAAAGAAGTGGTGGTGGAATATGGAACGACTTAACTTGTTCAGTTCACCTGGTGGATGTGTACCTAGTGTTTTGGGCTCCGTCGAATTCTACGAGTTTGGCAGAGCTCGAGTGGCCTCTTAGAGGGTGGGTATTTAGCTTTGTGCTCTAGTCTTCTGGCTTGACCCCTGTCAGGTTGATTTTATGTAGGATTTCCAGTACTTCCAAGAAAATCAGACTAAAGAGAATATACTGAATTCGCATCTTATTATTTTGAAGGTAATAACATGGTGGCTCCATACTAACTTCTTAGTTAATACCAACTTGCAACATAAGCATAAAGCCTGATGTAATAACCAGGTGAAGGCAACCTGGGATAAAGCTAGTGAATGTAAAGGCGATTATTCATGATTATAAGAAAATTTACTTGTTCGTTAATGTATTTGATTACCAGCTACTTGGGGGGGGGGGATTCTGAAGGAATGCTAGGGGTGGATGTCTACCAGAAGGGTATTGACGTCAATTTTCAACACTGTCTTGTGTATGGTGTTGCGTGGGAGGTCCAGAAGGGATTTCGTTGTGACTTTACTGGGAACTGGAGGAAGGGGGTGGATGGTAAATGACGAAGTGAAGTCTTCGGTAGCCTCTGGCGATGGGTTGTGTCTCCCAGAAGCTGCTTAAGCTTCTGGTCCGAAAGTTCTTCCTACTGGTTGGGCTTCTGGCCTCAAGAGAGGCAGTGGAACTTCTGGCGATACCAGTGGTCGCGCACCCCGATGGCTACCTCCGACCCAAAGAGAGCTGTGGATGAGTAGAGATTCCAGAGTGTTGGCCATGCCAGCCCTTTTATACTTATTTCTAAAGCTCAAGGGTGTTCTGTGCCTGCCGAGGGATGTAGGGTGTGATAGCCTCGGCTGCAGGGGTTGAGAATTCTAAGATGCTGAAGCGGCACTATCATCCCTTATCTCGACCACAGGCACTGGTAAAATAGGTGCTGCCTTCCAGTGGTGCTCTATGGCACTAGTGTAACATTTGCTGTAAGGAGCCGGGTGCTCGCTCAACAGTAAAATCTTGGAGCAGTGAGGTGTTGGTGTGATGGCTTCTTGGCGAGTCTGGGTGAACAGTACAAGCTAGGATTAAGTGTCTGTAGTATCTTTTGATGGTGTTAATATACCCTGAAGGCACATTTCTCACCACTTCAGTACTGTTTAGGGTTCATGACCTGCTCCAATTATGAACAAGGTGCTCAAAGATGGAGCGAAGTCGTAAAGTAAAGTGCGAAGGAATACACCATGTATCATGCAGAGTTCTATCAAGCCTCAGGTGCTGCTACATTGATCCTTCAGAGGATATCACACAAATAGCAGTAAACAGGAATAGGTCTCGAGAAAATCCCGAGATTCTCGAGATCTATGACATGAGTGTCGGGAGTCTCGAGCGAGACCATTGCCCATCACTAGTGAACAGCTCATAAACACTGGTAACAGTGTAGTATTTACCTAATTCGGAAGGAACTTTTCCCTTTAAGGTTCAGTACACTTTGAATTAGCTTTGTTCCCCACATTAACCCAAAACTATGATAAGTTTTTTAATAAAACAGTGGCTGTCTTCTCATGCACAATATCAAAATGTTTAATGTACCTAATTACTGTGTTAGTTTACGAGTAATATAAAACTGCTTTTTCACATGAATTCGCATATCGTGAAGCTTATAGCTATTTGTAGGTAGGAAGCATGTTTGTAGCATTTTATGGCATCAATATAGTTAAAACTATTTTCCATTACCTAGTTACGAAACAACTTTCACTAGACAGCAGTTGCACAGTGCAGAACAAGAAACTAAACTGTAAAATTTAAGGTTGCAGCTTCAACTTCCACTCGAGAATCATCTGATGCAGCTCCCTAAGAGGGGGCTGTAAATGAAGTTTTGTAGTTGGCAAGAGGTTTTTTTTTTTATTTTAATTTGTTTATAAACTTTTATCTGCATGCCCGTTCATTTGTTTACTTCCGCCTTCCCCTGCTGTACAGACTGTATGCTAGGGACTCTATCATGATCTTTTGTTGTCACTGTCTCGTGGAAAACATATAATATGTGTATACTAAAAAATACAGTACTGTGTGAACATCTGTCAGCAATGTATTTGGCATTTCAAGCAGCGATTAAGGAAGGGGGCAATAAGTTAGAACTTGTTAAGGACACAACACAGGTATTTATGAAGTCAAATACAAATACCTTGAGAATATTAATCCCAGTCAGAAATTCAAAAAAAGAACCCTAATAAAACTACACAGGCAGAAAAATATGAACAAAAAAATTTAAAGTGTTGTGTGCATGCTCAAGATTGTTTAGAATGATAGTTGCTGCTTTGCCCCTGCAGTTAAACATAGTAAAGACAAAATATTTGAGGATAGTGTGTGTAATGTGCTATATCGTAACACATTTTAATAACCTGCAGTCGTACCATTATCAATACAGACACAGTTAAGTCGTAAAAAAACCTAAATATGGTCGATAATATTTATGTTACTTAATACAAAAGCATGGTTAGAAAGTTGAAGAATGTAATGTAAACAAAGCATTAGACAGTTGAAACAGATGTGCCACATGGCTGTGTTTTTGTTTGCATGAAGTGGAAGGATACATTTTCTGCACCTGAAAGTAAAACTTGGGTAGGGCTTCACGCTTCAGAAAAGTGTGAAGTAATCGTGAATGGACTATACATTATATTCAGTAGTTGAATTTCTCTCACTGAAGACATCTCACTTGTTCATTGCCATGCTGTGTTTGTTAAAGGGCATGAAAATAGTCTTGTTAACCACCAGGGATTAATAACAGGAAAATAGAACTAGTAACTATATAATGTGCAGTATAGAATTTTCATGTTTATTTTATTAATTTTGGAAATCTTTATATAAATGTAAGTCAGTGATTTTTATTTTCTCTTATTTATTTTTATTTTTTGCCTCAACTTAGGTAACAGTAATTACAGTGCCACACACCCTTCTTCATTTTAGCCCTCTCTCTTTACTTTCGTTCTTATGTCTTCGTGGTGGGGTAGGTACTTTCATCCGCCACGAGACACTGAGAGAGCTGATTACCCTCCGGGATATTAGTTGGAGCCCTTCGGCTGTGTATTAATTTCTAGTGGGGTTCCTTTCTGCCTGGCGGGTCGTGGTTTGCCCACGTTGGGGTAGTTGCTTGGGTACCACCTAGTGGAAGGGTTAGAGTGGTTTGGAGGTTAATCAAACCCCAGGGTGAGTTTGATTGCAAATGTCTCCTTCCCAGGGAGTGCAAGTTTACTCACCGTAAAGGCTGTCAAAATACAGAATGCCAGCTGTCCTAATAAACTGAATAATTTACCAAAATGTGGTGTACGGTGGTGAATATGACAGTGAAATGGAAGTGGATCGGACTCCGGCAGATAGTTCTTACTCAGAATCTCATTCGCTACCCGGACGTCCGAAGGAAGCTGGCCTTGTTGGTTTACGAGTGGGTACGAAGTTAAGTTGCGGGGACGCTATCCGGAATTTCGGGGTGGTTTTGGGGGGTATAGCAATTTTGATCACCTTCCCTGATGTCGTACGGATCATACACATCGTGCGTGGCTTAGCATCGATAACCGGGGTAGGGGTAGGCAGCTTTGCTACTGGTACGGATTCAAGTCGATTGTCGTAGCTCACATGCTCGTAGCTGGGCCATGGCCAGCAGATACCTAGTTTGGAGTCTAGTTCTGATTCGTGTCCACACGCTATAAACTGCGAGATAGGTCGTGGTGCTGGAGCCATGACTTCAGGTATGGGGGAAGGAGGTGCAACGTCGTGAGGGGAGTCAACTAGTGAAATGCTGTCAGGTTGTGATAATTTTCACTGAAGGGCTCATCTTGTGAGACGGTGATTTCTACTAGGTAGTCCCCTCTTTTCTAAGTTATCTTCAAAACTTAGGTAGGATTAACCACTTTAATAACCTAAGAGAAGTATACTCTTTCCAAAAGAGGCTCTATAAATATTTTATTTAGTTACTGATTTGCACTCTTTCCCTTAGCTGCCGGAGTTCAGTCCTACTGGAAGTATCTTATTCAGGCACTTCGAGGCACTGACTGGAAGAAATGGCAAGCTAGAGTTGGAGTGAAGTTGCCAACAGGCGTGGGCATACCGGACACTCCCAGGAATCCCAGTATGTTTTTTAAGACTGCCGCCTTCTTCAGGCCCTGTGATGCTGAGGGGTTCAGCCCCCTCAAACTACGTCCGCAATGAGGAATTTAATTACGTTAATGAGCCCAACTGTAAACACTTTCACTTATATATTAAATCAGAAAGGGTATGTAAGAACGAATTCAGCCAGTATCAAATTTTGACGTAGTGTTTATTAATGCTAATGTAAACACTAGGGAATCCCGGTTCTTGTACAATCTGAAACCTTAAATTATATTACGTATTTACCCCAGGTGAAGGCAAACATGAACTGAAGACTATCCACAATAATCTACTTCTAGAAAAAGTCTCAATTTAGAGCGAGTTACTTTTCTAAGGGGTGGTTATCCAGAGGGGACGTCAACGGCCTGCTACCGCGGAGTCAGGGAAAAGACTTTGGGCAAAGGATGCAGGGCGAGGACATGGAGGTTACCTCCGGTGAGCCTTATGCTGCTGGAAGAGCTTTTTCAAGCTGCTGGAGCTGGATGGCTGGCCTTCTTCAGGCTGGGAGAGGAGGAGGTCTTGCCCAGGCCCAGGAAAGCCCTCCAACTGTTACGGTCGGCAGACCAACGAACTCCGGCAAGAGCAATTTCGAGATTCCTTATATAGTCCAAATTTTAGCTTCGTGGCTCTCACAGGGGTGTGGGGGACACTAGCCTTTCACCGCAGGTGTTGGTTATCACAGGGTAGAGGGTGGCGTCGTGCATTCCTTATCACCCTGGGTTGAGGCTGACGACAGGTTTACTACCTCTGCTCGAGGCTCTGCTGCTGTGACGTCACTGGGCGCAGGGGTACTGCGATCCTGTGGCGACTCTTATAACTTCCATCGGCTGTCGGCTGGTCTGTGGCTTGTAGGGAAAACAATTTCTGTCGAGAGGGTGGCCACCGCAAGTCGAAGTTTGGGCGGGCAATACAATTTAAATAATTAACCTCGTTAGTTATTTTCCGTGTCTTTAATTGTCCAGCTCGTGGATCAATCCTTTAACCGCTTAGAATTTTCTATGCCGCTTCGGACTTGACCCGAGGTTTTCAGCGCTCGCTGATGAGACGTAGTCGGCCGTAGCATGCACAGTTGTGCTTCGCAGCAGTGTGGCATGCATCAACAGTTTATGTTAATCACCCATCCACTTTATAGGGTTTATTTACATATATAAATTTTATAATCAATAAATATAATAATGACTTTTCAATAATTTTTTGTTGGTGTTATGTAATTGTAATGATTTTTAAAGTTGTAATATTTCTTTTGTACTTTTTTTGGTTGGAGCTTTTGAGTTTAGTTTTTCGTTTTGTTGTTACTATGAGAATTTGCAATTCACATGCATAGTACACCTGGCAACAGTGTACTTCGATGATCCCTCGACTAAAGTTAGTCCCATTCTAGTCGGGATTTATGAATACGATACAGTTAATCTACCCTTAGTCTGGACTAACCGCTGACCAATTCCGATGATGATGATTTCTGGATCATCATTGGACTAAGATCCAATGATGAATAAGGCGCAAAGTGTCTAAAGAATAAACAGCTAGTTTTGGTTGACTTCAGGACATCGTTAGTCAAGGTTACTTAAAGCAATCTGGATGCCATGTGCGAATATTAACTGAAATATTTTTGCCATTGTAAAACACTGTCCTTGGAGACAATTGAATGTGTATGCTATTGCTACTTTTGCTTTCTAAAACTGTTTGTTTCATGTTGCTACCAGAAATTTATTTCAATAATTGTAAGAGTAATTAAATAGGACTGCATTTGTAAATACACACAGTAAAGCTGCAAATTCAGTTATATTATTTTGTAACATTAATTTGTGCTTGTCATGTTGTATAGACTGTAGGTAGGTTTGTTTGTGTGTGCGTGCTCACACACACGTGCGCACATGCGCGGTTGAGTGCTTCTTCCACGTTTGAAAGGAAATTTCATCCCTCTTTGACATTCCACCACAACACAGATAAGGAAAATGACTTTTTAAATTCCTAATGTTGAAATTACTTTAAAAAGCTCACTTTTGGTATTAGTTTAGGGCAGAGAGCTGGTCAAGTAAACATAAACTTATGTCCGAAAGAGCTCTGGATGTCAAGTGGCAGCGTGTATCTGAAACCTAGTGCGAGAGCCTTATTGCAATAGTACAGTAGATTTACTATCCTAGATTAAGCTGTCCTTGCTGTGACACGTATGCTTTTCAAAAAAAAATTACTTTCAAAATTCTTTTTAATAGTTTTTGTTTTGCAAGCAGTTATAGGGTTTCATGGCCCCGACAAATTGTGGATAGCATTTGTTTCTTAAATCATAAATTTTTGGGCATAGCTCTGTGGCTTTAATTGCCCATTGAAAAGTGAATATTGGTATTGGTAACCATCATTTAGTCACCATTTGTTGCAAAAATTATAACAGGGGCTGTATAAGTGTAAATAGACAATTATTTTGAAAACGTGTTTTAGCAACATCATTCACGATGGAGAAATACTTTGTCTTTGAGATTATAGTGTATTTTATTTTTTACATATTTATTTTATTTCTATCAGTTTCTAGTGAGTTTTAAGATAACTATTGCATTTTTTCTCAGTTTACTTTAAACATGGCATACATAGAGGTTGATGGAGAGTCTGTTTTTATTTCTACAATCCTGTCATCCCCTAAATCACATCTAATCTAAACTGTACCACCACCTGCTAAACTCAGTTGGTAGGTTTCCGGTTTGCTATAAGGATCTTTTACCCCGAGTCATAGCTGCTTATTTCCAAAGTTGATGCCAGGATTCTTCAGTCTGTTCATCAGGGCTACCTCTCTGCATTATTTTCTCTTTCATGAA
Organism: Dryococelus australis; assembly: GCA_029891345.1. Lineage (NCBI taxonomy): Eukaryota > Metazoa > Arthropoda > Insecta > Phasmatodea > Phasmatidae > Dryococelus > Dryococelus australis. The sequence goes on from CM057001.1 coordinate 19,248,946, forward strand.
CCTATTTACCTATGAACTGAACATTTTGACTGCTTGTTTTGTAGTTGCCATTTTGACAATTCTATAGCTGGAGATACATTCTTACAAATGTGATGATGGCATTTATTAGTTGTCTATTTTAAGAGATAATATTTTTGGTTTTGGGACCGTACTAGTACAGTCAACTCTAGTTTCTAAGACCCCTGAAATAGTGACCCTCTTGAAATAACAACCCATTTTTTTTTAGTAACCATAATGCAATTTTAAATGGAAAAGTTCTTTCAATAATAACTCCTTCGAAATAGCAACTTTTTCGTGGGAACTGTGAAAGGTCGTCGAATTGAGAGTTAACTGTATTCCTATAACAGTGTGATAAGCTGGTGTTGATGCCAGAGAAGAGAAATAAATTTTGTTTGTAAACCGTATGAATTTTTCTTAGACACAGATTTTTCGTAAATAAAAACTTAGTTTTATTGGTGTAAACTTGCATAACTATAAGAGTAAAAAAAAATATATACACAATTTCATTATCCTAGAAAGAAAGTTTGTAGACTGACTTGGTAAAAAAATTTAGACTAAAAATACCTTTTATTATTTAAGGTACCAAGAGTAGTTCTTATTAACATGATTAAACTGTGAGAGTTTTCGAGTACCGAATCCAGTAGACCCATCAGGTCCTCTTGGCTGACGAATAACTACCACCCGAGTAGCCATATTGTCTTGGGTCTCCACCACTGCCTTGTAGCTCACCCTGCAAGAGCCAATCTTTCGACTCCTCCTCCCACTATGTCCAGCTTTGCCATCTGCTTTTTTCAGCATAGTTTTCTGTACTGCATCAACATGTGGTTTGTATTTCTCAGGACCATTACATGTACCATTAATTTTAGCATTGTCTTTATCTTCAGCATTGCCAGGACAATCCCCATCTACATTTGTGTCACTATGTAATGCAGGTTTAGCATCTTGGCTTGATGCAGCATTTTTCAGGGTAGTGGTGTTACTTTCAGCATTATCTAAGTGCTTTGTTGACAACTCAAATTCTTTTTCGCTTTTGGTGCTGTCTTGTATGTTATCAGAACCATAGCTGGAAGATAATTTGCTCGTGTTGTTCAAGCACTCCTGTTTGTTAAAATCAAACACCTCCAGGCGTGCATGAGTTCCTTCATTGTAGACATCTGCATCTGCACTTGTCAACTTGCAGTTTTGGCTCTTCTCATCGTAACTTTCGTATTCAGAGCCTAGAAATGCCTTGACACTTCCTTCGGTTTGTACAGTGCTGTTGCAAGAAGTGTGATCGTGGTGTTGTGACAAGTTTTTTTTACTATCAGCACTGCATGTGAGATTGTCGTTGCAGCGGTATACTTCCCGTGCGGAGAAGCGGCAACTGCGTGGGTTGCACACCAGACGGAACTCAACGGTGTCCCCAGGAAGTAGGTCGCTGCTGTCGTGCACCTCTGAGCGCAGGAAGTACACGAGCTTGCTCGGCACCTGGTCACTCTGCACATAGCCATACCAGCTCCTGGCAAACATGACTTGTCCACGAAGACAGGCAGTGTCTGGCATCACATTCACAGCATGGCCGTCAGTGTTGACCTGTGACATGAGCATTGTGGGTACTATGTATTGTGGAACCACTGTGTATCAACTTTATTAAATCTAGAAATTTCACACTTTCATTCAACAACAAGCTAGATTCCACAATCCTTTGTGTACCCAAGCACCAGTGGGTAGTTCATTGGCCAGTTCCAGTTATGCCACAGAGAGGTAGCCCATAATTCAGGCTTTGATTACTCGGCAGGTTTGTTGTTGACTCCAAATTGTCTGGGACATGTCTTTTACATCCAACTTATCCCCAAACGAATTGGCGAAATTTCCATATCACTAAGTATAAGCAACACAATCTTTAGGTATTGACATGTGATGCCTTTCTGACATTACTTTAAAAGACTTTGCCTTATCAGCATGTGCCATCACGTAATCCCAAGGGGGGAGGGGTCCGAACAATGAACTACATCTACCAGTGCGCCTACAGAATACGTCCTTTGTCGCTGGGGCTATTACAGACATGGCAAATTGTACTGTTCGCCTGCTGTCAGAAATCACGCTCGCCTCCCCAAAGTACGAACGAGCCACCAGTAGAGCACCCGAGACTGGCTGCCAAGGTCAAGAAGTACCAGGGTGCATCCGTCCACCATGCTGAACTGTGCTGGAGGGTGTATGAGTCTGATCCTGGAGGTCTGATTGTACCCACACCCAAGCATTGTTGATGGGCAACCTGAGGAATCCCACAACTCTGTATCCACCACGCTGAACTGTGCCAGACTAAGAAGACCGGGTACGCCTATTGCCTATTTGGCCTCTGCCTTAACTTTACACGTAGCTAGGAACCTTCATCACCTTATTCCCTCTTTTGAAGCCGGCATTTGATCCTTCCTATAGGTCCTACACCCCGAGGGATGGTGCCCGGCGGCAAATCAGAAAGGCATATACCCAACTCCAAAGCCAACCAGAGTTGCAACCCAACTCCAACTGCACTCTGCAGCTTAACCATGCGGAAATGAGCTCAGACTGCCCTCCAGCTGGAGATGCATCACCTTCCAGCTCCCCCCTCTGCCTTTTTTCAGCCCCTGTTAAGACAACTGGTTACCTACACCCGATCGTCGCAGCCATCCAAACGGGCGAGAACATCTCCTTTGGCATAGCCAACCCCTGGTTCAGTGGACACCAGAACGCCAGCCCATACCGGGCCCCGACCAGCTTCAGTAGCCGCAACACCACCATCACACCAGGTCGCAGCACCAGCAGCAGCAGCCATTAACAGTCACTACAGCTGACTCAGCAGCCACCTCGAGCCATCCTCCAGCCAAGTAAACCTGTGGCAGTGTGTCCGCCAATCTGCCGGACCATGACACTGACACTTGACTTTATTTCAAGCCGACAGGACACGCACCTGGCACTCTTCTCCGGCCATGTTCCAGTTCACTAGTTCTAGCATCAGACTAATATACACTCGTGTTTCTGACCAACATGAAAGAAAACAGTGCCCTACCATGACATCGCCCTAAGCAGCCGAGGATGTCATGCATCAAGTGTTCTCATAGTGCGCAACATAGAGCCACAGCTTTAATAGCACAGACTAGGAAGCAAAACTAGGCCAGCATGAGCCCAATACCTAGTAAACCTAGCCAGACGACAAGTTTAATTCAAACTGACTACAGGGAATCAGAAATAACCCCATTGTGCCCAACCTCAACCATAGCTAATATGTCGGAGGGAGAGAGTAGCTTAACTGACCATCCTCTTCGCCCTCAGGCAAAGAACAAATGAGGCCATAAACACCAGCTCCAGCCAGCTCCTCCTAGGTTAAACTCTCCACCGCCCAAGGGTCTGACAATGGGAGCAAGAACCAACAGAGATGCCCAAGCCTGAAGACATACACCTAGATACCTTGGAAAGCCCAAGCCCACTACATCACCAAAAAGTTCTCACAACCCTGAAGGAGCCTGTGGGTCTTCAACATGGGGAAGCCGTCCTCCTCCGCAGCCACCCACTGAGTAAAACCAGAGGCCAATACAGTGCTGGCCTGGCTGAAAAATGGGAGGGATCCTATAAAATTATGGGCCACCGAGACGTGTATTGGGCCGAAGATGTACAGGGGCCAATTCGGAAATGATGATGATACTCTACCCCAACCAGATAGAATTTCGAGTGCGCAGAGGAGCAGCCTTCGTCAGAACCATTTCCTTGACACCCACTGACTAGATAAATAAATAAATAAATAAATAAATAAATAAATAAATATTGCACTTCGTGACTCTTGTCAGCCATAGGCGATCATGGGGTATTTGCTTTTTCTTGATGTCTCCCCATTTTGGGACTTCCACAGGCACAAGCCTCCTTGTACCTAGAAGATACCCCCATTATTAGTACCCTGGGCCTTCAAAGCCCCATGTCCATTTACACCACTCAGGATCATTCTCCTTGATCGACTAGTTGTCACCTGGTGATAGCCATAGTTGGGACGTTCTCCTCACTAGGAGAAAAATCCACTACCATAGCAGATACCTGAATATATAATCCAGATACTTACCACTGCCAGCACGAGCCCATCCTCAATCTGAACTCCAGGCGGCGGGGAGAGCGAACACTTCCAGGACACAAACCCCTTTCTTCAGCGCTGCTCCATCTGCTCCCTCCAACTAAAGAAACCCCTAGGGGAGTGAGGTCAGCCTGTGCTACTCCTTCCTTTTCAACATGGGTTCTCCACCACGGTAGACTAATACTTCAACCCTTCGGCCTCTGTGATCGTAAAGGAGTCACCTGGCCTGCCACCAGGCCCCACCATCATAATTGCCTGTGATTCAAGCTTAGCCTGAGAGGCAGATACCCTTTTTAATAACCAAGGCACAGAGAACGCCCAGGAATTTCCCACTTTTGCTAACTTCACTTAAGAGGTTGCTCAACGGTACCACAAGGAGGTAGGGGGTTCCCTTGAGTTACAAAGTTAGAGATGCTTTACTAACCCTTTATGGTTTCATGCATTAGCTTTCTCACAATTACTAGAGCTGGTAACAGCTCCAAAACCCTCATATCAGCTGCCTCTGACAAACCAAAAGAGCAAGTTAAGTGAGAAAGTTTCCCTTTCTGTCAACAAAGCTCCCACCAGGCCTTTAGAATCCCAATGGTATACACCATGAACAGGGCCAAACTAGGAATAGGCTTTCCTTAGTCAACCATATTCAAACCAGACCTTAGTGAATGACACCTACGGCGACAAAGAACGGGGCGAGGAGGAATCATGCATCCCTTAGTGAACACAGATCCTACCATGCAAAGCCCTACACCCATTACAGGCTATTCCCTCGCCCGAGCTCCGGCCCTCCAGCATGCCACCCCCATGCCTTACACCCATTACAGGCTGGTTGTCCGGCCCTACCCCCTGGAAGACGCGCCAGGGAGCCCACACCTTACACCCGGCTGGTTCTGCCGCTCTAATGGCACCAAGAGGTACATGAATTCTCCCACCATCCACTGACTACAGCTGCAAGGTTGCCACTAGACATAACCTGATGTCACCCACCACCAAAGAGGCCTCATACTGAAGTCTGCTGGACAGAGAACCTCGTCAAAGACATCCACCACCAAGCCCATTCTTTGAACGAGATGAAACACATCGCACCAATGAGGTACAGGAGAATCAAGAGCCTCTACCTCAGTCGGTGACCCAGATCACGCCAGCCCTGGAGGGCTTGGTCGAACCATCAGCAGAGCAGGTGGAGGAGCATCAAGAGTCTCTACATCTGACAGATACCCAGGATGAGGCGCCAGAAGGCGTCGAGGCCGACGCCCTAACACAGCCTTCTGTAGGGGAGGATGAGCCCAGGAGCCCAGCCGGAGAGTTTTCGAAGCTTCAAGAGCCTCAACCACTGATGGATACCCTAAAACCACCTTTCCAGGAGAGAAGGGTAGCCGATCATCCCCCAGTGCCTGGTGGCCTCCAGCTGGCCACTGCCAAGGATGAAGAACCGGCGCCCACCAGCCGGTCAAGGAGGGAAATACTCGCACATACCTACTGCAGCGAACCTCAACCAGGCAGGTACTGAGAATCGCCTTGGAGACCCATGTCCGGATTCATGTGGCCGTATCCTCTGCACATGGCTGTATCCCCTGCACACGGCCATGAGAAAGCGGTGTTGGCCAGCGAAGGTTCGACCGCAAACACTGTGAGTAGTTAAGTGCTCAACGAACAGTGGAACACTACTAGTAAACAGCCATAAATTGCTGTTGTGTGAAAATAATGTGAAGAACGAGCAGTTTTGTTTACACAGCCCTAAATTTCTGTGATCAGTATAATAAAACAGTGAAAGACTGACAGTAAATTTATGTCAGGTTACATAATCATAAAATTTCAAAACACCCATACAACAACACTAACTTACGTAAAGACAGTTCTTATCAGCAAACATAGATCTTTGTGCCCAGTCAGTGAAAGTGAAAATAGACAGTCTAAGTGTGATATAAAGAAACCCTTGTAGCAAATTTGGAGTTTCGTGCTATGTAAACCAGTTAGATAGCCAAGGATGCTGATTAGTGCTCGTATAACAGTGTAAATAATTCTATGCAGAAAAATCACCCAGAATCCATTGCAAAGAGTCTTCCCTTTTCTGAGAAGCAGAACTCTTGACAAACAAGCAAAATAAATATTGTTGTAAATATTTTCCAGTGCACACTTGTCTTTTGAGAGTTTTCTTTTTTTTAATTACTTGTAGGTGGTTCCGTACAGCATTTGTTTAGCTTTAAACCATTCATTGTTCTTGTATTTGTAAATATTGGATAGTTTTCACCGACCTAGGTAACGGAAGGCCTAGTGCCGGTAATACCTTAGCTCCAATGTCACATGGAACTGCTGCCTGCCATGCGACACTATAGGATGGCTACAAGGTAGAGCCAATTTTCCTCGCCCTCAGTGCCGTGGCAGGTAGAAGCTAGAAAACCAGCATGCCTCTCATGAGTGGGGACTTGCAAATACCCTTGTGTTCGATTTTTGTTAATGTGCCACTTGTGTTTTTGCTTTTTGCCACAGGCTGTAATCTGTAAAATGATTCCTGTAATTCGAGTAACCACAGCCCGCAGTTGATTATGTACAGCAACACATTTAAGAAAGAAGGGTGCGTACACACCCTCTCCCGACATCAAGAGCCTTATCTCACGATCTTATCCTCTCCCCAGGGGGAAGAAGCCATTAGCTGGTCGTTCAACCTGACCAGCTGCCTGTGCTAGAGAGATATAGCACCAACCAGCCACGAGTGGAATAGAGACAGCACTCGCCCGCTCAACCGGCAGCATTAGAGAGAGACAGCACTAGAGAGAGACAGCTCTACACCACCCATAGCCACCACTGCAATTGACTCAAGTGATGTGCTGCCTCATCCTAGAACCCAGCAGACGAAGAGAGAAGCACAACAGAAGGCCAGAAGCCAAACCTGCTTTCTCGGTGGTGACAGTTGTACATTACCCTGAGAAGCAGAAAATTTTTCTTTGTCCAGATGAGTCTACGTCGCAACACAGAGGGGCGATTGGCACATTACATCTTTCCTGACATTACTTAAAACAACTTCGCCTCATCAGCACATGCCTTCATGGTTCCCCAGGTTGATTCCGAACCATGAACTGCGTCTGTCAGAGTGTCTAGAGGATACACCCTTTGTCGCAGGGGCTATTACAGACATGTAAGATTGTACTGTTCGCCCACTGTCAGAAACCATGCTGGCATCCCCAAAGTGCGAACGAACCACTGGTCAAGAAGCCGAGACCACCTGCCAAGGTCAAGCAGTTCCAGGGTGTGCCGAGGGATGGCGTCCCTATCGGATACAGTCACCAGCATAGGACACCTGGCTCCGCCCAATAGCAGACAACATTACTGCCCGCACCCCTACAGCCGAGACGAGGGCAGGCTGGCAGGATATATGTTAGTGCGTGGCCCACAAGTGTTAGTTTATATCCAGTAGTTCGCGCACCACCTCGTGTGCTGAGGCTCTCTACTGACAACCAGGTCCTCACGACCTACCAGAAGCCCTTCAGCGACTTCGCCAACGCCTTCCAGAAGCTCTTCACCAGCAACCCTTGAAGAATTCGTCAATCCCATTGCTTTGCCTACCCTTCTGGTAACTCCAACCACCACTGCCCTTCTGGTAGTGGGCCCCACAAGTCTTTTCTAGACAACAGTGTTATAATAGTTAGGGAGAATCGTTTTCATAGGCACACAGCAGATTCTGCCTTGTTCAGGATATACCCAGGTCCCCTTCACCTGGATTATGTAGAGTTACTTCCATTCAACTCTAGAATAGTTAAGTGGTAGTAAGCGCCACCATATTCATTCTTCACAGAATATATATATATTCAGGCTTACTTTGTGTATTCATTTCATAGGGTAACTGTGCTAATCCTAGGTAGATACCACACCCGTAGGAGTGAAGCAGGAGACTGGGAACTTTACATCAACCAATAAGAACCATAGTTTAGGACTGCGGACTCCCTTCACTGGGATGCACGTACGTCGGAGACACACCCATTAGACTGTCACCCATACTGTGTACCTGGTGTACAGTAAGGGAAAGCCTTCACCACTTGTAAGCCAATCCATAAAGCAGTTAGTCAGTCAACCCAGCCTGTACACCATCCACCATGCTGAATTGTACCAGATGGAGTACGAGTCTGGTCCTGGAGGTTTGACCCCCCTTTTAACCCACACCCAAGCGCCATTGATGGGCAGCCTGAGGAACTTCACCGCTCTATATCCACTGTGCTGAATTATGCCAGACTAAGGAGCACCGGGTATGCCTCTTGCCTGTTCGGCCTCGGCCTTGGCTTTATGCCTAGCTAGGGACCTTCGTCATCTGCTTCCCTCTTTCGAGGCCGGTATTTGGGCCTTCCTATATGCCCTACACCTAGAGGAGTGTTGCTCAGCAGCAAATCAGAAAGGCAACTACCGCTTCCAAAGCCAACCAGAGTTGCAATCCAGCTCCAGCTGCACTATGCAGCTTAATCCCGTGGGAACAAGCTCAGTCCGCCCACCATCTGGAGAGACCTCACCTACCAGCTCGCTCCCCCGCCTTGTTTTCAGCCCCCATAAAACAGCCGGACACCCACACCCGATCGTCACAGCCATCCAAAGAGGCGAGGACATCCCCTTTGGCATCGCCAACCCCTGGTTCGGGGGACACCATAACACCAGGTCATCCAGGGCCCCGACCAGCTTCAGCAGCCGCAACAGCACCATCACACCAGGTCGCAGCACAATCAGTAGCAGCTGTCAACAGCCGCCGAAGTTTAGTCTGCAGCCACCCTCCAGCCAGATAAACCTGTGGCAGTGTGCCCGCCAATCTGCCATACAGTGACACCAGCACTTGACTTTATTCCAAGGCGACAGGCCACGCGCCCGACATTCTACACCGGCCGTGTTCCGGTCCGCCAGTACTAGCGACAGACATAATATACCCTCGTGTTCCTGACCAACACGAAACAAAACAGTGCCCAATCGTGACGTCGCCCTAATCAGCCAAGGACATCATGCGTCAGTGTAATACTTTGGTATTTCTAGAAGTTTTATATGGCTTACCTGAAATTTGACTCCCATTCCTGGCAAGAGGACATCTTCAATGTTCTGCAGACTGTAGACGCCAAATTTAAACTGCCGCCCATTTTCAGCACCATCTTCTCCACACTCAGCTATGATGCCTGCATACGAGACCTACACACACATGTGCGGAAGTTCTTCATGTGATCGCTGGTACCTTACATTCAAATTCAGTGCGATGTTAATTTACTGTTATAACTATAGGCCATTCATGGTTACTTCACACTTTTCTGAAGCTCTTCTAAAATTCTACTTTTGGCTACCGATTATGTGTCCTTCTGCTACATCAAACATAAACACTGTTATGTGACTTATATGTTTTAACTGTCAAATACTTGGCTTACGTTTATCAACTGTTCAAAGAATTTTGTCATATTTGGAAAACCATTTCGCACAAATGTTCGCAATTTAGGCCTGTAACGATATTTAGTTCAGCTTTAATACTATTTAACAATTTATTGACTATAATCTTACTGTTATTATTTTACATTGTAAACGTATGTGTTATACACGACATAGCACATTACTCATAATACATGTTAATATTTTACCATGACTGTGTATAAACCTGATACAACTGCTGGGGAAAGAACTGTACTATTTAACCTTTTGTTAACAAGATGTGTTATCTTATTTCATTAAAAGGACGGCTTCAATTGAAATAAAAATTTTAATGATAGAACAACCAGTCCAATGAAAAGACATGGTGAATTCAAGCATGTAACTTGTGTCGCTTATTTTTGTATGTAGCAGCGACAAACCTAAAAGATAGTGGTGAATATGCCCAGAAATAGACCTACCGTAACTTTTATTCCGCTCATATTTCTATGAATTGTCGCTTACCATTTTCTAGGTTTATTTCATAATTTATTTTAATTTATATGGCTGGTCTTAGTATTTTGTTGGGATTGTGGCGACCATTCAAATCACAGAAATGTTACACAATTATGTTTCAAACACATACGGCAAAGTTGCAACATTGTGATAAACATGTGTACCTTTAAAAAAATTAATTTCATCATGAAAACAGTTCACAGTTAAAACATTTTACCAACGTAACTTAATGGCAGCATTACTCTTTCACACACGGCGGTCACGGCACACTTTACAGTATATTTATTCCTGCTGTGGAAAAAACAGCTGTATCACAAAATCGTAACTTGCCTAGGTAGGTTTAAAAAAAAAAAAAAAATGTGTACAAACTTGATGTGGTAATTTGAAGTATTTTTCACAAGAAGAGAAAGTAGCGCTTCGTTCAATAACACGCCATGTCATTTCGTCAGCCAACACTTCTACCAACTTCGAATTTGTAGCTATATAGCCATCATATCTAAGTATTCAAACAACAAAATTTCGTTTAAGTTGAAAATTACAAAATAAAAAATCATTACTTTTACTGTAATAATTATGAAATATGCTAAAATTGAAAACATGCCTGCTACTGCTAGCAGTGCGAAACTTCCTGAAGGAGAGAAAGAGAGTGAGAGAGAAAGCGAGAAAAATAGAGCGTGACAAGCTCAAATCCGTCTATTCCAGTTTCTTCCATGGACGAAAAAAACACCACGTGACTAGAGCCTATAAACCGTAATTTTCGCCGATATTTTTAACTGTAACACTTAAATATGTTTCCTTCAGTGCTATCTAAAAATTTTAATATATCAATACGCAATGTTTAATTTACATATAGCATACAGAAAAACTAGGTTAAAACAATATTTTAACTGAGAGCTATTTCTTACTAGCCATTGCCAATACATCGTTGCTCTCGCTGTTTTTAATTCGTATTTAATACGAAATACATATTACAGGTTATAGAAGATGCTAAGTTAGTCTCATTTATTCATGAATACAATACAAGTTATATATTTGTGGTATAAAAGTTATTGGAAAAACAGATTGACATGTTACTCCTAGGGTGATTTTTCAGTGGTTTGTTTCAAAACATCCAGAAAAACCGTGAATGGACTATAGGGTGCATTTAACTTTCACTTTCGAAAGCTCTGTTTAATTTCTTGTTACTATGTCTTCCATCTGCAAGTAGGCACAAAAATTTTTGAAATACTTTTGTGATGCACATGATTTATGTGGTTTCTTTTTCCATAGTGTTAATCACGTATCTGGCCAGGGCATTAAATTTTAGTCTGAATGCACTAGCCAGATTAAAATATTTGGTCACAACTATTTTATATTCATTATTCTGAAAATGTCTCGTCCATCGCCATGCACACTTAGCTATAACCTTCCTCTGCAGGTTGTGGAAGTTAAAATTATTATTAGACCTGTACTTCATGTTACACACATGAAAATGGCATGAAAGGTGTATCGTTATGTTGGTTTTTTTTTCTTACTTCTTACTTTTATTAAAAAAAAAAAAAAAAAAAAAAAAAAAGCAACTGTATGCATTTTACTCGGCAATACCAGACGATAGGCAACAACGGACAGACCACCCACCTAGCCCCTTAAATCAAGAGTTCATTGTGTTTTGTATTCACCAGAACGGGAAATAGCTCCAAGTAAGCAGATGTATTAAGCGCACCTGGTGGGGGTCGAAGTAGCGCAGCGGCCGTAGGACAGTTCCTCGACGAAGGCCAGCCAGCACTGGGGGAAGCTCCACGCTCCCTGGAGGTAGTAGCCGCACCATCTTGGCCGCAAGGAGGTTCCGCGTCGACCCCCTGCACCCAGCATGTCACATTGCTCACCCCACCCACACACATTACCCTACTCTCTCACACTGCCACTGGTAAATGGCGATCCCGAGTTTTTCTTCAATTAGTTTTTTGGTTTATATTTTCTTGTATTAGTGTAGGCTGTTAACAGTAAACTGAGCATTTCGGAAAGACCATTATGTTTTCTTCCACCATACGTAAAATTAACTTTGCCATGCGCCTCGTTACGTTATTCGCGTGCCTGTCAAGCAAAACCGTGGTATTATTAGACAACCTAATTCTTACATTATTATGCATTAAAAAAAACAGAAAAAGAAATTAATAATTTCAGCATTCACAAATGTTTACTTAAAATGTTTAATTCAACGTTAAGACTTGGAACTCCTTTCCCGACTTGGAACTACTTTCCCTTCATAGTACTTGATTAAAAGGTTTTCTTCAAAAGTGCTTAGTTAATAGAAAACAGCTCATACGAAACTGTGTATCCCAGTACACTTTTTCACTATCAAAATTGCAATTGTACGAGCATCGAATAGCCACGAATAGCGTAGCTTACAGTATTATAAAATGCAGATGACTATAGGCTGTTCATGGTAAAATGAACACTTTTGAAAGCCCTGCTGAAGATCTACTTGTATGCCCGTTATGTATTCTTCCGCCTTATGTAAAATTAACATTGCCGTAGGTCTCATCACTTTATTCACGCGTCGGTCAAGTGAAACTGTGAAATTATTAGAAAAGTAAACATTTTATAAATCTGATAATTTTTACACACTGATACATTAAAAAAGAAAAGAAAGCGAAATAAATAATTTAAATTATCACAAATGCTTACCTAACACTTTTTATCCGACCTTAACATACGGAACTACTTCCCATCTATCGTTTCCAACTTTACCGGGCGCATGTTACTCAGTGCGCCCGTTGAAATATATGCAGGCAGGGGCAGTGACTTTTTTTCTAAGGTTGATTTTAAAAGTGCTTACTTTATCGCGAATAGCCTTTACTACACTTTGTGCCACGGCAACTTGCACTGGCTTAGTTTTTACATGATGCAAATCAGCTTCCATCGAGCGTAAAGGTGAATGATAATCTCACTCCTGGTCACATGGTAGAGATATTGGAAACCAGTTTTTTATTAGCGGATCTTGTGAGATTTGTTTGAAAGTGTGTAACAGAAAGAAGTCGGTAACAGAAATATTTATTGGACCAATTAAATATGTCATAAATAGTGTAAGGAATGTGAATTCCCATCTTCTTCTAAAATCATACAAGGCAGAGCTGAAGAAGATGATTTTCTAAATTTCACCATGCGGAATTGACAGTGTGGCCAGTATTGATATATATGTTGTTGTTAGCTTCTTATGATTGACTACAGTTTCACAGACATGCACTGTGCAACTATGAGCCAGTAAAAAAGAGTGAAGAATCAGTGCCAATAAAAAACAACAGGGCGCCTTACTGTGTCAGTAGCCAATGAGTGGTTAATTAATGAAGAGCGGAGAAATTTGGGCGGTTCTTAACATAGAGGTCTTGAGAGCCGATGAGGTAAGTATGGAGCAGCGTCGAAACGAAAGGGTGGGAGAAACAGGAGATTCCGGAAAAAAAAAAACCGCCGACCAGTGGCATCGTCTGGCACATGCGAAAATACGGGAGCTGCCCTGCCGAGAATCAAATTCGGTTCGCCTAGGTGGGTAAATTAATGGTTGATAGCGACTAATATACAGAGGACTAGAAAGTCTAGCCTGCAGATCTACTCAGGCACCTACTAATATCCACCAAGGGAGACTTCATAAGGTGAGATTGAGATGATATTTTCACAAGCTGAAATTCTCAAGAAGAGATGGAATGATGTATTGTAAAATGCTGTACTTTGGTAAAGGCAAAATTGCCGACAGAGAAAAGAACTCCTAGGCCAACTTTAATTTTAGTGGATAGAACTATGCGAGGTACGAACATTTAGTATGAGTCAATTTAGTTTCCTACAGTCTACACAATTTGCGGATTTTAAGTTCAAATAGAATGTGTTCTAAAGGGTTGTGGACAAAATTGCAGTGCTATCAGTGAACAGAATAGCACCTAACAGCTCAGGTAGCACAAATATATTATTTTTTAATTGATACTGATGTATATGTGGTAATATCAAAAAGATTCTGAGAATAGCTCCATTTACAAGAAATTACTTAATTTACATTTACACACGATCACACACAAAATAGTTCCCTTGCACAGTAATACAGCTCTCTCATCATGTATGCGATTCGCAGTGAATCTCTGCAATGGGGACAAATTCTCAATGCACAATGCCACGAATGTCTTAAAAAAATTATGAGCGTGCACTTAGTCGAGCTACGAATCCTCCTCACCTTGTTTTGTCATGAATAGAGTTGATAGGCTCTTTCACTGTGAAGACTGTTGCTTTGTCTCAAGGTCGTGCCCGTACACCAAAGTTTCATTGCTGGAAATGATACACTACGTGGGATTTCCAGCACGAAGCACAGAAGATGCGCGACACATTTCGAGAAGATAACTTCAGGACACATTCCAAGAGTGGCAGGAATGCTGGTAATACTGTATTTCTGTGTAAGAGAACTATTTTGAGTGTGAAAGTGTGTAATCATAGATAAACTAAGTACTTTCTTGAAAACAGAGCTATGTTCGAAACTTTCTGATACCACCTCGCATGTGTGGGAGGAGCTGAGGCTCTCACCTGGATGCCGCAACATACTGGACAGGTGCGCCCAGCTGCAGCCGTGCAGGGTCGCCGTCGAGCTGGCGCGGGCTGAAGAGCACATCATGGTCCAGTGACAGAGGCTCTATGAACCCCAGTGACTCCAGCATGGCTGCCACATGGCCGCACTGTGTGGGTGGCACAACGGGCGCGCTCAGCAGCAGCACGCGAGCTGCATATGTGCCCTGCTCTAACCCGCACTCCTGCCGAGTGTACTCCACCTCATCATTCACTTGCGCCTGCACACATGTCGCCCTTGTCATGGCACTGGGGGAGGGGGGAGGCGCGCTTGTGTGCGGTGGACTCCGCCCCAGGACAATTCAGGGTCAGTATTTGATTGACACACATATTTTTCATTGACTAGCAAAACAATTGCGCTAATTTCACAAAAATAAATTATTATAAAAATAGATATTATAAGTATCTAACTAATTGAAATGTACTCTTATACTACTTATCATATTGATCATTTAAGAAATTATTATACACATTTAGATAGTTAAAAGTGACTGCGAAATCTTACAGAAAAATTATACTAACATTTAGGTATCAATACTGTAAATTAGGTTGTTTTAAAACTAAAAGACAGTTAACATGAATCATTATCAATAATTACAATAATATGTGACTGCTAGAAAATAAGTTACTTCATTTATGGGCGGTAAAGCTTTTGTGTGTTTACCAATACTACAGGACAAACATGTACTTTGCAATATCACATGCAGCTGTAAATACAGAAATACATGTGCTTGGGGGATTTTGGGCACCACAGGGGCTTCAAGAAATGCAAACAGACTAGAGTTACTGGGAGGAGCCATGGTTTGCTTAGTTGGTCAATCGCTGGCCTCCCACTGCTTATTGAATGCAAGGCCCTGGCAGGTGGGGAATTTTCATACGAGGGGTTCTCAAGTGGGGAGTGTGACTGTTACTGCACTGGTGTGTAGCAATTTTCTCGAAGCTTTCCTGTTTTCTCCCCGTTTTCATTCCGCTACATCTGAACCCTCATTTTTTCCCTTTGGACTGGCCGGAACAAGTCTCTGTCTCAAGTAGGGTGGTTGGCATGGATTAGCACCAGCCTCATGACATTCTTGGTGACCCTGCTTCAGGTGGGAACCATATTTGGACATTTTCGGTTGCTGGGCGTGGATGACCGAAATCCAAGATCGTGTTGTGTAAGTGACTGAGAAAACACATGACCCACCTTCTTGTCGAGGTCGAGCAGCTCGTCAATGCTGAAGAAGAGTGTGTGGTGGCTGGCCGTGGCGCGGACAACGCCGTAGTCATCCTTGATCAGAAGAATGGTGCCTCGCTCACGCCGCTCCCCTGACTGCTGCAGGCTCTCGGGGCACAGCTCGATATTGACGGCGCAGTGGTGCTGTGTACGGCGGTCCACTGCCAGGCTGAACCACACCGTGTCTCCCGTCAACAGCGTGTGGGGTCGGGCCTGCCCCCGCGGTCCATACTCCACCTCCGTGTGCCATTCATGTGATGACAGGTATCGGATCTTCCCCGCCACAAATGTCTGCACTTGCATGCATGTAACACAGCATGTGTAATGAAACCTTGCAAGCTCACTTGATGGCAAATTCAAAGCCTTCTGTGTTTGTCACCTAAGCGATTACAGTACAGTGCACTAAAGCCTAGAAAACATTGAGCCATTTATAAACTTACTACATCACATAATAAAGTGCTACTAAAGTGCTACCCAGCCAAACAAGTATAAAACTGCCATGCCAACTTCTTGTAACTGCAGCAGTTACTGAATACTGACAATGGACCCTTTATGCTGCAGGTAACAATGGCTTGCCTACCACATACCAAATTTGACTTAACAAATATTAACCATTTGTGTAACAGAGGAACACCTAAACTCGTAATTGGGACTGGTTTAGCTAATTACAAACAATTTTTGTGCATGAATGAAAAATTTGGAATTTTTGTCATATATTTGTACACTGAAAGCTAAAAGCGATGCGGCATCACGATTATAATGGGATCAGAAGCATTCTCCACAGAATTGTACACATTATTTTAACATTCTAAATGTCTCTGTCCCATTCTTATAGTCTCCTTGGAAGTTGATGTAAATTTCCAGTTGTCTTGGCATTGTCAGAATGTTTTCTCAAAACCCTCTTTTTCATGCTGTATAGCAGTGCTGTTGTTTCCTCATGAATTTCCTCTAGTGTGGTAAATCTCTGCGCTTTGAATTCATTATTCGTTCCAGGGAAAAGGAAAGAGTCTTGAATGGCAAAATCAGAATAATAAGGAGGGTGAGAAATGATAATAAATATGTTGTCATGGGTTAAAACCGATGCACTCTGATGGGTGTGTGTTGAGGTATTGTAAGCATTTGCATTGCTCCCGACCTGCTGCTCCTTCTTGGGGCATATGACGGCGAATTTTTCCACTGGTATGACTGTTGCTTAGTTTCTGGGTCATACCATAAACCCAGCTTGCATTCCCAGTAATCACATGTTCAGAAAGTCCTGTCATCATGCAATGTATTCTTGAACTCTTGCAGATCTGAATCCACTCTTCCTTCTGCTCCTGTTTCAGGATGTATGGTAGAAATATCGCAGTAATTTCACACATGTTTAAAACGTCAATTGGAATCCCCTGAAATGAGCCATAATTGATGTCAAGTGTTCCAGCAATGTCTGAAATTGTTCTTCAATGATCCTTATGAATTATTATACAAACTTCCATATTTTCTTGTGTGCTGCTTGTTAGAACTCCCATTGTATTTGTCTTAGAGTGATTCTTGGCTATGTGTGAAATATCCATGCCATTCACAGATTTGCATTTTGCCTGTGACATATTCATCAAATTCCTGCAAAAACAAGTACTGGGGTTCAGAAGTGCTTTTGCCCATTTTAGCACAGAATTTGAAGCCCAAACTTAATTCAAGTTTCTCATTCATTTTCAAACAGCAGGACAGCATTGAAACTAGTCACAAACAAAGCAATGCTGTGTTATACTGTATTTTTCCCACACTGACCCCGAATAGTCACATAAAGCCATCTAGTGGCAGAATGTTGTATTGTCCTCCATTCCCATGCAAAACCCCTAGTTCAGGAACTTTCAGATTGCAGCTAATTTAATATTTTTAATAATTTTAATATTTTTAACCATGGTGAGGTTCTAAAAGTTCGTGTTGCAAAACAGCCCTTTTTTTATAAAGTTGATGCATCGATAAAAGCCCTTCACACACATTAATATAATTTCATAGCAATTGTTTAGTTAATTTAATTTTTCAAGAATGGATACTACAGGGATTTTTCCACTGTTCTCCCTCCTCATAAAAGTGTGAATTTTCTAGAGTCACAAATAAATTGATATGCCATTCCTTTAATTATTGGGAGCAACAGCAAGCCCATTGCATCTCCCTGCACATACCTACGACTTTTTATAGACAAAGTATAGATATACTTTTTACAATTTGTTGCCAAAACTATTGGGAGTATACATCACTATGTATAAAGAGTTGAAGGCAAGTTGACGACACTTTCAGCTCCTATGAGGATGAACTAAAGTTGAAATAGAGTAGTGACAATGCAAAGAGTAGGGGAAAAACAAAAATACTCCAAGAAAATCTATCAAATGACAGCAACATCCACTACATCTTGCACTTATGGAAATTTAATGTGATTTGGATCACTATGGTGGGTGGCTGTTACATTAACTGCATGAATATCATGCCCCCACCCATAACTTAAGATCACTTGTAGTTAGTTCAGGAGAACTAAGCATGTGCTAGAGCCTTAATTTTGGGTTTCTTCAGGAAGGAATTGTTATTATGTGTTTCAGGTTGCCTTGCCCACTTTCACTCGAAGGCTGCGTGGGCATCATATGCTCAGAGTCCACTCAGTAAAGAAGGTAAAATGTTAAGTTTGGGTTCATGCGACAATATTATGCACAGAATGGTTCAGATGAAGAGCTTCTTAATTGTAGTAGGATCTGAACCACTTGAGTTACTGGTGCTCATAAATTAAGTCTTGTCAGGAACAGGGCACAAAACATCCGCTGTTTTGCCTCTTCCACACATGGCAGCCAAGTACCCCATTTACAAGGTAGTATCTTGCCAAGGTTACCAAAATGTGGCTAAATTACTATCTGCCCTAGTGACTAAATATTCAGTCTGTTAAGGTCCCTTACTTAACTAAATTTATCAGAAGAGTCCTCGTGCACTGGTGAAGGCAGGTGGGGCCTAATGTATTTTGAATATTGCTGACTTAGAATAATGATTGTGTGTATAGGTTGGCAGCACTGGCCATATAGAAGGACAGTGTGGGATGTAAGATGGCGATGGTAGTAACTGTAAACATAGCATGGCTTGATGTAATGATACTATAATAATAAAGTATGTGAATAACTACAACTCATGTATAGTTATACATTAGCCCCTACTGACACTTAAACATGGTGCAGACGGCAGGATATTAATACGAAGGGGCTAGAAATGCGAGTTGGGTGCGGTCGTGGCTGTTGTCTCTCATGCTCCAAAAGCGAATCCGGGAATGAGGCAAGACAGATGGCCACACAGGAGTGAGAAATATATGTGTCTGTGTTTATATAAAGAATAATCCAAAACCTGTGCATTATGGAAAGTCTAGCATCGACCTCCCTTAACCACCCTCCTAAGTTAAATATTGAATGTAATGTGCACGAAAATTGGTTGCGGTTTAAACACAATTTTATGGTTTACCTCGGAGCTAGTAGGAACGACCCGGACCTAGCGGAAGATTCAACTTAAGAACAAAAGAGAAGCGTTTCCAAAACAAAAGCAAGAATATTGCTGAACGTCGCAGGGGAAGATTCGATTGACTTGGCGGCGATGTTTGGCCTAGGGGGACAAAGACTTTGACGACTTTGACAAGTTAATTGAAGCCTTTCATAACTATGCCGCCCCAAAGCAGAATGAAACCTATGAAAGCTATGTATTTAATCAGTGCTGCCAGAAGGAAGGGGAGACATTCGACCACTTCCTTACTGAGGCTAAGAAGTTGATAAAGAGTTGTGGTTATGGGGACCAAGAAAATAGCATCTTCAGGCACCAAATTGTGATTGGTATTAGAGATAACCGCCTCAGGGAGGCCCTTCTCTGTATAGACTTGAAACTAGAACAGGCTATTCAGAACTGTCGTGCAGCTGAGCGAAATAAAATGTGCAAAAAAAGCTGACAGAAAAAGAAGATAAACAAGTGCCACTGGATGCAGTGCGCATTAGTAATTGGAGATCCGAATCCCACACTTACAGTGGGCAAAGTGCTAATGGAATGGGTAGTGGAAACATGGGTAGTAAACAAGGGGGAAGTGGTCGAGGTTATCAGTCTAGGACATGCAGCAAGTGCGGTAAATCTCGCCAATATGGTATGTGCCCCATATATAGGAAAACATGCTTGTACTGTCAGGAGAATGGGCATTTTGTCAAGCAGTGCCAAAAGGCTAAACAATGCAGCGAACAGGAGGTGGCTTAAAATAACCATTGAAACTGACACAACAGAGGCATTCTATTGCGATCATATCAGAGTTGAAACTGTTGAACGGGAATGTCAGAAGGAGTGGAAACAAAGTGTAAATTTCAATGGTCACACAGCCATTTTCAAACTTGACACAGGCTCAGAGGTGAACATATTGCAATTGGTGACACTCAAGAGTGTGATTGGGGACATTCAGATGAGAAGAACGCGAGCAACAATAGTAACATATAGTGGGGGGGGGGGGGGTTCATGGTGGAACTACTATTAGTCTTGAATTCTTAGTTATCAAAATCAATGCTATCCCAATACTAGGAGTCGAAGCCTGTGTGCGGCTAGGTTTGATTAAGCACTAAGTAAGTGTTAGTGAAAACAATGTTCTGAACACCAAATAAGAATTTGTAGTGCAATACAAAGACATTATTCAGGGATTAGGAAAATATCCCGGTCAGTACACAATAATCACACAACCCAACTCAGAGAAAATAAGACGACCAGCCATGTGTAAACCAAGATGGATAAATGAACGATTTAAGGCAGTACTGGATCTCCTGGAACAAGAAGAAGTGATAACACAAGTTTTAGTCAGGTAACACTACAGTGTATCATCATTAACCTTGTAGTAGTCGAAAAGCCAAATGGTCAGTTGTAGGTGTGTCTCGATCCTGTTGATCTTAACAAAGTGGTGCAAAGGAAACTATACCCAATTCCAACCCTTAGTGACATCAGTGACAAGCTGTGTGGGAAGAAGTACTGTATAGTGTTTGATACAAAGGACTGGTTCTACCACTTCGAGTTGGAGAAACAGTCAATCCTGAATTGTTGCTTTACAATGCCTTATGATGTCTACAGATTCTTATGGCTTCCATTTGGTGTGTGTAGTACTCCTGAAAGCTTCCAAGAGAATAACGAGGCAATTTTAAGCTCCACAATGTAATTGTTTACTTCTATGATATCGTGGCATTTGGAGAGACAGAATGTGAGCATGATGAGGAAGTTAAAGCTGTTATACACTGTTCACTGTAAATTGAACTTTTGAGGCCTTAAGTTTTCAAAAGTGCTCATTTGAACAAGAATTGCCTATATCAAGCAGGCTCAAGAAGACAATGTTAAATTTAATGAACATAAACTGCAGTACGAATAAACCAGTGTCAAATATGTAGGTCCAATTTATTCATCAGAGGTAAACAAGCTGACCCTGATTGCATTACAGCGCTACTTGAGGTTGAGACTCCTAAAGATAGGCAGGAGTTATTAAGAGTTATGGGTATGTTCAGCTACATCAGAGAATATGTGCCAGATATTGCAAAAGTTGTAGCACCCCTCAGAGACCTACAAAAATCTAAAACAGAGTGGAATTGGTTAGATATTCACACAAAAGCATTTGAGATAATTAAGAGTAAAATAGCAGCTGCAACAATACTAGTTAACTTGGACCCAGAGTATCCCGTAGTGATTCAAACTGATGCTTCAAAATCATGGTTAGGTTGCTGCCTCGTGCAAAACGACAAGGCAATCGCCTATGCTTACGCTGTCTAAAAATGAATGAAACCAATTATGCACAAGTTGAAAAAGAGATGTGACAATACAGTGATCATTACAAAAATTTTACAACATAGTGTAGGGATATCTTGTTACAGTTATCACTGATCATAAGCCTCTTGTACCACTAATGCAAAAAGAACTCCATAGAATAGGGTCTACTAAACTAAAATGAATGTGTCTGAAACTGTACAAATATGTCATGCTACTGAAGTATAGACCAGGAAAGGAAATGAATGTGGCAGATATGCTTTCCAGGGCATATCTAACAGACCCCGTAACTGAAGACTCCAGCATGACAGAAGTTGTTCACTCTTTGCAGTCCTTGCCCTTCAGTGAGAGAGCCAAAGAGGAACTGATCACTGCATACCCATGATGACCCAATGCTGCAGGATGTAAGCAAGTACTACTATAATGGGTGGCCAAAACATATATATCAAGTGACAGACAGAGCGCAAGTGTACTGGAAACACAGATCTGACCTGTTAGTATAGAATGGCATTGTGATAATGAATGACATGGATGAAAACTGTTGAAAATTAGTTATCCCAGTAGCACTGAGAGGTAAGATGCTCCAGCCTACTGCACGAGGGACACTGTGGGAGGGACAAATTCTAAGCGAAAGCCAGGCAGGCCCTGTTATGGCCAACCATGAACGAGCATATCACAGCATATGTTAAAATGTGTAGGGTCTGTGAATCTCAACAACCAGTGAAGCAAAAGGAAACACTCTGTAACAGATCTGTTCCAATCCTCCCTTGGGAACAGGTGTCAACAGACATACTTGATCAGTATGGGAAAAGCTACCTAGTAATTGTGGATCACTACTCACAGTGGCTGAAAATGATTATAATCCAAGGCATTTAAAACTTCCACTAGCACTCATGGTAGCCCTAAAATTATATATTCAGATAATGTTACATTTATCTTTCTCCGGTTCAAACAACACATGACTGATATACAACATAAACTTGTGACATCAAGCCCCAGATACCCTCAAAGCAACAGGAGAGCAGAAAAAGCACTGAGCATCGCAAAATCGATCTTGAGGAAAGCTATAAGAGAATCCAAGGATTGGAGGGATCTGTTACAGGAGTACAGGAATACACCCATAGTGTCGCTGAAAGCATCACCAGCTCAGCTGCTTATGAGCAGAACACTTAGGTCAGGGTTACCTAGCACCACATACAACTTACAACCTAGGGTGCAGAAGAATGTGTTATCAATGGTCAGAGACAACCAGCTAAAAAGGGAAACCTGGCATAACAAAACAGCCAAAAAATCATTGGACCACTTCCAGCCATGACACAGGGTGCTCATCAGCACAGGGAAATGATATCCATAGACCCGGGGGAAGATACTCTGAAACACAACACCCCTAGATCATTCTGGGTCATGACAGAAGACAGAAAAATTGTAAGGCGAACAGCAAAGCATATTCGTGAGCGCCGCACCAAATCACCAAGTCAGACAGCTACCAGTTCCAGCTACTGGCTGATTTGGCCAGATGCAACCGCAAACCAAACCGACAGGTCCACGAGCATTAGACGACTGTCAACTTCAGGTGAAGAGGAAGAGAGTTTTCCAAGGTTTCTAGTCAAAGAAACAGATGGAGGTGAAAAAGAGGAATGAGAAGTGCTGGAAGCTCCAGCTATCAAAATTACTCGCAGTGGTAGAATGAGCAGGCTACCACAGAATTTCATCGAAAAAAAGTAAAGCAGGGAAGGTGTTGCAGGACTTGTTAGAGACTGACTTAGAATGATGATTGTATATATGGGTTGGCAGCACTGGACATGTAGGAGAGTGTGGAATGTAAGATGGTGATGGTAGTAACTGTAAACATAGCATAGCTTGATGTAATGATATAATAAAGTATGTGAATAACTACAACTCATGTATAGTACTACATTAGCCCCTACTGACACTTAAACAGATAATAGGGTCATTGCAAAATGAGACAAGTTGCACGATCAAACTTGAATGGGAAATTAATCAGCCTTGGCCTTCACCATAGAGCCAGCCTGGCATTCACACAGAGTGAATCTGGGTAAACCATAGCAAACCAAGATTAGGATGGCAGGACTTGGAATGGCTTCTAATATAAGAGAAGCCCCCAGCTATTTTTTAGTAAGTTGTACTGTGATATCAAGATCTAGATCAGCTGATGCGATGCATTTCGGAAGACTTTAGCTGTTTGGAGCAATGTAGTCTTAAATAATTTGTATACAACGATATCCTTGTCCATCGTATTATAGCAGTAGTGTTCTATTGCAGAATAGTGGTGTTTTGTACCACATCACATTAATTCTTTGTGGAAAATGTTTTTTTTTTTTTACATTATATACCAAAATCACCATAAACATATTGTCTCTAACTCATTTTGAATTGAATCACTAAAAACCAAAACCTAACTATGTTTTATTTTATATAAAACATTTCAAAAGTGTTTATAAACTCTGTACAAGCCCTGTAAAATTTATTTTCAACAATCTGCAATCCATTTGAGGTTATTTCTAACATTTATGAACCCCTGTTAAAGTTCTACTTCTAGGCTACTCACTAATTACACTTCTACCATGTGTAAGCAAAACCTAATCAAGTGTGAAAGAAAACACGAAGGAGAAGTCAATGTACTGTTTGTATTTGTGCACTGGACAGACTATAAAAATAAATATGCAATTTTATTCAAAGCTATAAAATGTGTTTTCAACAGTTTAAGCTGAAAATGTAAAAATAAAGGCAAGAAATGTTTACATTACAAATAATGCACAAAAACTTAATTTGATAATATTTTACTTAAGAACTATTTCTTATTAACCATTGCCAATAATTTACACTGACTGCAGACTAAATTTGAAATCTAGAAATAACATATTAGGGAAAGTTATATCTAACCAAAAAATAAGGTATTTTATTGTTGACTGAAGTATAAAATACTTGTGGTTTTTTATTTAGTTAAAAAAGGAACCAAACATTACATACAAAATTATATTTCAAAGTTTTTTATTTCAAAAAGTATACAGAGGGCATGCTTACACTAGAGATACAGTTAACTATAGCTCTGATGCAGTTAACTATCTGTGCTGTTACATGAAGGAAGGAAAATGGTGGGGTACCTGCCCCAGAATGCAGTTTACAATACTACTGAGAGGAAGTGGTGGGGTAACTCCCAGAACACAGTTGACTGCTTTACTGATGGGGAATGGTGCCATAGCTGTCCCATAATGCAGTTAACTATACTACTAAGTGTAAATGGTAGGGGTGTGTATTCCTGAACCCAGTTGACTACACTACTGACTGGAAATGGTGGGGTGTGTATCCCAGAATGCAGTTACTACACTACTGAAGGATAATGGTGGGAGTTAGGTGTCCCAGAATGCAGCTGACTACACTACTGAAGGGTAATGGTGTTGAGGTAGGTGTCCCAGAATGCACGTGGCTACACTACTGAAGGGTAATGGTGGGGGGATAGGTGTCCCAGAACGTGGTTTACTACACTACTTATGGAAATGCTGTACCTGAGATTGTTCGCGACGTAGCGGCTGCACGACGCGGCCCTTGACGCGGCGCACAGATACGTCCTCTATACGCACGGTACTTGGCTCGAGGCGGGTCACGCCCACAGCCTGCTCCCTGCCGGGCCGGCCCTTCACCGTGAAGCCCACCTCGTCTCCTACACGCAGGCCCTTGAGAGCTCCGCTCGCTTGGAACATCACCTCGCGAGTGGCGTCCGCCCGCTCGATCAGCCCCAGCTCCTGTCTCTGCGCACAACACGTCGTCCTCTTAGCTTGCAGTCCGCCCCGGCCTCTCTCTGACAGCAGGCAACAATTACCTGCAAGTGTGGAGGGGGAGGGGGCAAGGGGGCTATTTGTTAACCCCCCTCACCATCCCCTCTTCGGTTGAGATTATTAGGTTGGTGCTTGCATCCCCACCAGGAATCGAACCCGGTTCGCCTTGCTGGTAGGCGAGAATTCTGCCGTCTACACAACCGCAGCCGCTTCCAACTCAGTATAGAGCGCCAAAGATTTCATGGAGAGACGCTATAAGAAAACACTGTAAATAAATTCCATACTTAACTTGTATTAAAAAAAAAAAAAAAGTGGAGCTCAATAATAATGTTAAAACCGATCGTATGTTTATACTGGTATTGTAAGTATTCTGAGTTAACTAAATAAAATATATGAAAAGGAAGCAGTGTGTTTTGTATGTGTATGTGTGTATGTGTGTGTGTGTGTGTGAGTTTGTGTGTGTGTGTGTGTGTGTAAATACTGTCATTATTGATTTCTAAAATAATTTTAGTAAGGGATGCTTTGCTGAAGGTCAGGAGCTCGTGAGCCACCAAAGATTTATCGCGACGTATCGGATTATCGCTCGTCTGACATTCCAAACATCCCTTGCGACTCACAGCCCGCTATCATTCTGTCCAGTGTTGCCAATTTAGCTATTTAGCTTTTTTGAGAAAGCAAATTGCTACAAGATATTCATTTTTGCGCGAATATTATGTACGCTATGTAAAACGATTAGCCTACATTAAATTGTTTGTATTTTATAGGCTCTTTGAGCCAAGAGCAGTGCGTTAGACGATGAAGTCTAATTCTATTGTTTGTTGCTGCGATATGCCAGTTCATCTACATGGCAGCTATAACAAACAATTTGATGCACGAGGACAATGGAAATATGATTCACGAAAAATCATGTTATACGTTAACTGAATTAAAATCCGCAGCAATTACTATTCAATTTAGCGATCTCCAATTCACTGGCATTATTTGTACTGTTACATTTTACAACATAAAAGTGCCTGTACGCTGTTTCCATCACTGTTTAGTATTTTATATAATTTACGCATTTCTTTCTGCCAGGATTCCAAAGACAACACAACTCAGATTCCATAGATTAGTGAGCAAAATCCTTGCCACCGCCTTCTAGATGCACCATTTTCTTCAAATGTCGAGCTCTAAACTTAGAGTTACTACACGGGTTTAATTACCTGCTAGTTGAGCGTGGGGAAATTCTCCGACCTTAAACGCCGGTAAATGAAGAGTCGAAATTTTACCTTCGTTTAGTTAAGCCGAGTTTAATGAATAGGTGGTGAAAATGGCCCTAGGTAGTATTGTTCTTGCTGGGCGATTTCCCTCTTGTTAAAGGCTTACGGGAGACAGTTGAATTATAAATTAAGATTTTAGATGCATTCTAACATCTAACCTGTATAGAACAATGTGTCTGCCAAAGGTTTATAAAATTTACTACAAAAATTTGTTGTATTACGGTGACGCTTCCCAAAACTTTACGGTTTTAACGACAAATACATTTTCTGTGGGAGAGACTGGATAATTTTAAAACTCTCAATAGCTGGTTCATTGGTGACCAATTGGGGGAGTACGCCAAAAGTGGGAAAATACAAGTGCAGTCCATTTTTGGAGAAAGTAAATAAACACAGAAATGCTAGAGGTGTAAATCATCCATAAACACACATCGTTGGCATTTTCTGTACTGATACTATCATATACAAATACTGGCGTTGAGCACGTGTTCAGCTTGGTAAAAATTTTTAGGACAAGATTTAAAAGAACATATCTGGATTGTATTTAAAACATTGGATGCGATCCTGCATGTGCATTTTGGGATCAAACGAAACAATAAATAGTGCTATTCCTACAAACTCCATCATAGCGACCCGAGTGAAATGGAAACAAAACTACTTATTGCTCGCAAACTGCTTCTATTTCTTCCGTCCCCAGTCAACAGTGCGGTTTCTGAAATGTCGAGGAAAGAGGAGGAGAAAGATGTACATTTACAGGATAAGATCAGTTGACATACAATTTTCACAGCGAATGAAACAATTTAATTTTGTAATAGTTTGTATTATTTCTTAGCTTTCTGAGTAACACTGTTTAGCTATTTTTGGCTACATTTCGTTATACATCTGGCTTTCATTCACAATTGTGAGTTGGCAACATTGATTATACCCTCTCCCACTTGCTTGCGCGGGACGAAGCAGCGAGCACGTAACAATATTTTTTTTTCTTAGTATACCCTGCTATAGTCGACCTTCCATCATTGTTGGATATATGCTGCAGTGTGACGTGTGACGTTTTTGTTCTGAACTGCCAATTTGAATTCCGCGCCAGTCCGCCATATTGGATGAATAACCAGTCCTCAAAACATGGCATTGGTAATATGATTACTGTATCGCATCGCTAATATTTTATGGTCCCCCGGATTGGGTTATTACGGTTTTACGCAATGTAATGCACGGCAAGTTACGCACAGCATTCCTGAACAACCAGTTACTGTTCAAAAATGGTCAGTTCTGTTCGGAAAATGGAAACGGAAAACGTATTTACATACGGCACCTGACGGCTTAAATTCGTATTTTCCAGTTGCCAGTTTTCGATAATCGGCCGGACCGGTAAACACACATGCCAACTTCGAGTGCGTGAAAGAGCAAAAATGTTTTCTCTGTTGCGAAATTCTTACAGTTGACGGAACTTTGAACTAACTGTAACGGCCTAACCTGCAAGACAAGGCCGCATGATCTGCTGCTACGCTTGAACTGCAATGTGTAATTTTTAACTTACTTTTAGTTCAAGCTGATGAAGCAAGGGAGTTATATAAAGCATCATGCAACAATGAATCAAAGTTCGTAATACTACTCTACGAAGTAAATGGAAGAAGAAATTAATAACTGGCCAATTTCTTTGCACTTTGCACCAAGCCACTGGCAGAGGTGTCTATTGACATACAAGAAATGAAGCAACAATTCGCTACGTATGAAGCATTATTTCGCGAATAATGCAAAATTTGCAAGCAAAAGTTAAAAAGGGCAGAACTCTCTTCCAATAGCATGAATGATAATGTTTCTGGCAAGTGAGTGTTCAGTCAAGTCCCGGTGTTGCCAGCTTTGAGCGATAATTGGTTGAGTGGACTGGTATAGTCGAATTGTTTAATTCAATGGTCGGCGACGCCCTACCATTTAACCAAAGAGCAGGAAATCCATTATTTACGAGGTTGCCTGAAAGGCGAAGCTCGTGATTTTGGTAAGTAATATATTAGTCACTGATAAAAATTACACTGTGAAGTGGGAAATGTTGGAAAGCAAATTTAAAAACCTGCGAATCACTGCCACAGTTCACATACAGAAGATTTTGCATCTTCCAGCTGTGGACAACCGCAAAGAAGGGGCAGTTACACAATTCATAACAGGGGTAGAGGAGAAACTAAATGCCTTAAAGGCAACAATTTTCCGGTGGATGAATGGGACTTTCTAATTTCCGACATGCAATAAGAGCAACTGAATGCACGCCTGAAGCAGGCTTTTGAGATGTCGCAAAATGATGACATACCAACAAACACACAGCTCATCAAATTTCTCGAAAGAAAGGCTATTGCAAAGGAGAGTGTCCAACTAATTGCAGTAAAGGTACAAGTGAACACTCAGCACCAAAAGACTGCAGGTATCAAGATATCCTTCATTGCTCACAAATTCCGGCCAGGGAATTCAACGAACACCTCTCAGCATCCAGCCAGTCCCCCCAAGACAACTCTAAAATCAGTTCAGGACGTAGGTGAAAAACAAATGTGTCCAGAATGTGATGGTAACCATGCTTTGCAGAGATGTCAGATATTTCTCTCGAAGTCATCAGGAGAAAGGCAAAAGTGTGTAAAGGATAACAGGTTGTGCTTAAATAGTCGACGAGCAACATATGTAGCATCTAGTTGTCGGTCGAAATATCGATGTCAATTCTGTCATAATTCTCATCATACGCTACCTTATGTTGGCGACAGTGAGGAGACAAGCGATAAGGCCACCAATTCTGATACTACCAACCCTTCTGGCAAGAAGAAGAGTGCAATAACCATTTACTCAGTTAGGAATGAAGGAACTTAAGCTAGCACAGTTTTGTTGAAAACTTCACTGATTCGTGTGAAGAATGGTGTAGGTGATTACCAGGTGGTGCAGAGGTCTGAATGCAAGGGGAAAAGTGCTAGGCGAAATTAGTTCTATACATTCTAAGCAGCAGTATCTTACCAATAGAGATGCGATTCTCAAAAAAAAAATCACCATGGTGTTAAATCAGTACGAGATGCCACTCAAGACACTTAAGCATCTCAATGACTTGCCACTAGTGGATGCTGGATTTGCCATGCCTGGTGCAATTAAAATTTTGTCTGCTGAGACAGTGGCTGAGGTTAAGACAGGACCTAAGATCATTGGCCAACCCCGTGCATTTAATTCTGTGTTTGGCTGGGTCATAACTGGTAGTGCCCCATACGAACACATCGGTCAGCCACATGTAACATCCTTACTTGTTCGCACAGATGCATCGCTCGATGCAGTGCTACAGAGATTCTGGGAGATCGAAGAAGTTCCAAGGAAAGTGTTCACCTCCATCAAGATCAGCAGGGTGAAAACCATTTTGCGGATACCCATACCGGTGACATGGATGGCAGGTATGTTGAGGTTACCATTCACATCTTCAATCCCTGCCCTAGGGAACTCTGCAGTGTGGGTCTGAATCACCTTCATGGACTGGAACGAAAATTACGACTTTCGCCAGAGTTGGGGCAACAATATCAACATTTCACGAAAGAATATATAGATTTAGGCAACATGTCATTCATTGGTGTTTTGAACTGTCCAGAGAGTAACA
This sequence comes from Dryococelus australis, assembly GCA_029891345.1. Lineage (NCBI taxonomy): Eukaryota > Metazoa > Arthropoda > Insecta > Phasmatodea > Phasmatidae > Dryococelus > Dryococelus australis. Next base: position 19,279,130 of record CM057001.1, read on the forward strand.
ATGCGGTGACATTGACCTAGAGTAAAAGTAACAAACTAGTGTAGTAGTGAAGCAGGAGCGCGCTTCGACCAAAGTCAGAATTGTGTTCGATGCATCAGCAAATGTTGCTGGTGGGACACCGCTGAACAGCCAGTTACTACCTGGTCCAAAACTGCAACATGATATAGCAGACATTGTGTTGAGCTTCCGCACATCACCCATTGCAGTGACAGCTGACATGTGCAAGATGTATCATCAGATAAAGATAGATGTCCAGGATAGTAAGTACCAATGTATACTGTGGTGTAACTCTGTCAGTGATCCAGTGAGTGTACTAATTAAACACAGAGACTTATGTGCTCACATTATCACATTTCCAAGCTTTACAAACTCTTCAGCAGTTGCCCATGGACGGAGGAGCTAAGTACCCATTGGCAGCACATACATTGCCCCGTGATGTGTTTGTTGACGACATAGTGACTGGGACAGCAACTGTGACAGAGGCTCAAGAGTTGAGAAGGCAGTTGGTTTCACAGTTCAGGGCAGGTGGGTTCCAGTTACATAAGTGGTCCTCAAACTATCCTGAACTGCTTGATATGAATGCAGATGAAGTGCCTCAAGTACTTTAGACTATGCAGAATCAGTGAAGGTGACGGGTTTGTGTTGGGATCCCAAGGAAGACCATTTCTCTTATCAAGTGAAGATACCAGATTTGCCAGACACCAAGAGTGGTGTTTTGCCAACATTTGGTCATATGTATGACTCATGTGGTTGGTTATCCCCAGTGATAATAGACAGTAAGATATTGCTGCAAGGGTTATGGACCTAAGGCCTATGATGGATGAGCCAGTACGAGCAGAGATGCAGGATCAGTGGAATAATTTCAGACAGTCTCTAACATTGGTTTCATAAGTGGGTGTTGCATACCTCATTCCATTTAATGACTCAGGGGTTCGATTTCATGGGTTATGCGATGCCAGCAAGAAATCTTATGCAACAGTAATTTATTTTCGTTGCCTGAAGGACGATGGTGACACCCAGGTACATCTGCTGGTTGCAAACTAGAGTGGTGTCAGTGAAAACAGTTTCTAATCTGAAGCTTGAGCTGTGTGTGGTACTGCTACTCAGTGGACTATGGCAGCATGTCAAGAAGCTTTACGAGTCGAAGGTTGCGGAGTTGGTGTCATGGCTGGACAGACTATGTGGTAGTCCTTTCATGGTTGTGATTGTCATCTCACAGGTTGAAAACTTTTGTAGCCAACCTAGTCTCAGAAATGCAGTTTATTTAAGCCCCCAGTTCATGGAGTCCTGTGCCATCAGAGCACAATCTGACAGATGTAGCTTCACGAAGTTCCCTTCCTGACCACTTACTAAAGGGTTCTGTTTGGTTCTCTGATCCTAGCTTGCTAGCTTAGGCTCAGGAATTTTGGCCACTAAACAAATGTGGTGAACAAGACTCGCTTCCAGAATTGAAGATTCCTTCAACTACTGTACTGATAGGGCACCAAACCTAGATGCAGTCCTCGGAAGATCTATTAAGCCTCTTAGAGCATATGTCCTCTCTGACGACACTTAAATATAACAGTATGGGTGCTGAGGGCAAAGGGAGCCTTTGGGCATTCAGCACCTCCTGTAGGCGAATACTTGACAGTCGATGAAATGAGAGAGGCCTTGACAGCCTTAATCAGATTTGTGCAGGCTTTCTGGTTCCATTCGAAAATTGCATCTTTGAAAAGGGGGCGAATTGTGTCCAAAGCCCACACAGCCATTGGCACCATTCGTTGATTCAGATATAGTTTTCAGGGTGGGCGGGCGACTGCAGTGTGCCCCGACTTCCACACAACAGCAAACATTCGATACTCTCTCCAAGCAGAGCAAACAGTCTAAATTAATTGTCAGCCACTAACATGCGAACAATCTACATCCATGGCCAACTATTACATTGTATTTGGTTCCCAGGGAGTACTGGATAACATCAGCTCGAGGACTGATTAGCAGGCTGGTTTACCGTTGTATTGCCTGTTTTAAGGTAAAGCCAAGTTCACCAACCCTTATGATGAGTATACTAGCAAGGGTCAAGTTTGAACAAATAAAGACATTCAGATCGATTGGAATTGACAATGGAATACCCCTTCTTGCCACACCTATCATAAAACAGAAGATTACAGCTGTAAAGGTTTATGTGTGTGTGTTTATTTGTATGACAACAAAGGCAGTGCATTTATCATTTGTAACGGACCTTTTTACTGCCGCATTTTTAGCGGCACTAAAAAGATTTGTGTCTCTGAGAGTAATTCCAGCATGAGCGTCCTCCAAAAATGGCACAAATTTGGTGGGAACACACAACTACTTGAAAGCAGTCTACACTCCTTGTTCTAGAGTGACTACAGGGGGGACATTGTTAACGAATCAGCACAGCAAGGTATCAAGTGGAACTTCAGTCCACCTGCAAGTTCTCACATTGGTGGTCTCTGGGAGGTGGTCATCAAGAGCACTAAGCAGTGCCTGAAGCGAGTTGTGGGCACCCAACTGCTAACTTTTGAAGAACTGGCAACACTATTAGTGCAGGTATCAGTAGTGCTGAACTCACGGCCACTAAGTGCACTCGCCACCGATGCGCAAGAGTATGGCGAGCTAACACCTAGCTGGTGAACCTCTTGTGGTATTACCAGACCATGACTTGACACTATTGCCTATGAATGAACTGAACAGATGGCGACTAGTTACCCAGTTCCAGCAACAGATCTGCAAAAGATGGAGCTTGAAATATCTGCACACACTTCAACAGAGGACCAAGTAGATCAAGTCTGATCCCAACACCCAGGTTGGGTAGTTGGTTCTCCTGAAGGACTCAGCCTTGCCATCCCTGAAATGGAAAACTGCTCGTATAACTGCAGTTCATCCCGGTCAAGATGGAGTGGTTAGAGTTGTGATGCTGAGAACGCCTTCTGGGAACCTTACTCGTTCACTTAAGATGATATGTCCAGTGACTGTGGATGCATTTTTAGGCGTGCATCCAGGCACAAGGTGGACATTTTGATCACTTCTTGTAGAGTGACGTGTCACTGCTGGTACACGATCGTGGCTACAGCTATTCGAACTGGAATGTGACAGGAAGACTTACAAACACATCCAGTACAACATTGAAAGGTATGTAACTCGGAAACTATCGACTTTAGGATGTTCCAAGAGAAACATCGTGTTGTTTTGGGGTGTAATATCCACTCTCCGATTACTTCCCACGTATCTGGGAACATTCTGTATAAATATCGTACATAATTTAATAGACTGTAGTTCAAGATCGAAATTATATCACAACATTCGAAAATTATTTCCTTTACTACGCTGGGTGGTAACAAAAGATCTGTATTCTGCTTCTGAAATGATTTTTCATGGAACAATTTGATGGTCGTATTTTGTCTTCAAATTTGACTGCCAAATACATTTGAACGGAAATTCTGACAGTGTAACAAGGGCTTTAGGGTCAGTGGAGGGTTGTCTATGAAAGCACACGAAACCACTCTCAATTTTCACAGCTAAGTATAGCCAGTCAGGAGGTAGAGACATATACAACGACAAAAATGGCTAAAGGCCGTTCACGGTAAGTGAGCACTTTTGAAAGCCCTGCTTAGCATCTACTTCGCTCATCATTTTGTATCCTGCCGCCATACGAAAAATGTACACTGCCATGTACCTAATTACTTTATTTATACTCCACACTAGTGAAAACATGAAATTATTAGGATCCTACATGTGCCATTAACTTGCAAATTTGTACCCTAACGTGGATAATGCAAAAAGCGCCAACATGGTTTGCCGTAAAGTTCAACATTACACTCGCAATAAGATGTCGAGACTTGGAAATATTTTACTTGATTCGCTTCCAGCTTGCTGTGAGTCTGCATGTCAGTGTCTGTGGTAACATATACGCCGTTAAGGGGAACTATTTTTATAGGTCGATTTCAAAACTGCCTACTTTACCGTGAATAGCCTAATAAACGTATTTTATACAGCGGACTCATTATAAACAGAACCAGACACATGCTTGGGAATTCAGGAGAGTGGAAGTTATGGCCCTGGTCACATCTGACACAGCAAAAATGCCACCCTAGTCCGACTGTTTTCTTTTACAGCAGATAGTGTTTCAGGCAGTAAGTATTTCTTATTATGCTGGTTTTACTTGTTATGCTTTGGTGAACTAATTTGCCGGCATAAGTTCAAAACATCAAAAATGTTGTATCCGTTGTGTGGTTGTAAAATAAAGACTGTGTTTCATAAGGACTTAACTATGACATATAGTGGCGCTTTTAACGATGTCAAACTACTGTACTTAAATCGTGACCTAAAACTCTTTGTTGGTAGTTACAGTGAAAATTTTCTTTTCGCATCACTGACAAAACAAAGTGGTCACTGCAAAAATAATATCACTACAAAACACGTATCAAGGAACCAGCCTGGCATTCGCTTAAAGTGAATTTGGGGAACCATGAAGACGTGTAATTAGAATGCACTGGTCCTTCCTTCTTAATGCGAATGTGGTGCTTGACGAATGCACATCTTCGCTACTCAGCGAGATGAACAGGCGGTGCGGTGTGTTTGATCTGAGCATGCTTAATAGTTGACATCTTAAAAGCAAGCCGCCATATTTTGGCCGCATGCGTCAACGGAAAATAACAAATAGTATGAATGAATTATGCGCTGGTATGTCACGTGAACAGTATTTCTTATTTAACCACCAGTTGTTTTTATTTAAAAACTACACTTAAACATAATTACGTATTTCAGTAGCGTACTATGGTAGTTAAATATATATTCACTGCATACTGAATAACACTGGCCAGAAAAAAAAGGTGACCGAGTTCGCATAAACTGTGTTCATTTCGTCTCTCGGGTAATTCTCCCTTCTGTAGCTACGATAGTGCCGCATTTATACAACTGGGATAGTAAAATCCTAAAGTTTTAGTTTATTTTCCAATCGAAAGAAAGTTTCAACAGACAAAGCGCCATTGCAATGATAAGTGTTTAATGCGGTTGAGTCGTATAGCTGCAACAGAGCCACAGTTCAGTTGTTCTATGAAATAAATATACTGAACATATCTGCATAAAACAGCTGGTGACATCATCTAGGTGCAGTTCCAAACAAGATGTTTGTTGAATATTATCAAACTATTGATATTACAATGTGCAATGTTATTGGAAGTGATCTATCGACAGTAGGATTAAGAATGAGTACATTGTTACTTTTATATGCTCTCACAATGTTACTTTTTTTTTAAGGTGTGTTATTCGCAAATATACATATTTAAGGAACGGTTCAGTTTAATTAATATGCAGCAAGAAATAAGAAACTCCCACTTGACTGCCGACCTCCCGTGGCGCAGTCGGTGGGTGCGCCGCCGATCTCGGGTGCGGGAGGCTCTGAGTTCGAATCCCGGGTAAGACACGGGTGTTAATTTAAGTTAGGTTATAATTTAGTCTGTAAGCCTTCCCCTGCTAAGCTTTGAAGCATAAAACCGGGGGACATTAAAAAGCCCTTTACAATACAATACAAATCCCATTTGATTATACTTCCGTCCCTAGCATCGATTCATTTTGCAGAAACTATTGTGCTGCTTGCTGTGTTAAATAGCAGCATTGCAATGTATGCGCCCAAATTTCACTTCCCAACTGGAACTTTCAAGGGAAGTAAACTGATAATTCAGTTTAAACTGGCTAACTTGACTTACGTCATATACAACACTTCGACCGTAAGTCACAGTGCTACGTCCGGGGTCTCCTACAGAGCAACATTTCTGGGTTAGCGAGGGGCTGTCTGGGTCCTCTACTGGCGTGAGGGGCTTACCGAGTCCTGTACGGAGTGGTGACTCTAGCCGAGATTCTACGGTGTGAGGGGCAGCCTGGGTCCTCTACAGAACTGCGACTCTCAAGGCACGAGGAGGCCACGGTGGCTGAGTGGTTAGCCTGCTCGCCTCCCACCAAGGCGACCCGGGTCCGATCTCCGGCCGGGTCACCGGATTTTCGCAAGTGGGAATCATGCCGGACGATGCCGTTGGTCGGCAGGTTTTCTCGGTGATCTCCCGTTTCCCCGCCCTTTCATTCTGGCGCCGCTCCATACCTCAATTACCCTCATCGGCTCTCAAGACCTCGCTGTTAAGAGCCGCCCAAATATCTTTACTCGCTCACTCGAGGCGCGAGTGGATGGCCAGGTCCTCTACAGAACTGCGACTCTGAGGCACCAGGGGCTACCCATATCCTCTACAGACCAGCGACTCTGAGACGCCAGAGGCTGCCCAGATCTTCTACAGACTGGCGAATCTGAGGCACCAGGGTCGTCTACAAACCGGTGACTAAGATACTGCATACCTGTGACTGTGAGGCAGGGCCGAGGCGTACGCAGGACACGATGCCGAGGCAGGTGATGGCGCGGCCGACAAGGCGCACCTCGGTGGCGCAGGGCCCGGAGGCGGCCCGCCGGAACTCGACGTGGTCGCCGAGCGCGAGCGGCAGGTCGTCAACCACGTCCTGCTGACGGAAGGGGGCGAAGAAGGAGTTTCCTTGGCTGCGGAACATGATCCAGCCGCGCGGTTCTCTGGCGCCAGGGTCGGCAGTCAACTGGGACACTACCTGTCCCTGGATCAGCTGGCCGCTACCCTCCGCCACGCAGCCTCGTCCAGGCGACATCACCGCTTGTCCACCTGCGCACAGGCGTGCGGCCAGGCTGTGCTCACTACAGCCACACTACACTCATTGACACAAAAATTTGTGCACCTTATTAAAGTCACTCAGTAACTACGAAATTTGGCAAGTAGACACAATTATGAACAATTAAGTACAACTCACATTTCCTGTAGTTTTCCTATTATTCTTATTTTTCTGGGCGTGCAGTACTTCTACACAAAGTTCATTCAACAGTGCTCTATAATAAGTAAATTTTCATTTTTAATTCAATTATATATAGTGTACGACTATGCTATAAAAACCAAAAAGATAACTGTTCCTTAATAACTCGGAGTCTCGAACTTTATTCAGACATTTAATTTTTCTCAAATTAATCAGGTTATATAAAAAAAAACTCTCGGGCAGGAGGATACCAGTAGTCCGTATGCCGGAAGAAACATTGGATGGTAGCCTACATGCACATATGCCATACGAGAACGCTGCCATCGCTCATGTCGGGTATATAAACAGTCCACAGAACAACACATGCTTTTGATAATTATAGGCTGTTCACGGTAAAATGAGCACTTTTGAAAGACCTGCTGAAGATCTATTTTTATGCACATTGTGCAGTCTTCCGCATTTATGTAGAATTAACATTGCCATGGGCCTCATCACTCTATCCACGCGTCGGTCTTTAGAGAAACCGTGAAATCATAAGAAAAGTAAACATTTTACAAACAGGTTAATTTTTACAATCAGTGCATTAACAAAAGACGCAGAAAGCGAAGGAAATTATTTAAATGATCACAAATGGTCACCTAAGACTTTTTATTCGACGGGTAGATATGGAACTAATTTCCCCTCCATCGTTAAAGGCTGTTCACAGTAAAGTGAGCACTTTTGAAATCAACCTTTAAAAAATATCACTGCCTCTGCCTGCATATATGTTAACACGAACAATGAGTGATATGCGCCTAGTAAAGTTGGTAAAGATGGATGAAAAGTAGTTCCACATAGTAACGTCTAATAAAAAATGTTGGGTAACCATTTGTGATAACTTAAATTATTTCCTTAGTTTTCTGTTTTTATGCATCGAAGTGTAAAAATTACTAGATTTCGAAAATATTTACTTTGCTAATAATTTTATAGTTTCACCTGCCCAAAGCATGAATAAAGTGATGAAGCCGATGGCGATGTTAATTTTGCATGAGGCGGAAGAATACACAACGTGCATACAAGAAGATCTTAAGCAGGGCTTTCAAAAGTGCTCACTTTATCGTGAACAGCCGTTACCAGGTGTGATTGATTCGTGAGCGGTAGGAATGATGAGAAGATGTAACACACACCGAAGTCTTAGGAGGCAAAATAATAGGCAATAAGAAACAGGGGTGGACAGTGGGCCGAATTGCTCGTCATTTGAGCCATTCGGACTTCAGTTATATTGTGTTGAAAGGAATGAGCACTCTGAGTCCAATGCACTGAAACATTTTCTGTGAAATCGTTGTTTGCGCGTAAACTCGTATCTCAGTAAATAAAAATTCTGGGAATATGACTTTTTGTCAAAAAAATATTTTAAAAAACACGTCATATTAAGTGTATTCCTGGAGAAAAAAAATTCGTGAAAATGGTCAAATATCGCATTTTAAAACTTGCCTACGCAGTTTCCTTAAGCTGACAAGAGAGAAGTACAAAGATACGGACGTGGTTTAATCTGTGCGCTTTTATCGCGTGTAATAAAACCCCTATGTTACAGATCTAATTTGCACAGTACAGCGTCACGACGGAAACACTGCACGCCTTGCGCGTAGGAGCGACGAGGCGCTAGGCGTGCGTGCAACTGTCGCCCGTATCGCTCCCTCGCTTCTTGACCTTGGACGCGCAGCTACATAGTCCACTTACGGTACAGGCTGTTCACGGCTAACACGAAGCTTTTTGAAGGCCCTGCTTATGATAGTTAGGGACACCCGATTTTCGCGAAGAGATCTCACGACCAGTTGGTTTTCATGACACTTTAGCTCAGATGCACTTTCGTGATTGGATGGTTTCCGTGTCGCGTGTCTGCGTGCGAATCACAGATGTTACCTAATTCTGATTGGCCAGTCAGCTAGAAAAAATGTCTTAATAGAGACGAAAACTGCCGGTACACCCCCATAATATTGAAATCTAGCATGTGCCGAAATGTTTTTGCAAAATTCGGGTGTCCCTAATGATATGCCTATACTTCATTTCTTTTTCATTTCGTATTATTCCGCTACATGCCACGAGCTATCTCACTTTATTCACGTAGCATTCAAGTGAAAAATGTAATTTTTTTAGGCAGCTAAATGTGTTAACATGAAGTGTATAAAACAAGAAATTCTGACGTTAGTATGGTAAGTATATTCGCTGTTTATTCACACTTTATGATCCAAACCTTTGAAAAATCATCCTATAGGCCTACGTGAAGTACTTTGTCTTTTCCTAAATATGTCGTGTATCACAAGTGTTTTTAACATTTCTTAACATAAAGGTATCTCATTTTTGGTTAAGTTGAGCATTTACCTATATTTTACAAATAAATTATAATAATTAATTTATAATTAATATTAATAAAACAGAGAGAAAAGAATAGGTGTGTTGGTTTTGCCTAGTAAGAAATAGTTCTTATTTAAAATGTTATTAGTAGATGCCCACGAATGCGGTGCGCTGTCCCTTTGGTGTAAGATTCTACACTTAGTTAAGCCTTATTTGTATGAAGCGGAGGGATAGCCGGAAATTAGAACTTCAGCAGGACTTCAGGGAAGTTTGAAGTAACTATGAATGGACTATAAGACTAAATTCACATATTACACTCTCAGATATTTTATGGAGTTCAACTTGCTCACTACAGAAAATGTTCACGTGTGCTCTTAAATGGATTGAATTCTATAGAACTTGAGTTATTACTTCAATGTTTTGAAAGGCTTTTAAATCACGCAGCTATATTCAATAAATATTGAAGTGGCAACTTAAAATATTTGCACAAATTTTTCAATTTAAAAAATTATAATTAAGCTCAGTAATTTGTTTTAACCTCTACAAACCATAATATTACGAGAAATTGATTTCTCAAATTCAAAGCAAACATTTTTTCAAATATAATATATCTGCATGAAATAAATTTTAATATATCTGCAAATATTTTGTAGCTTAAATGCGCATAAGTTAAATTCTTAGGACTTTATATATATTATATATATACTTTACTTACGTGTTTAAAATTTAAAATAAATAGTAATTGAATATACTGTTGTACACTTTTTATTAATAAGCATATGCTACCAGCTCATTACGGTGCCAGTATCATGGTTGAACGCTGCACTGAGTAGCCTTTGCGCCGCATTGAGCAGCAAGCATTTTTTTCATACTTTTTTCAAGCAATGTTGAGAAATTGTAAAAAAAAATAAGGAAATTTTTAATTAAGAAAAAAGTTTCGAGGTGAAAAACGGAAAATTTTGAGCCAATATGGCCGCCGCCCAGGGTGTAAGTCAATCGGCCGCCTATGATCCAAATCCTCCTCCATATTCCCTGTCCTCAGACCTACCAAACCACACTACTAGTAATTATTCTATCTTAGACGTGGTTTTTATTTTTTTTCTTGGCGTTTTTGAAAACACAAAATCTTTTTTTTTTTTTTTCGTGAACTTATATTAATCGCAATAAGGTAATTGATATGCAGAGAGAATATTATTTAAATTTTAAATCCAACCGGAGGTTTTAAGTGCACTACGGTGTTTTTTGTTTTTATTATGTACGTTATCATAACAGTAAAACTTAAAATATTTAATGCAATGCAACTTAAATAATTTAACCAAAGATAGTTGCATCGCACACATGCACATTAAAACATCGTACAGTGTTAGTAGCTAGAATTAGGCTAATTATAGTTTATGTTTTTTTTTATTCTTTGTTAAAACGATAGCTTGCATTATTTATACTTCTGCGTGATATGACGGATTAAATTTTTTTTATATAAATGAGTACATTTCAATCTTGTAACTGCTGTTTGTACTCGCAATAGGTTTATTTATAGACTAAGATGTACTTTGTCAGTATTCTAAAACACCTCTTACCTTAATCGAAATTCCCAGTTATCTGTAACCGCTGGCTCTTAATCCTTGCGACACAATACAATCCAGAAGCTTCATAAGTGTAAATCACGTTCAGTCAAAAACTAACTCTACGTGGAATGGTACAGCTTACAAATTATTAACACACTTCTGGACAACGCAGCGATTGCGACAGAATATGGCGAAAAATCAGCTGTTTATCTGTCACGCACTTTTCAAAACAATAATCATAGAAATGACTATAAACAGTGAACCTAAAGACAGGAACGTAGTATCGTATTCCTTCTCTATGCCGAGCAAGCCATGGAATAAATCATTTGGGTTGCGTGTCCCATCGGAACCTTAGGTATATTGCCGTTGCACGACAACTCATAATAAAGATAATTTCCCAAAATCTAAGTGCACTTCAAATTATATTCGATTTTTGACTATATTAATTGTCATCAACCATTTTGACGTTACAACCGCGGCCATTTTTACCTTTCAAGAAATTGAATGTTTTTAATTCCTTCGAAGATTTTCGTAATATATTCTTGAATTCAATTTTCCATCCATTAATCAGAATGGTTCTCAGCGATACTTATCAATGTCGAGTGTAGCTGTGAATATGGTGTCTTTTGAGGAATTAACAGACTGGTCAGGGGACTATGTACCTACCTTGTTTTTTGTTGGCTAGTTTAGTCAAAATAATTTTACGCAACGGCATATTGTGGTCTGTTGCTGGTCACTAATTTTAAATGGATGTATGTGTAATTGGAAGTTATCGTTTCATTATAGAGTCAGTATTTTACAGAATTTTATAAGCGATAATTTTCGAGGTTATGGTCCAGCACAACCCCACAGGTTGTTCATACCAAAATTACCCCCCCCCCCTCCCCGATTTCAGTTTACGGCAGAAAGGGGTAGCAAAGCGAGCTATGCCGTTGTAACCAAAATAGTGTTCAAGTTTTATTTCATAGACTTAAAAGAAGTTCAGATGTTTAAAAATTTCAACACAATTTGTACCGAATGCGTTTCATTGATGCGCATATGTGTGAAACTACGTTAGCATTCACTAACTTTAATTCAATTAAATATTTGAACGTATTAAATGGCCTTTAGATATTGCTGCAGTGGTCTCCGAACTAATTGGCTACTGAGACGAGGTATTCGTGAATTCTGAATCCAAGGCAGAGGCTGAACCGACCTCGTACATTTCAAAAACAGCATTTTACATTGAAATCTTGCCTCAGCTTATTATTTAGATTAACTTTACTTGTTTTATCACAGAACGTGATAGTTAAACTGTTTTCAGACACATCAATTATATTCAGTTTCCATGGCATGTTTTTTTGTGGCAATTAACTTCCACACACTTTTATAAGTTTCGTAGTCGCTAACTCTACGTCAATTATATGATGAGATAAAATAACGTTCTACTGTAGTATGACAATACTTGTAAGAGATCAGTTTTGTTTATTTCTAACTGGACTACAGCAGTGTGCCTTACTTTTCGAAAGAAGTCTTCTCCGGAATGCAGAAGTGAGGGGGCGCATTCTTGTCGAGGGTAAAAGTTTCGTGGCGACAGAGAAACTTCGACAAACCAGAGACGCTGTGGGCGCAGCCAAAAATCGACCAAGACCTACAGAAATCGACAAGAACCTATAGACTGTTCACGGTAAAATGAGCACTTTTTGAAAGCCCTGCTTAAGTTCTACTTGTATGCACGTTGCGTATTCTTCCGCCTTATGTAAAATTAACACTGGCAAGGGCTTCATCGCTTTATCCATGAGTCGTTCGAGTGAATCTGTGAAATTATAAGAAAAGTAAATATATTACAAACATGTTAATTTTTACACTCCGATACACAAAAAAAAAAAAACAGAAAGCGAAAGAAATGATTTATGTTATCACAAATGGTCACCTGACTATTTTTATTCGACGTTAATGTACTATGGAACTACTTTCCATCCATCGTTACCAACTTTACTGCGCGCATGTCACTCAGTGCGCCCGTTAGAATTTACGTGTGCAGGGGCAGTGATATTTTTCTAAGGTTGATTTCAAAAGTGCTCACTTTATCGTGAACGGCGTTTACAGAGGAAACCACGAGGAAGAGAAGCAGGTCGCCAAATTGCTGGTGCTGACAGCAGTCTGGTTCCGGAAGAAACACAAGCTCGCTCTGCAGCCAGAAACCTCTTAGAATAGGATATATAGAGTGGTTAGTGGGGAAATTTGTTAAGACCACATTCGGGGGGGAAAAAAAAATACCTTCAGACGAGTTTACCCACTTACAAGTTTTACTTATCTAGAATAGTGTTCTAGTGTTCTAGTGGACTTAAGTTTCTATAACATTACTGTCGCCAGTTTTCATAGGAGATCTTACAAACTTTCCCCAGGTGCACATTCTGTCCCATAAACTTCTGACGTGACGTCACTTTACTTTTACAAAAAAAAAAAATGGACTTTCAATCCAACTTTTTCCACCAACCCCACTATATAAATTAACCTCGAAATGACCAGGATATGTTGAGCAGGAGTAATGTTAAGGTCCATGGAATAAGAGAGACGCAAAAAAAGTGATGGGTATGGAAAAATAAGTTTGGAGAAATTTCATACTTTTGCAATTTATTTCCAGGACTCTTGGACAAACATAAAAAACCCACTATCAAGGTTTCAATTCGAACATTTTCCCCTGGTTTACTCCGTACTCCCAGGCCTAATGACAGCACCCACTCACCTCTCCGCCCTCGTCAACTAAAAAATTCTCAAATGTTGATCCTCCGCCTTCTCTTCCAGTCCCACGTGGTTAGATTGCTTAGTGACGACGAACTCCACTCTCGGATGTATGGGCAAGCTTGACACCAAAGTTCTAAAAATAACGTAACCTGAAATATGTTAAGAAATATTGTGAAGAAAAGCCAATCATCGCTTGGAGAGAAAAAAAAAAAAAAAAAAAAAAAAAAAAAAAGCATTTGTCTTACTAAATAAAGTCATAATTGGAATATGTAGTGGAGTGAGTGAAGAGGTTTGGCGGCTTTTAAAAAAATAGAGGTCTGGAGAGCCGATGAGAGTGAAGCGAGGTGAGTATGGAGCGGCGCCAGAATGCAAGGGCGGGGGGAAACGGGAGATTCCCACATGCGAAAATCTGGGGATGACCCCGCCAGGAGTCGAACCCGGTTCGCCTTGGTGGGAGGCAGGTAGTCGGACCACTACGCCACTGCGGCCCGGAATGGAGTGGAGAGGTTTTGACCGGTGCCTACCAGCGAGTTGAGGGTGATATGAGTTGAATATGGAGCGGCGACGGAATGCCAGGTCGGGAGGAAACGGGAGATCCCCGAGAAAACCCGCCGAGATAAACCTCTCTCGTTGCCCTCCCAGCACAAGTACACATTTTCAGCTTGTGATGTATCGTTTTAAGGTGGCCGTCGGTTTGAAGGAATTTTGCACGTCTGAGGCCTAAAAGCGTGGTAGCGCTAGGGGCGACCGAGACATGCGCATCAACTCTCTCATCGCCTCTACGCGCAGAACACTGAACAGGCGCGCAGTCTTGCCGTCGATAACGTGCCTCTATGAGACTTTCACCGGAGACCCTACCATTTTATGACGTAATAAAGGTTTGATGTACGTCCCTATTTCTTCTTTAATGTTCTGCACCAGTATTTTCATACCTAAAAATTTTCACTATCACAAAAACATGCTTTAGAGAGAAATGGTAATACTGAAAAACGTTTATAGACGCGTAACGTTTCGTGAATACTATTCGTAAACAGACCTCACTCAAACACGTTGGAAGGTTTTTTAATAAAACATTTTCTGCTGGAGCTCTGCACACCGTTCGGCGGTCTACCCAGGCGACCTGCCACCTTAAGGCTCCTATGTACCGAAACGTTTTCTGTGAAATCGTTGTTTGCGCGTAAGCGCGCGTCTCGGTAAATGAATGTTCTAGAAATACAAAGTTTTGCCAAAAAGGATAAAACTATTTTCTATGTCGCTATCTTTTTACTTTTGTCATATTAAGTGTGTTAATGGCGAAAAAAAAAAATCGTGAAAGTGGTCAAATGTAACATTTTTAAAGCTTGCGTATGAAGTTTCTCTAAGCGGTAAGAGAAAAGTACGATTATAGGCTGTTCACAGTAAAGTGAGCACTTTTGAGGCCCTAGTTACTTTTTCCTTTCAGCCATTCCTCATCCTTTAACCACCTTTTAAACAAATATTGCCATGTAAGTAATGAACACCGTGTGTATATTCCACCGCACTCGAAAGTTAACGATTAAGGCTAAAATAAAATGTATTTACTGACTATTACTTCAAATCAGAGGGCTTTCAAAAGTGCTCACTTTACCGTGAATATACTATACACGCAGAGATATTGTGTATTAAATCGGCTGATGAACTGCTGCAGGATCCGTGTTGTTAATTTGGCTATTTTGATGATGGCTTTGAAAGAAAGTAGTACTCAGAATTAAAAGTTGTAATTTAAAATCTTAATTATACTTACAACATTTATGGTTTAAATTATCGTTTTAACTCAACATTAAATCTTCTTGGCTATGAGTGACTGGACTTTAAAAACATGTTTAGCATTTATGACGGAGGATGTCAACACGTACGAACAGTAAATGCTTCCAGCCAATGGCCAGCCATGTTTGTGTTTCCAGTTTCCAGCCCGGCGAAGGCCGTTGTGAGTGTGCCTTTTTTCTCATCGCGTTTATTATACGAATATCTGGTTGGTGTTGTCGGAATATTTAACCGGTAGTTTATTAATTTTTCAGTTGCTTTTTCAAGCATAGTTGGTTGTAGGTACCGTTGTGCGTTTTGTTGAGTGAAATGTAATATTAATAAGCACGTGTTTACCACTTCGTTAAAACGGCTCGTTCCGCCATTTTCCTTACCGTCTTCCACAATGAAGTGACACGAATACAATTTACGTATGTAAGTTAAAGTTTGTTTGTATCAGGAAACGTACGTAGTGTTGAGTTTACTGAATGATTGTGCAAATAAATTATGTAATGCCAGTGACGAAGAAACGTGGTTTTAGCGAAGTAAATGCGCAAGGATCGCCATAGAAAAACACGTGTTCAACTGGTTGCAAATTTTATGAACAGTAAATTTGCGTGTTTTGTAAATGTATTTGTAAACCGTTAAAATAATTATTTAAATGCACGTGTCCTAAAAAAAGCAGCACTTTCCACGCTTTTGTAGGGAGTGATAAATATTTGTTTATTTGTCTGTATTGTAAATTCAACGAGTGTAAAGTTAACTTCGGTCAAAGTGTGTGCGTGCATTTATTGCTGCATCTGTATGAATACGAACAGCGACGTACGTATCGCATTTTTTTTTAAATTAAAGTTAAAATTTTCGATGTTATTATATAAATGGTATTTCCATACGAACAAAATTTTCCACTGCTCCATCGAGAAAATATGCAACTCAAAACACCACACACCCGTAAGAACATCAAAATAATGCCGTCTCACGAAAAACGTGTTAAACTAAAGCCCCACCCCCGTCAAACTGTTTCCTTTTTCCCCTTTGAAATAAAATAAACAGAACCCCAACAGATTTAACTCTGTAATTAAAAAATTAAACAGCTTGGAATGCCAACCTAGCTATAACATCCTACATTAATTACTGGACGGAAATTAGCTATCTGTGCCTGCCATGACATGGAACATGAGGGAGGAAAATGCAAGTGTGCTTTGGACTCAAAACATTTGTTTATAGGTTGTTCACGGTAAAGTGAGCACTTTTTAAGATCCTCCCAGCAGCCATTAACCACTAATACGTGTATTTTTATTGCAACCTCACACGTTATCTTTTCAGAGTGATGAAATTTATACACTGTGTTTATTAGTTACATAGCAATGTTTATATTAAAAAGTGGCGGAAAGATAGAAATTGGCTGAAAGGAAAATTTTAGCAGAGCCTTAAAAAGTGCTCACTTTACCGTGAACAGCCTATACAAACGTATTTCTCTTCAGTGACAAAACAGCTGCGGTGGAAGGATACATCGTGGCCTTGCTACTTTTCTAGAACTGTCAAAATTTGCCCCACTTAAATGAAATTGACAATAGTTTCATCTGTGTACTTTCATCGCGTGTAATAAAACACCCCACTGTTACAGATCTAGTTTACACAGTACAGCGTTAGGACGGAAACACGGCATGTCTGGCGCGAATCGCTCCCTCGCTTCTTGACCTTGGACGCACTGCCAAATAGTGCGTGTAGAATTAGGGATTGAGTGTGCCGGGATGTTGACGAGTCGCGGCCCACGGCTGGCGGTAAACACAGAGGCGTGACTCATTGCAGGCAGACACTCACGCATGCGCACAGCTGTCTGCCACTCGCACCGCCTGCCTTGTTCGAGGAACAAGACAGGCGTAGTCAGTCGGGCGATGATCGCCGACGCTTCTAGGTTTGATTCAGACTCTGTTTGCAGTGGCGTGACGTCACTTGTTTGTCGCCACACGAGCTGAGCTGTTTGCGAGCTAATTGCAGGTCGGCCTCGAGAGGCGGTGATGTCACGGGCTGAGTGATTAGCCGGCAATTAGCAGGCTGATGTGTCAACTCTTCGCACCTTCATCAGTAACACCAGGTGAACTATCATGTCGCTTGAAACTACAGCAGGGTTTCACACGATGCAAGATGGGTGCAAAACTTGAGCGAGATGCCGACCTTGCACAAGTTTGTGTGCAACGCCCGAAATGAGGAGATACGAGCAGGCCCTATTTTTCTCGTGCAAGGCGATGCAAGTTGGGATCGTATTGGTCCTTGTATGCTGGTCATGTGCCCTGTCGTAAATTCAACCATAGAGTAAAAAGAAAATCATAATCTGAGGTGTGCGAAGAGGAATACAGGGAAATAAAACATTGCTGGGAAATAACTTTAAAGCGTGGATTGATATCTAGACAGTTCGCTGAGAATAAAATAAAAATTATATTTTTGAGTCATAGCTTTGTAACAAATACCTTGTTGAAGTAAGCAACTTCATATTTTGTATTATAATACCTTGGCTGTTTGGTACTCACCAGGGCTATCAGACTTGGACCTACCTATGTGGATAACGCCGGCTTCGATAGCTCACTCAACAGTCTAGTAAAATATTTTAGAATAACAATGAAAAATAGCCTTTTTTTTTCACGGATTTTATGAACAGGTACAACGTGCAACAAAACATTACAGCATTTTTTGAGGAATTGTCAATATAGTTCCAAAATGACACATATGTATTACTACATTTACCAAAAAAAAATTTTGATAAAATCTGCAACAACTTGTAACACACTTTTTTTTAATGTAGGAAAGTGTAGGCATTCAGGTGTTACATTACGGTATTGCAAAATTCATAACATCTAAACTGCATAGCTTAACCCAATGAAATTTGAGGAAATATGTTCTTATATGCCTAAGAGGTAGAAACAAAAATGAAACGACTGTTCCGGAAAAAGTTAAGGTTCTACATGCAATTTCAATGATTTTTCACTGTGGTCTTAAACTTTTGACCGGTTCTGTAGTTGGCATTCTCGTACGAAATGCATCTTGTATCGTGTGAAACCTGCTTTAAGATGAGGTAGACCAATCTCGCTGGCTGCGCACAACCAATCACCGTGTCCCAACTCTACGGCCGTTTCTCAATTGGCCCAAAGAACGCTCTCTTGTGCTCTCTCTCTCTCTCGCGCGGATGACGTCACTGAGCGCTCTCTGGTCGTCTCAATTTGCCTGAGAGAGCGCGAAAGAGTCGAGAACACAGACAGAGCACGAAGTTGTATACTCACTAGCGCTCTCTCGCAGGCGCCATATTTGTTTACATTATTTCCGTGTTTGAGTAAGGTTATAGTAGTTTTCTAAGTCTAAACCACGTTGCATTTTAACTGTAAGTGTATGATTTCAACTGTTTTAAACGGCAAAATAACATACGCAACACGTGTTTATAAAAATATAAATATGGATTTCTGATTAAATCTCTCGTTTTGTTTGTCACTTTGCTGCAACATTACGGTAAAATATAAAACAATAAAATAGTATTTTTTTGCACTAATGATTGTTCTGGTAGTGCTATAATTATCTGTGAATTATTTTGAACACATAAATATTTACAATAGCTATGACCGCAATTTTAGGTTAACATAATTTCTGCCTTTTGGCATCAGCTGTTTGTCTGACGTCTGAGAGAAACGAGAGAGTGGTTGTCTCAATTCTACAGAGCGAGAACACGAGAGAACGCGAAGCAATGCTATCGCCAGGTTGTGCGAAAGAGTGCTCTCTCTCTCTCTCTCTCTCTCTCTCTCTCTAGAGAGAGAGAGAGAGAGCTAGAGAGAGAGAGAGAGAGAGAGAGAGAGAGAGAGAGTATTCTTTAAATTGAGAAACTGCCTGAACTGCTTTTCTGCCGACACGTCTGGCGAAAATGGCGTGGTTTAGATTTTAGGTTAGAAAGCTGATTTGTAAACAAATGCTTCGAGAGGCACGTATACTTCCACCAACCAATTCTTAATGAAGTTTGATTAAATTCAAATTGGTTAAAGTATTTTACTCATATAATAGTGCTTGTCATTTGAAAATTTAGATATAAGCAAACACTTTCATCACTGTCGACTATGTGACTTTGACAGTTGTGTTAGGATTGGGGTAGTACAATGTTGGGTATATGCGCAGAAGACAAATAAGCGGTCTACCTCATCATTAGTCTATGGCTTTAAAGCTTGGTTTACATTGGTCAAGTGAAGAGGTCGAGTACATGCTGGACCAAGCACTCAGTGCAGCATGTACTCGCCCTTTTACTCGCGTGGCAGTTCACATTGAAGTGTGAAAAATAAGACAGCATACTTACAAGCTTGGTTTACATTGGTCAAGTGAAGAGGTCGAGTACATGCTGGACCAAGCACTCAGTGCAGCATGTACTCGCCCTTTTACTCGCGTGGCAGTTCACATTGAAGTGTGAAAAATAAGACAGCATACTTACAAGCTTGGTTTACATTGGTCAAGTGAAGAGGTCGAGTACATGCTGGACCAAGCACTCAGTGCAGCATGTACTCGCCCTTTTACCCGCGTGGGAGTTCACATTGAAGTGTGAAAAGTAAGACAGCATACTTACAAGCGTTGCACAACGCAGTGAAAATGTCTGATTACCTTCGTCGGAGTGCAGTGAAAAGGTGTTTAAAAAGGGTTTCAGAAACCTTGTTAGACAAAGTAAACGAAATGTTGGACAAAGAAGTGAATAGGGAAAAGAGATTGTGGGTAAGAGACTGGTTGAAGCGGAGAGACACTAATGGGGCATCAGCACTGCTTTCGAGGGCGCTAGCGACGGAGGATGTTCATGTGTACAGATCGCTTTTGAGAATGACGCCGGAAATTTTCGATACCCTTTTGGAGTTAGTTGGTGTTTATCAACATGAAAACAACTGGTTCCTGGGAGATTCGTTAGTTTAATTTTTGCCTAAGAGTAAAATTAAAATAGGTGTTTACGTAACTAATGTCAGTGAAGGATTATTTCAATTATTGTTTAAAAACTCTCCAAATGGATATTCCGACAGCAATTTGCAGAAACATAAAGAACTTATTCTTCGAACAAATGCTAATATGCGTTGAGGAAATGAAAACTACCCAAAAATACATTTACTAGGAGATATAGTAGGAAGTGGAATATACAAAGATGAAATCATCAACCACTTTTCACCTGTATATTGGAACAATCCTAATAAATTGGTTGATAGATCAAAACTTCTCATCGCTTCGAGAGAGTCTGGGAATAATTCACATACAAACGAAATTGTTTCTATTGTTAAAGAGTTAACGGAAGGTGGTTATATTACAAATGAAGTTAAGTAAGATTGCTCAAGAGCTTCATGCTCCTGCAAGGATAAGATGCCCTAGAAGAAGAGTTATAACTCATGGTTTAAATTATCTTTTTTAAGCCGATTTATTGTGAAATGACTTTGATTTCAAAATATAATAAGGGATACAAGTATATTTTAACAGTAATAAACGTTTATTCGAAATATGGTTGGGGTATACCTTTGAAAAACAAAACTGGGAAACAGGTTACTGATGCAATTAAGATCGTTTTGAAAGGGAGAAAGCCCAATTCGCTCCAAACCAACAGGAGAACCAAAGTTTTTTCTAGACCGTTCCGGAAACTAATGGCCAAATATGGTATTAATCACTTCACAATATATTCGGAGCTTAAAGCGAGTGTTGTGGAACGTTACAACAAATCGATTAAGCAATTAATATATAAACATTTTACATCGAGGGTGACTTACAAATGGGTTGACGTTCTGCCTGAAATAGATAAATTTTATAATTCTAGATATCATAGAACTATCAAAATGGTCACCAAAGAAGTTACAGATGATAGATTAATGAAAACTATTTATGAGAATGTTAAAGTCATCGACGAAACAAAACCAAAGTTGGGGAATTTATATGTATCTTGAAGCAGAAAGGGATCTTTGAGGAAAAAAACGTTGAATCTGTCTTCTGAAATATTTAAAATTATTTCAATTAGACAAATACATCCCAGACTGTATTGCATAGAAACATATGACGGATAACCAATAAAAGGTGGATTTTACAAACATGAATTGCAAAAAGTCAGTTCTCCAAATTAATATTTGGTTGATAAAATCATTAAAAGGGAGAAAGATATGTCCTTGGTCCGATGGAGAGGATTCTTAAAAGCACACAACTCCTGGGTCAAGAATCCAGATCTTAAAGATTGTAATATAATGTTTGTAAAAATTGATGGTACTCTGAAGTTTTCTCGCATGTTAAATATATTTGTAAGCCTATCTACCACCAACATCCCTCCAAATATCTCAAAAATAGAAAAATGAGGGAAAAATGAGCTTTAATCCACTTTTGCAATCAACTCTACATCTATATAAGACATTGCAACTCACCGCTCTGGTCAGTCGCCTTTAGAGCATCACACCGTCAACATCGTATACAGCTCCTGCTACCCCCGCCCAAAAACAAAGAAAGAAATAAAATCAAGAAAAAATTTAATTCTATTAAAAATTGAGCCTTTATATTAATCCTTTTTATTGACTCTTTCAATTAAATTTAACCATTTCGTTAAAATTTTACCCTTTCAATTAAATTTAACCCATTCGTTTAAATTTAACCCTTGTAATTTTTGATTGGATTAAAATCGGATTAAGGATTAATCCTTTCAATCAAACCGATAATCCATCAATTAATCCCCATTAATCTAAGTTGGTCTAGTACCGGCCCGTCCCTACTACTCACCTGTTTCATAAAGTATGAGAAATGTTTTTCAAGTACAAGGAATAATCGCTTAATGTTTATTACATAAGTCCGTCTGTCAAGTCGCAAGCTTGTGTCATAATGTTTGTAGTAGTTAATAACTCTTGCGAAGTCGCACTGGGTACAAATATCCCCATCTCCTGGCCTGTGGATTCACATGCAACATACACACTTTGGGGCGAAGGACTTGCAGGAGGGACTTAATAACTACTGCTGGCAAATGACACACTACTTGTAGGTGACTATAAGCTAATCGATTCCTTAAATGTGTATGACTGTAACCCATACTAACCCTTCCCCTGATAAGCCTTCCAGCATGACACAGGAGGAAGTTAATAAGCCCTTTCCAATCGAATACAAATGAGGTAAAGGCTATTCACGATAAAGTGAGCACTTTTGAAATCAACCTTAGAAAAAAGTCACTGCCCCGTGCCAGCACATATTTAAACGGGCACACTGAGTGACATACGCCCAGTAAAATTGGTAACGATGTGTGGAAAATAGTTCCATATCTTAACATGGAACAAAAAGTGTTAGGTCACCATTTCTGATAATGAAAATTATTTCTTTCGGTTTCTGTTCTTTTATGCATCGGCGTACGAAAATGAAAAAATGTGTAAAATATTTTCTTTTATAATAATTTCACAGTTTCGCTTAACCGACGCATAAATAAATTGATGAGGCCCATGGCAATGTTAATTTTACATAAGGCGGAAGACTACACTATGTACAGACAAGTAGATCCTAAGCCGAGCTTTCAAAAGTGCTCATTTTATCGTGAACAGCCGTTGTGTCTTATTCAGACATTTTACACAAAATCCTTATAACAAGTTGCAGGTTTATTATAATAAAGCCCGCAAATCTACAGCTGTAGCACATAATATATTTGACGCACTTTAGTGCGATTAGTGGAGGGGCAAATGCTCCCCCCCCCTCGCCCTGGTCAACACCTTCTCGACGTCCTTTGGGGAGTGTGGTGGTGGGATTTGGGCGGCTCTTAAATCGGGGTCTTGGGAGCCGATGAGGGTGAATCTAGGTGAGTATGGAGCAGCGGTGGAATGCCAGGGTGGGGTAAACGGGATATCCCTGAGGAAATCCGCTGACCAGTGGCAATGTCCGGCACGACTTCTCTAATACGTAATTATATCTAACTTGTGTTAGGAGTGGGATGGACCCCTGCGTTTTTTGTGAAATAGTTGTTTGAGCAAATCCGCGTATCTAGGTAAATAAATATTCTGCAAATACGACTATTTGTCAGGAAAAATATAAAATAATTATCTATGCCACAATTTTTTTGACTTTTGTAATTTTAAGTGTATTCTTGGAGAGAGAAAAAAATCGTGAAAAGGGTCAAATATCACATTTTTAAAGCTTGTCTATGCAGTTTCCTTAAGCGGCAAGAGATAAATACGATTATACGCATGTTGTTTAATCTGTGGTATTTCATCACTTGTAATGAAACCCCGCAGTTACAGACCTAATTTGCACAATACAGTGTTAAGGCAGAAACACCGCACGCCTTGCGCGTAGAAGCGATGAGGCGCTAGGCGTGCGTGTTAGTGTCGCCCGTATCGCTCCCTCGCTTCTTGACTTTGGACGAGGGAGTCCATCCCACTCTTAAACTGCTTGCCTCATGATATTAAATTGCAATGTTTTGTTCGTAGATATATTTACATAACACAGGGTGAAAATAAGTGTTACATTCTTGTTTAACAGCACGTGCAAAAGTACGACACACAGTGAGTGAGAGAGAGAGAGAGAGAGAGAGAGAGAGACAGAGAAGGTGGTAGAATGCGTGATAAATTAGAATGTACGTAGACATAGTTGCAAAAATTTTAAGTAGAAAAACTTTATTAATGTTATTTATCAAGTGGTTTAGTTTTTCAATCAAGCTATCATCGAGGTCGTGTCATGAAACCACAAAATATGAACAAAATCCAAGGGATAAAACTTAGCTCTTGGACAACCCTTACGGCAATGGTAATTATGACAAGAGGAGGAAGGCCGAGCAGTTTGCAGAAAGGCGGAAGTGAGCGGTGACTTTGGGGAACAGTCAGCAGTTGATGGAGAGCCCAGTGTAAATAAAACGAAGGAAGGAAGGAAGGAAGGATCTGGTGATAAACTAAGGGCCGGGTCACGCAGGGCAATTAAGGTCGCTTCGAGCTGGCTGCGAAGACGAAGAGCCGGCGAACAGGGCAGGGCGCCGAGCTATCGCAGCTAGTGGCGCGTGGAATGAGCTACAGCCCGTTCACTATAAACTGAGCACTTTTCAAAGCCCTGCTTAAGATCTACTTGTACGCGCGTTGAGTATCCTCCCACCACGCGCGAAATTATCATTCCAGTGTGTTCGATCACTTTATTTCATGCGTCGGTCAACCGAAATTCAGGAAGTATCAGGAAAGAAAATATTTTACAAATTTTCTAATTATTACAATTATGTGCATTAAAAAATCAGAAAGCAAAATAAATAATTTCAGTATTCAAAAATGTTTACCTGACGATTTTTTTTTTCCAGTGTTAAGACATGGGAGTACGTTCTCTCTCATGTTAAAGGCTATTCAAAATGAAGTGAGCACTTTAAAAATGAACCTTAAAAAAAAAGTCACTACCCCTGAACTTAATGCATATATTTGAATGTGTGCACTGAGTTACATTCGCCCAATGAAGTTGGTAACGTTGGATGGAAAGTAGTCCCATAACTTCACATTAATTCTTTCACTTTCTGTTTTTTTTTAATGCATCGAAGTGTAAAACTGAGCAGATTTGTAAAGTATTTACTTTCTTAATAATTTCACAGTTTCATTTGACCGACGTATGAATGTTACATAAGGCGGAGGGATACACAGAGTGCATAGATTTAGATCTTAGGCAGGGCTTTCAAAAGTGCTCATTTTACCGTAAACAGCCTATAAAAGTGTGATCTAGATAGTTATGAATACCGAAATAATTTCTTTTGTTTCCGTTTTTTTTTTTTATAAATGTAGTGTTAAGCAAACTGGTAAACTATTTACTATTCTAATTATTTCAGTTTCACTCGACCGACGCATGAATAAAATGATAAGGCACATGGTAATGTTAATTTTACATAAGGCGGAGGAATACACAACGTGCCTACAAGTAGATCCTAAGCAAGGCTTTCAAAAGTGCTTACTTAGTTTATAGTGAACAGCCCATACCAACTTTATTGGACGCCTGCCACTTGGTGTGCCTATTAAAAATAGTGAAGAATGGCGACGGCGATATAAAATAAAAATACACAGCGTTGTCGATATAGTTTAAAACGCTGTTTTACACAATAATACACATCGTAAACTGCGAGCTACTTTACGTGACAAAGATTCCGCTCACTTTGGCACTTATCAACTACCACGTTTGTGTTTCAATAACAAAATTTACAAATTGGCTACAACATTATCGGCTTTCATTTCTGTCCTGGAAAAAAATATTTACATCGAAATATTCCAAAATTTTCTTTTAATTATGACTGGCTGTTGCCCGCGGCTCCAACTGCATGCAAAATTCAAACCCTAGTTATAATGACCAAGTGCTCTATCTTAATTGTTCTTCCTTATTACTGTAATATTCTGGATTAGCACATAGGGAATATTTCATCCCGGAAAAACGAACATTTCTTTAAAGAATATAAAAAAACAGACCTCAAACCAGCGCCTACTCAAATTTATTTTATATATTCCCTAAGAAACTGTTCATTTTTCCGGGATGAAAAGTACCCTATGTGCTAATCCAGAATATAATCTAACTATGTAAAAAATTTCATCCAAATCCGTCGAGCCATTACTGCGTGACTGAGTAAGAAACAAACTTACAAACTTTCGCATTTATAATGTTAAGTTATTAGGATTAGGATAGACGCTACGGCTTACAATTATCCCGTGAGGCAAGTAGGGTGGCCCATTAAAGTGGCTTACAAGTAAAAATGTTTCAACTCCTCAAAAGTCATGTGGGGCCGCGGTGGTGTAGTAGTCACGCTTCTCGTCTCCCACAAGAGCGAACTGGGTTCGATTCCCAGCGGGCTCCCCCCCCCCCCCCGGGGGGGTTTCTAAAGCAGGAATCGTGCCGGACGACGTCGCTGGTCGGCGGGTTTTCTCGGGGATATCCCGTTTCCCCCCACCCTTGAACTTCCGGCGCTTCTTCGTTATCACCTCAATTCACCCTTACTCACTCACAGAGCTACACACATGCGTGCAATCACTGATGTCACATGCCATGTGGTACTTACTACCTGGGGCTATTTTCGTGTGAATGAGTGTTTTTGCAGTTCAAGCTAACCTAGGGGAGTTAGGGTGGGTTTACGATTGACTTAACAGAATAAGTTTGCCGTGTGCTTAGTTTATGACTGTCGTGTGCGGGTCCTGACGGGTCGTGCGCGTTCTTGGCGTGACTTAAGAGGTCGCTATATTTTATATCTTAAGTGCAAGCCAAGACGAAGAAGCCAATCAAAGACCAGTGTAATTTGTTTTTGGCGGGAAAATGTATTTACATCTTGGATTTAGACTATATCGTATTGTGAATTCGTAGGCAAATTATTATTTTAATCGAGATGCAATATCCTCTTAATTTAACGAACAGTTCATGGTTATGTTTATTTCTTGGAAGAATTCGCTTTCATTATCATTTTCATATGTATTGATGTAAAGGCCCAATGTTGGCATCAGCTTTCTCATATATCGAGTTTTCACGAGTCTTCAAAACGTTTACACAAGCATTAACCAAAAATAATTAAATATGTGTAAATAATCTTCACTCTTGTCCATATTTCCAGGTTATATCGGCTGCTTTCGTCTTCTATGATTCTGATTGGCTAGACATTACAGTTGCTAATACAATGATAAACTGCAAAGCTTCTGATTGTTCTTTTTCCGTGTGCTTATATAGTCATTATGTATAATGCTTAATTCTTCAGTCTTTAATCGTAAACAAATCTTCCGTGAGTGAGTAAGGAGGTCGTTTTCATAAACGCGTATGCGCAGTAGACCCGGCTACGTCTAGTCATAGGCGGTCACGATCGCGGCGTGCTGTGTTAGTGTAGGTCACTACAACGGCCACGGTAGTGGCGTGCTGTGTTAGTGTAGGTCACTACAACGGCCACGGTAGTGGCGTGCTGTGCTAGTGTAGGTCATTTACAACGGCCACGGTAGTGACGTGCTGTGATAGTGTAGGTCACTACAACGGCCACGGTCGTGGCGTGCTGTGTTGGCGCAGGTCACTACAACGGCCACGGTAGTGGCGTGCTGTGCTAGTGTAGGTCATTTACAACGGCCACGGTAGTGGCGTGCTGTGCTGGCGCAGGTCACTACAACGGCCACGGTAGTGGCGTGCTGTGCTAGTGTAGGTCATTTACAACGGCCACGGTAGTGGCGTGCTGTGCTGGCGCAGGTCACTACAACGGCTACGGTCGTGGCGTGCTGTGCTAGTGTAGGTCATTTACAACGGCCACGGTAGTGGCGTGCTGTGTTAGTGGAGGTCACTGCAACGGCCACGGTCGTGGCGTGCTGTATTGGTGTAGGTCAGTACAACGGCCACGGCCGTGGAGTGCTGTGTTGGCGCAGGTCATTTACAACGGCCACGGTCGTGGCGTGCTGTGTTAGTGTAGGTCACTACAACGGCCACGGTCGTGGCGTGCTGTGCTAGTGTAGGTCATTTACAACGGCCACGGTAGTGGCGTGCTGTGTTAGTGTAGGTCACTGCAACGGCCACGGTCGTGGCGTGCTGTGATAGTGTAGGTCATTTACAACGGCCACGGTAGTGGCGTGCTGTGCTGGCGCAGGTCACTACAACGGCCACGGTCGTGGCGTGCTGTGCTAGTATAGGTCACTACAACGGCCACGGTAGTGGCGTGCTGTGCTAGTGTAGGTCATTTACAACGGCCACGGTCGTGGCGTGCTGTGTTGGCGCAGGTCATTTACAACGGCCACGGTCGTGGCGTGCTGTGTTAGTGTAGGTCACTACAACGGCCACGGTCGTGGCGTGCTGTGATAGTGTAGGTCATTTACAACGGCCACGGTCGTGGCGTGCTGTGCTAGTGTAGGTCATTTACAACGGCCACGGTCGTGGCGTGCTGTGCTAGTGTAGATCACTTACAACGGCCACGGTAGTGGCGTGCTGTGATAGTGGAGGTCACTGCAACGGCCACGGTCGTGGCGTGCTGTGTTGGTGTAGGTCAGTACAACGGCCACGGCCGTGGCGTGCTGTGCTGGCGCAGGTCATTTACAACGGCCACGGTCGTGGCGTGCTGTGCTAGTGTAGATCACTTACAACGGCCACGGTAGTGGCGTGCTGTGATAGTGTAGGTCACTACAACGGCCACGGTCGTGGCGTGCTGTGCTAGTGTAGGTCATTTACAACGGCCACGGTAGTGGCGTGCTGTGTTAGTGGAGGTCACTACAACGGCCACGGTCGTGGCGTGCTGTGCTAGTGTAGGTCATTTACAACGGCCACGGTAGTAGCGTGCTGTGTTAGAGGAGGTCACTACAACGGCCACGGTCGTGGCGTGCTGTGCTAGTGTAGGTCATTTACAACGGCCACGGTAGTGGCGTGCTGTGTTAGTGGAGGTCACTACAACGGCCACGGTCGTGGCGTGCTGTGTTGGTGTAGGTCAGTACAACGGCCACGGCCGTGGCGTGCTGTGCTGGCGCAGGTCATTTACAACGGCCACGGTCGTGGCGTGCTGTGCTAGTGTAGGTCATTTACAACGGCCACGGTAGTAGCGTGCTGTGTTAGAGGAGGTCACTACAACGGCCACGGTCGTGGCGTGCTGTGTTAGTGTAGGTCATTTACAACGGCCTCGGTAGTGGCGTGCTGTGTTAGTGGAGGTCACTACAACGGCCACGGTCGTGGCGTGCTGTGCTAGTGTAAGTCATTTACAACGACCACGGTAGTGGCGTGCTGTGTTAGTGGAGGTCACTACAACGGCCACGGTCGTGGCGTGCTGTGCTGTCGCAGGTCACTACAACGGCCACGGTCGTGGCGTGCTGTGCTAGTGTAGGTCATTTACAACGGCCACGGTAGTAGCGTGCTGTGTTAGAGGAGGTCACTACAACGGCCACGGTCGTGGCGTGCTGTGCTAGTGTAGGTCATTTACAACGGTCACGGTAGTGGCGTGCTGTGTTAGTGGAGGTCACTACAACGGCCACGGTCGTGGCGTGCTGTGTTGGTGTAGGTCATTTACAACGGCCTCGGTAGTGGCGTGCTGTGTTAGTGGAGGTCACTACAACGGCCACGGTCGTGGCGTGCTGTGCTGGCGCAGGTCACTACAACGGCCACGGTCGTGGCGTGCTGTGTTAGTGGAGGTCACTACAACGGCCACGGTCGTGGCGTGCTGTGCTAGTGTAGGTCACTTACAACGGCCACGGTCGTGGCGTGCTGTGTTAGGGGGGGGGGGTTACTACAACGGCCACGGTCGTGGCGTGCTGTGCTAGTGTAGGTCATTTACCACGGCCACGGTCGTGGCGTGCTGTGTTAGTGTAGGTCACTACAACGGCCACGGTCGTGGCGTGCTGTGCTAGTGTAGGTCACTACAACGGCCACGGTCGTGGCGTGCTGTGCTAGTGTAGGTCACTACAACGGCCACGGTCGTGGCGTGCTGTGTTAGTGTAGGTCACTACAACGGCCACGGTCGTGGCGTGCTGTGCTGGCGCAGGTCACTACAACGGCCACGGTAGTGGCGTGCTGTGTTAGTGGAGGTCACTACAACGGCCACGGTCGTGGCGTGCTGTGCTAGTGTAGGTCACTACAACGGCCACGGTCGTGGCGTGCTGTGCTAGTGTAGATCACTTACAACGGCCACGGTCGTGGCGTGCTGTGTTAGTGGGGGGGCGGGGGGGTTACTACAACGGCCACGGTCGTGGCGTGCTGTGCTAGTGTAGGTCATTTACCACGGCCACGGTAGTGGCGTGCTGTGTTAGTGGAGGTCACTACAACGGCCACGGTCGTGGCGTGCTGTGTTAGTGTAGGTCATTTCAACCAACACGCAACACGGAAGCTCGTTACTCACCGCGGTGAAAAAAGCTCTTTGCAGGTACGTGAAGTCTCATGTCACTCACTGTCCGATACACCAAAATTTTTTTTACGGCTCCGCTGTGTGAAATATAACAAAATAGGTGCCGTTAAAAGCTTTTATTTGTACGGCTGCACTGACGAGCATTACTCACCTTGAGCGGGAATACGGTTGCAATATCCAAATGTTTACGGTGACCGCCCGGGTAGACAAAATGCCAAAAGGGTGTGCACATCTCCAGCAGAAAAACTTTTACTAATAAACTGTCCTACGTGCCTGAGTCAGGTCTGCTTACGAATAGCATTTATGAATCGTTACGCGTCTGTAAACGTTTTACAGTTCCAAAATTACTCTCTAAAGCGCGATTTAGTGATAGTGAAAATGGCTCAAACGGGTGTTTTCACGGTGATACCTATGTATGATCATTGCGGTGAAAAAAAATAGAAAAAAAAAAATAGGGACGTGCATCAAACCTTTATTTTTACTATTACGTCAAAAATGGTTAGTTCTGTGCTGAAAGTCTCATAGAGGCGCGTTATCGACGGAAAGACTGCACGCCAGTTCAGTGCTTTGCGCGTAGAGGCGATGAGAGAGTTGATACGCATGTATCGGTCGCCCCTAGCGCTCCCACGCTTTTAGGCCTCAGGAGTGCAAATTTCCTTCAACCAGGCTGCCAGCAGCCGTTTTATATTCGTGGTTTGCCATGTACAGGATGAACCTGCATATATGTATTCGACACAGAACACATTAACCGTCAAAAGGTTAAGACCATTAGTAAATTTGGTAAAATACTTTCCTGGTTTAAAATTTTTGGTGCAATCTATGTTATACAATTTTATAACATTGTTACTGGCAAAACATCCAATTAGCATAATTAAATTACTGAAATCGGTCAAATAATTTTATATTTAAAAATTACATAGTTCTGAAATTATCGTACACGTATTTATCTAGAAATTTAACTTGTAGACACAATTATTTTACAAATATTTAGGAGTAGTATTTTTTATAACTGACTTTTTAAATACACCTGAAAGAGAAAATCATACGAAGGCGATAATAAATTTGTTAACTGGATTTTTCTTTTTATTAATTGAATTCATTTTGCAATGAAAATTAGCTACACAATAGCAAATTCGAAAACTTAACATAATTGTTACTAGGAGCTAGCGAAGTGGAGTTTCGAGCGTTAGTTTTTTTTTGCACTCTGTAAAGTTATGAAATGTTACATATGTTTGATGAGATCCAAAGCTCTATGGTGTTATCCTTATACCAGCAACGCTAACAACACTAGTTTGCTTGCAGCGATATGCGGCTATCGCACGAACTAATCAGTCAATAAGGAGGTTAACTCGCTAAAACTTGTTAGATAGGCGAGTGTCCAGACCTGTATTCTACAGCCGTGGTCTAAACCATTAACTGTAGAGGAAAAATTGATTTTCTTACTTTGGTAGCTTGTAATACAAATGCAGTAAACCGCGCTTAGACTCTTAATTCAACATTTTGAACCTGCCCATCACACTTTTGTGTCGGAAACTATGATGATTTGACAACTAACAACTGCACTAAAGGGGCACTTTTCGAAACTTCTCTCAGATGACCAAATTCCAAAAAAATGAGAAATATCACCTTAATAACGTGTTATGGTATTACGAGAAATGAGAATATATACCCGTTAAAAAAAAAAAAAAACTAAGTTGATATCGTTATCTCAGTAATTAATTACATTTCGGAAAATACATGGACAGCATCTTATGAGCCCAGTAGTGCAATTTAAGAATTCTAAATTAAAATTTCAATACCTGGGATGAACATCTAAGCTGTATAATCATGTATAACAAGGACGAGGCCTTTCACCCTTGGCCTCGGTCAATATTGGCAAGTAAATATTTTTAAAGTAAAGCGTACTTTTTTCTTAAAGCACGCCTCTGAGGGGGGAGGGGAGGGAATTGTAATTCAAAGTCTACGTTGCTGACCAACAAGTCATACAACACAAGCTGACAAACGGAACTTGTAAAATTATGCTACAATATTGTTGATGGATTCTACAAGACTACCCACGTAGTTTAGTAAATTACGTTTTTTTGGGGGGTGGCGATTGTGTTCTATTTTTTTTTATCCAAGTGCTGCAAATAAACAGTCACTAAAGTAAATGCGTGACAATGAGCCGATTGACCCCAAAAAAAATGAAAATACGAGAAAAAAATGATATACTGTTTTGAGCTTACACGCAGTTTCACAAAATAAACAAACTCGCAAATGTAACGAAAAAAATAGCAGGTTCCCTTAAGGACGTGCGTTTTTATACACCAGATAAAGATTGGACCAACGCTCGAAATGTTTTGTGGCAGCCTCGCTATATAAAGCTGCCACGAACTCCAAAAACACGAGAACCTGATTTAAAACTCAAAAATACATTATATTTTCCCTACAGCTGCACTTGTAAACAATGTGCCGTAAGCGGGGGGCGGCTTTGGACATCGAGGTGACTTCGTGACACAGGATTTCTCACTGTTGTTTACATCTCCTTCCGTTTCAAAGAGGCTATTTGTAATATTCAGCGGGTCTTTTGGCACCACCGAATATCTGAAATACGGGGGAATTTAAATGTGAATTTTTTTTTGTGCCATAGAGCGACCCCCGCTTACTGTATACTTGGGGTCTTAAGTTGAGCTTCGTTTGCATGAGGCGGAGAAATATCCTGAAAGCGGAACTTCAGCAGTACTGCACACAAGTTAGAAGTAACCGCGAAGGAACTATACTACTTACATTAACTATGTTTCCAGATGAAACTTCGCACGAGCTTACAGCCGCCAACATAATAACTCCTCTCCTGATGTGGTTATACCTGATGATTGTTGTTCAGGTGTGTGTGACACGTCTAGGCCAGTGGATTTCTCACAAGGAGTCGTAACCCTCACTAGAGCCTTAAACACACGGATAAAGAATTAATACTTTATTAATACAACAGAATGTTCAGTGATATTAAATATATTAATAGTTATAGAAATTCCATACCTATTGCAAGGAATTAATATATATTTCGATACATGGAATAGTTTTTTTTATATTTTACAAATAAGCCCGCGGACAGCATGATATAATTCAGAGGCACACGGGTTGGTTACCACTCTGGTTTAGGCAGGAGAAACTTACGAGGAACTCGCAGGCCCTAGAATTAATGCTTTCTGTTTTTAGTTTTGCTAACAGGATTTCTTTAGTTGAGTTTGTGAAAATTCGCGTATAAAGTTCGCTTTCAGAACTATTATGTAGCAGATTAAAATTACATGGTGAAATTCATAGTTATAATTTGATGAAGTATTGCAAACACGTCATAAAATCAAACTTAGCTTTTTTTTCATTTCAATGAAATAATATCACCCTATAATGAACATTGCTACGCCCATGCAGCTGTAAAAACGGCTCGATCTGTTCTTATTCTAAATGTAACTACTATTAATAAATAACTGCTATAGCTTGGTCAATCTTTTTATAACCATACACTAAATATGAGGCAGACTGCTTATTCGTCTTCTGCGCATGTACCCAACATTGATACGTACATATCAAAGCATTTTTTACTAATCCGTTTTCTAACCTAAAATCCAAACCACGCCATTTTCGCCAGACGTGTTGGTAGAAAAGCAGTTCAGTGTTGGGACACGGAGGTTGGTTGTGCACAGCCAGCGAGATCGGTCTACCGCATCTTTAGTCTATGTTTAAAACGGCCTGTAAATTAAATTCACAATGATACGACGACTGCGCCGCCCTGGAAGGGTGTTCAAAGAGCCAGTGGCGGGGAAAGCGTGCGAATAAGTTCACGCGCCGTTAGCTGCAGCGCACGTCGTGATTTATGGCGGCGGATTTTGGCGCGCGGTCACCGCTACACCTCACCGGCAACCACTTTGTTCTCGACCACGCATCGCTGCCGCTCGACTGGTGCCAACTTTGCACGTGGTCACACTTAAAAGCAGGCGTGAGGCGGCATGACGTCACCGATGTCATTACGTCACGAACTCCAAGTCTTGTAGCTTCAGCTTTGATCACGTGGCCGGTACATTTTTCAACTTCTACACCCGACCAGCAACTTCGTGTTCTTGTTACTGGGAGCAGTACTTTGGTTGCTATAGACTGTTCACGGTGAAGTGAGAGCACTTTTGGGCCCCCTAGTTACTTTTTTATTTCAGATATTTTTTATCCTTTAACTACATTTTTTAATAAGCACTCACTGCCATGTCAGTAATAAACAGCTAAAATAAAATATATGTGTTGACTATTATTCCAAATGAGATATGGCTTTCAGAATCAGAATGCTCACTTTACCGTGAATAGCCTATACAACTAGATCGTTCTACTGGAGGGTGTACTCGGGTGCTACACCTTCTACGCCGGAGCGACGGTGGCTGAGCGGTTAGCCTGCTCGCCTCCCATCAATGCGATATGGGTTCAATCCCCGGCCGGGTCACTCCGAATTTTCGCATGTGGGAACGATGCCTCTGGTCACCGGTTTTTCCCGGGGATCTCCCGTTTCCCCCGCCCTTTCATTCCGGTGCTGCTCCATACTCACCTCGATTACCCTCACCGGCTCAGAAAACCTCGATGTTAAGAGCCGCCGAAATGTTTTCACTCAACTCCACCTTCTACACCACCTCGAGAAGGTGGAGTAAAAGTTGCAGAAGGTATACAATAAACGTGGTTAGGCGGAGACATAGATTATGAATTTCATATAAGTTCAAAATGTATTTCGGACGTGGTAATAATTCCGATCGTAATTTACAGGGTCACGGGTGGTGAATATTCAATAAAAATACTTAAAATAAGTAAATAGTTTCGTGGCATTTCTATGCACGTTTTTATTTTAAATGAATAACTCAAAAATAAGGTCAATTAAATTAATTTTTTAAATTAATTTTATGATTTTACACACACGGAGTTCATACATTTGAAATATATGTAATTGTAGGATATTTAATGAAAATAGTTTCTTAGTTTAGTTCTTAGATGTACGGTTGGTGACTTTTACATCCTCTGAAATCGTCAACATGTCAACATATACCCAGCTACACCTCTGTGTGATGAAGTTGGCGAGCGAATGTACAGACCACGCGAACAAAGCTCTCGTTGCGCTGCTCGTAATTAAGGTTCCCGCCTATCCAGATCTTCTCCGCATTTGAGGCTGGGAAGCGCGGGACCTACAAGGGCGAGACTGCCACGCGCATCAAGTGCGCCATCGCCGCTAAGCACACGGCTCTGAACGGGCGTGCAGAGTTCTAGTTGCACCGCGTGTATAGGCTATTCAAGACAAACTGAGCACTTTTGAAAGCCCCTGCTTAAAATCTACTTGCGTGTACGTTGTGTATTCTTCCACCATATGAAAAATTAACGTTGCCATGGGTCTCATCACTTTATTCATGTGTCTGTCGAGCAAATCTGTGAAGTAATAAGAAAATTAGTTATTTTTTCATTTAAATGCGTAAGAAAAAAACAGAAAGCAAAATAAATAATTTCAGTTATCACAAAAGGTTGCCTAACACTTTTTTTATTTTAAGTTAGAATATGGAACTACTTTCCCTCCATCGTTACCAACTTTACTGGGCGCATGTCACTCGGTGCGCCCGCTAAAAATATATGCAGTCAGGAGCAGTGACTTTTTCTAAGGTTGATTTCAAAAGTGCTCGCCTTATCGTGAATAACCTTTACCTATGGGAAATTGGCCACCCTATTATTTTATTGGTGTAAAGTCTGTAGGAAGGTCCAGTGCAGAGGGCCCTTGAGTAGTTATGCATGTATCTGACGCGTATATTCTGGGACAACGCTTTAAAAAAGAGAGAGAGTTTTTTTTTTTTTTGCGTGTTATTTTCGTAGATGGGCACATTGTACGCTCGTGTAATAGTTTCATGGGAAAATATATATTTGGAACCCTCCGCGATGCAGTCCAAGCACCAGGTATGCGAGTACTACTAACTACAACGCCTTGTTCCATAGATTTAAGATTATGTAGACCGCTTATTCGTCTTCTGCGCATGCTCCCAACATTGACCTACCTCAAGGAAACACTACTGTCAAAGTCACATGGCCAACCGCGATTAACATTTCGGTTTTTAGTTCTAAATTTTTTAATGAACAATGCTGTGTATTACTGACCCCGTTCTCTCAGCTTAACTCGGGGTGCGTTGAACATTCGAGAGGGTCACGGCCAGAACTATTTAAGTGCGGCAGGCCTCTGGGCCGGCAGTTCGAGTTGGAGTTGAAGCTGGTGAATCAGTCGAGTGGCTGAGTCCCGAGCGACAGAAGAGCGAGCGGCCTGACCAGCAGTGAAGAAGAGAAGGCGACGACTGCAAGTGTCCATGTTTTGAAGCACGTGACTGGCAGGCTGGATTATCGGACTAAGTGCGTGAGTGAAATACTTTATAGCCGATGGAAAAAGATAGACCGAACCGGTGCTAATAATGAGTATGGGTTAATTGTTTGTAACCAACAGAGACATTTAAGAAGGAAGTTAATTACCATTGAAATATACATTACAGGCTATTCACGGTGAAGTGAGCACTTTTTGAAGCTGTTCCATCAGACATAATAACCAATACATACATCTTATTGTGGCCTCGGACTTCTGGTTTTGGGGAACGGTGAATGTATACACTGTGTTTATTACTCACATGGCAGGGTTTACATTAACAAGTGGTAGAAGGATATAAATTTGAATGAAGGAATAAAGTAATTAAGGCTTCAAAAGTGCTCACATTATTGTGAACGGCCTATAAATATTGCGCTCACTGTAAAATAGAAAGAGCAAAAGTGGAGACAGCTAATTAATGTCGTAGATAACAGCAAAGCGAATAAATTAGAAATCAAATTTAGTTTCTTTTATTTTTTTCTTAGGACCTCCATCCCTCACAAATCAGATACGCCTCTCAGGCATCCTCACATGTAACAATACAGATAGAGCCAGAGAGAAAATAGGTGGTTGATAATGCCTAGTAAGAAATAGTTCTTATGGAAAGTAATATTATTATACTGAGTGCGCTCGACTGTGGTGGGTTGTCACGTTGGTGGAATTGACCAGAGTCTTAGTTGAGCTTTATTCGCAGAGGTGGAAGAGTTTCTTGAAAGTATAATTCAAGCGAGGCTTCAGAAATGTTGGAGTTAACCAGGGATGCACTATATATAAAGGTTGTTCACGATAAAGTGAGCACTTTTGAAAGCAACCTTAGAAAAATCGGATGCACCGAGTGACATGCGCCCAGTGAAGTTGGTAACGATGGAGGGAAAGTAGTTCCATATCTTAACTTCGAATTATAAAGTGTTAGGGCAACATGTGTTAAAAGTTCTGTTTTTTTTTTTTTTTTGTGTGTGTTTTAAGTGTAAGAATTAGCAGATTTGTGAAATATTTACCTTTCTGATACTTTCACAGTTTCACTTAACAGACGCATGAATAAAGTGATAATGCCTATGGCATTATCACGGAAGAATACTCAACGCGCATACAAGTAGATTTTAAGCAGTGCTTTCAAAAGTGCTCAGTTTGCCGTGAACAGCCTATATCAGTGTGAAAAGCGGACACCCTTAGTGACTGAGTAGTTTGGCAGATAACCGAAGTGATGCGAGTGCATAAAATAATTTATCCCTACTGCATTTTTTTTTCAAACCAAATACAACGAAGTCCATGAAACCTAAATACCAAATTGTAGTATTTTTATTTACTGTACCCAATGTTGGACACTCTTCGCATAACACGTTTCAATGGATGGAATATTGTGCAGACAGGACAGTATATTCTCTTTTGTCACGCCCACAAGATTATTTTAGCGTAGTGTTTGAGAAACAAATCACATAATTTATCAAAGAGAAAAATGTGACACATTTATTATTGTCGCGTTCTTTTTTTTACTTCGTTGATGTTGATAATCTATTCCTAAATGCATTTATTAGACAGCTTATACGAAGTGAGAAGATTGATTCTCTGTTCGAAAACCTGGCTGATAAGACAAGTCACCCACGGCTGTCTTGTGAACTTTGTAGCTAATATATAACAACTCCATCTTTCCTTGCTACAATAGGCGGATGTCTAGACCTGACCTGAGATCGTGGCTTCTGATATGCCGACACTTGCTCGCACAAAAAGCAAAGACAAATAGTGCGAGTCTTTCTACCATTGATAAGGTTCTGGTTATTTTCCTTATTGCACATTCTATCATTCTTGTTATTTTTTTGCAGTTTTCCCGATTTTACAACATATCCCTTGTGCAGAAGAGCGATTCTACTCGCTGGGTGGCATCTTTTCATACTTGTCCTGTATCTCTGTGCCTGATTTACATGTCAATAAAACACAATTATCAATCAATCAATCTAGTGCGAGTCTTGGCGTCTGCAGATGTAACCAATAAAACTTGTAAAGACTGTTCACGATAAAGTGAGCACTCCACTATTGAAACAAACCTTAGAAAAAAGTCACTGCCCCTGCCTCCATATATTTTAACGGTCGCACTGAGTGACATGCACCCAGTAAAGTTGGCAATGATGGATGGAAAGTAGTTCAATATCCTAACGTTGAATAAAAAGTGTGAAGTAACCATTTGTGATAACTTAAATAATTTCTTTCGCTTTTTTTTTTTTTTTTTTTTTTTTTTTTTTTACGCATCGAAGTGTAAAATTTACCAGCTTTGTAACATATTTACTTTTCCAGTAATTCCACAGTTTCAGCTGACCGATGCATGAATAAAGTGATGACGCCCATGCCAATGTTAATTTTAGATAAGGCGGAAACACACATAAAGTGCATACAAGTAGATCTCAAGCAGGGCTTACAAAAGTGGTCATTTTACTGTGAATAGCCTATAAAACGACGTTAGTATAGGCTATGGAACATTTTTTTCTTCTGAACTCAGTTACCAACTTTAATGGGAACATGTCAGTAGGTTTCCTTTATATTTTCAAAGAACAGTTATATAGGCTGTTCACGGTAAACTGAGCATTTCTGAAAGCCCTGCTTAAGGTCTACTTGTAAGCACGTTGTGTATTCTTCCGCCTTATGTAAAATTGATATTGTCTTGGGCCTCATAGATTTATTCATGCGTTGGTCAAGTGAACCTGTGAGATTATTATAAAAGTAAATATTGTACATATATGCTCATTTCTACACTACGTTGTATTAAAAAATACAGAAAGAGAGAGAAATAATTTAAGTTATCACTAATTGTTACCTAACACTTTTTATTCGACGTTAATATATCGTACTACTATCCCCTCCATCGTTACCAACTTTACTGGTCACATGTCACTCATTGCGCAGGTAGGGGCAGTGATATTTTTCTAAAGTTGATTTTAAAAGTGCTCACTTAATCGTGAACAGCCTTTACTAAGAACTGATGGCTGATTCGCAATACTTCAAAGTCAGGCCACGCTTTGTTGCCCCGTTCTATCACTGGGCGTGTAAATCGGTTCCGTATCTACTTTCTCCGTTCTTATTCTGTAACGGCCTTGGCTTCCTGGCGCGGAACGACGTTATGGGGCTATTTTTCCGCGTTTGACACGCAGACAGGAGAGTGTTAGGACGTCCTTGGCACGTAACTCAAGTTTGCCATCGCCTCTACGCACAATCCATCGAAATGGAATACAGACTCGGAGTCGTGCCGCGTCTGACTAAGGAATATTATTGGCAGGCATTTGGCAACGATGTTCAGTAATAGTTTTGCAGATGCAGCCAATTTTTTTAAGATATAGCGGGGTGGAAAAGGAACTTTAAGTCATCCTGAAGGACTTGAAAATAATCGCTGTATTTCTGTTGTCTGCAACTTGTTACAAATATCGTGCTGATTATTGTATTGTATTGTATTGGGCTTTTTAACGTCCCCCGGTTATATGCTTGAAGGCTTGGCAGGGGAAGGC
Source organism: Dryococelus australis (assembly GCA_029891345.1). Classification (NCBI taxonomy): domain Eukaryota; kingdom Metazoa; phylum Arthropoda; class Insecta; order Phasmatodea; family Phasmatidae; genus Dryococelus; species Dryococelus australis. Next base: position 19,319,009 of record CM057001.1, read on the forward strand.
TTACAGACTAACTTATAACCTAACTTACCTTGAAGCCCATGGCTTGCCCGGGATTCGAACCCAGAGCCTCCCGCACCCCAGATGGTGGCGCACCAACCGACTGCGCCACGGGAAGTCGGCTTCTTTGAAAATAAATATGGAGACTAAACGAAACGTAAAATAAAATCTACATACCTTAAAATACTTGTCGGATTTAAATGTTAATGTACGAAATACACATAAATTGATGATGTCGCAAACTGCTCGCCTGACTCCTTCAAGAGTTGTGTGAGGCTGGATTTAGTAAGTTGCTGCATCCAACCTGTAGCCATTATAGAGAATAGCGTCCAAACAAAATAATGCAAGAAGGAAGCCCAATTGTAAAAACCATTGAAGTGTCTTTTTATCCTTTTCGGCTTTAAATCTTAACTTTATCAGTTTTTCGAAACAAGTAATGTGTGTGTACCTCTAACCCAAAATCATAAAGCTAGAACATCAGCGAACTCTGCAAAAGAACGGCAGAGTAGGCTACGTAGGGAAACTGAGGCGCCATTTTACCAGGGAGCATCAGGGGCGCTAAGGACCCGCCCAAGATTCACTTCAAAATACAAGATCAAACATTTCTTCAGCAGAGAACCACGAGGTAAGATGCTCAGGCTGAAAAAACAACTCACACACACATGACTTCCTTTGAGAAACTTTGAATTATTAATATTTTGCTTTGTTTCAGAATTATTATTTTTTATTTTCTGTAGCAATGCATTTCAACATTTGCCATTAAATCACTCATACAATTATACAAATTATTCATAAATGTTCTTTCAATTATACAAATTATTCATAAATGTTCTTTCAATTATACAAATTATTCATAAATTTTCTTTCAATTATACAAATTATTCATGAATGTTCTTTCACTTATACAAATTATTCATGAATGTTCTTTTAAATAATGCGCATAAACACATATAATTGCGCTTTAAAATTTATGAGAAAACCCCTTTTTAAAAATGGGGAAATAGTAGACATACATGTATTCAAAAACATTCGTTTTTAAATTTTCAAAAGATGAAGAAAAAGCACTTATACAAAACATTACTCATAAGGCGCAGCAAACTTACAATATGCGTTATAAAATACATCTTAAATATGTCTGTATTCAGCTTTTACAATTATTAATTATTTTGAAAATGTTCACGCAATTTTTCCTCAAATAAGTGTGGTCCTTAACTGCATAAACAGTTACAAATTTCTGGAATGTCCCTTAAGATTCCTTGTGAATTAAATTTAATAAAGGTGAAATTTACTTTAATACCACAAAGCTAACTCCATTAGTAGTAAAAGTATTCTGGTATGAAAGTAAAATTTACTTTGATACCACCAACCGAACTGCATCAGCAATTCAATTTTTCTCGTATTTTCTTAAAGTTTTAATTAAAAATGATATTTACTTTGATCTCGAAACCTATCTGCATTAGGTTTTTAAAATTCTAACATTTCAAAATTATACATTTTTAAAAACGTCTATGTTGGATTTTCCTTTTTCCTCTCACACCCAATTGCTTCCTGTTCGCATTTCGACGCTTTTATTAAAAAGGTTTTCAACGTTAAAAACAGATGTTAAATTAACTGGTGGCTCAAAACTTTGTACATTGGCTTTACTTTAGTTAAAATATTTTCCCTTCATCAATTTTTGCCCTAATATTTAAAATAGATAAAACGATAGTTGACCATTGTGAAAATTACACTAGTACTATTCAGTGATGACATGTGGACTCCAATTCAGCTGTAATTTTAATTAGCTGTTAATTCATTCGCGGCCACTTTATATTTTTGCCTGGCTCATTAATATTGGAAAACATCTATCTGCCTAAAAAGGGCGGCCATTTAGCCATTTCCCCGTGTGATCTGAAGGGCCTTATCCATTCGCAAATTAATTAATTACTAATGCGTGCGGATGAAGACCCAGGAATCAGGTCTCTCCTCGAAGAAAGCTGATCCCCGCGTATTTATACATCGAAAATGCCGTTAGGCCCCCCTCCCAACATGGGGGTTTTCAAATCCCAACCAATAGAGGCACAGAGAAATTTCGATGATATTCTACGCAAGTCTCAAAACTTTTTGAACGCCAATTTCCGCTGCTCTGGCGATTAAGATTTCCGGCGCCACGTGTACTCCAGACGAGGCGCACTTCGGTGACGTCAGCTACCCCAGCGCTGCCACGCGCCAGGTTGGCACACCACGCGAGTAAGGCAGGCGCAGGGTTGCCAGATTGGGCGATTTGTCACCCATTGGGCAACTTGAAAGCAACATTTGCGACCAAAAATTACGAAAATGCGACTATCACAATTTGTGCGATATTTGTAATGAATTTGCGATATTTGGGTAACTTGAGATTGTTTACTTAGTATTGGTATGTTTTTTATTGTGAACACGATAGTTAACTCTCACAAGTAAGATCAGCTTTTTTAAACTTCAACTACTGACCGATACAATTAATTGAAGAGACCTCTGGTTCAGACTCCTGTTACTCGCTACGGACAATGAACATGCGAATTGAATATCATGCGATTGTTTATGCGTTTGACATTTTTTTTTTAAATTTTGTGTAGGCCTATATAATTTTAAATTTTAAAACAATTCGTGTTTCACACATATAAAATTTACAATACATTTTTGAAATGTATTTAATATAAGGTGTAATCAAACTAGGCTACATTTGGGCAATAAAAATTGGCCATTTAGGCGACTCCAACAAAAACGATCTGGCAACCCTGGCAGGCCCACGTCAGTAATGGCGGTCCGTTAGGTAGCGAGCATCTTCACGTGCAGGCTACCCCCTTGTCGCTACAAGGGATCGACGTGTTCTTCGTGTACGTGTGTGGCAGAAGGTAAGAAATCATAGTTCATAAACACGTAGCAGGATGAAACACAATTTGTAACATGTCTTTCAATATACGGGAATCCAGTGTTAAACTTCGAAAACAGACACGCTACGTAGTTGGCGAGCGAGTTAGAGTGTGCAGTCGGCTCATGGTGCAAAAAATTTTAATACTGTGACGGTCGTCACAATCTGTACCTCACATTACTACACCTAAGAAGTTAACTTCCGAGTGCGGTGGAATATAAACACTGTGTTTTATTACTTGCATGACAATACGTAGTTTAAAAATGTAATTAAAGGATAAAAACTTGTAAGTAAAAAGTAACTAGCGCCTCAGAAATGCACACTTTACACGTGAACGGCCTACACTAGGAAAGACGACGCGGCTAGCGCCGACGTATTCATGAGCAAGAACCTAAAGCTGTCTCCCCGACACAAGTGGCTCGCAGATATATATATATATTTTTTACGTCAGTTGTCTACATCGCCTTACGCGCACGGTTTTCAGATCAAAGGGGAATCAGCATTTATTAATCGTATTAAGTGTTAATTAAATTGATTGAAGGGGCTAATAAAAAAAGGGTTAGATTTTAATCATATTTTAATTCGATCAAAAATTCTTAACCCTATCATAATCCGATTAAATTTGCTTAATCCGATCTTAATCCCATCAATTTTTCCCCCTGAATTTGTGTAAGGGTATAGTTAATTTTCTTTTTTGGGTGGGGGGGGGGGGAGGTAGCAGGAGCTCTGTACGATGTTGACGGTGTGGTGTTCAAAAGGCGAGTGACCAGAGTGGTGGGTTGCAATGTCATATATGTAGGGTTGAATGCAAGAGTGTACTAAGGCTAATTTCTTTTTTATTTTTCTAACTTTGAGGGGTTTGGAGGGATGTTGGTGGTAAATAGGCGATTTTTACGAATATATTTAAAACACAAGAGAATTTCAGAGTGTTTAAACGATTTCTAAGAGTATCCTAAGTGTAATTTTATGTTTTTTTTTTTTGGTGGGGGATTTGCTAGTAGATGGTAGATAGGCGACTTTAAAAGAGAGAATTTATGCAAGAGAGAATTTTAACTATGTGAATAACATCTGATGTCGACAAGTGCAAACTCAGTAAACGAAATCCAGCTAATCAGTATGAATAAATATCACATTAACACGATTCAGCCTGTGAATACAAGTTAAACCAGACAAAAGCATGTACCTGAAATATTAAAATAAGTCAATTTGAAGTATGAATGAATAGCACTTACATCGAGCTGTGAGCAGATACATGTAGCACATCCGATAGACAACTGTGTTTAAATTACGATAAAAAGTCGTAAATGAAGGGAAATTTTTTTTAATGTTTATGAAATTCACTGCAATTGTTAACACAAGCTGTATTTTTTAACTGTTAGGAATTTTCGTAGACCCAGCTCAGAAAAACACGTAATGAAATGGCTATCCGAAATCGCAGCTCCATCCACCTCGGAGGTTACTTGAAGAATGAGTGGATGCTATGATGTACGACTGCTTTTATTCGCGGAGTGCATTTGGAGGCTGACAAGTAACTGAGTTGAAATGTACGACTACCAGAAAATCTACCAAGCTACTATTAATGAGTTATTATCCTCGAACAATTTAATCATGTCTTTCTGAACGTTAAACATTTCACATTAAATTTAAAAAAAACTTACCACACTGCCATGTTTGAAATTCACAATTTCACTTCCCTGGGAAAAATAAATAAATAATTCACTCGTATTATTTAACGACGCCAGAGAACTGGTTTCCCACTGCAAATAAATGTTCGTATCGTAAGAAACTGTATTTAAAACTATTCACTTTCAACAATCAATAAAACTTTCCGTTGAAGATTAGAGTGAGGTTCGTGTCGAAGCCGGCGGTATCTTGGATTAATTATGACAAAGATAAACTTAAAATGAAAATCACACGTACTTAATGAGAAAATATAATCACGATGTAACCGAACGATTTGAGTATAAAATCTTCCTCGGAGAAAAACGATAAAATTAACTACTTATCACAAATTCTGTATATCGATCCAAAAAGAATAAAATAAATTAACACACGAAAAAGTTTCCCGATAAAATACTTTTATATTAAATCGCGTATATCATTATGGATGGTCCATAGTTGCGATGGTCGCCGGTGCGATAACCCCCGAGGGTGGCCTCGTCGGCCGCCAAGTGTCCAGAGGTGCGGTGATTATGAAGGAACTGACGACTAGCACGCCTGTCTTCCACAGATGTTGAAGAATGACTGAATATGGGGCCGACTGAGATAGCTGAGGTCACTTCGCTCCCTGCACCACCTCCCTGCCCCTCATCGGAGTGCGACCCCGGGCTGCCCGCGATCGTCAAATGTTTTCTGTAATTTATCGAGATGGTGACAACTCCTACTTGCATGCACATCGGGAGGACCCTGTCTACCACCACTAGCCCACCTACACCCCTCAGAACCAGCCTGAGTCCACGATGCCAGCCACCCCTACGGCCCCTACCACCCCTCGCTAGAGTGCGAGGTCCTGGGGGTCAGTCACCCGTCTGTCTTCGATTCTCATTTTTTGCAACTAATTCAAGATGGCAACAAATGCCTAGTTGCATGAACATTGGGAGCAGGGTGCTCGTAGGCACTCCCTAACCTCCACCCCTCGTCCTCAGAGCTGCTCCACAGTGCCAACCACCCCCTCCCCACCGAGCCATATCCAGAGGAACATGCCCCTGTCCACTCACCCCGACCTCTCCTATCACAATCTTGTCAGAAAATATATTTTGTCCAACAACAACATTGGGGACAATCCAACTGCCAGACAAGATACCAAGTTGAACTCTTCCAATACTTTTATTTGTTGCAAAACTACGCTTTGCCCATGATAAGTGGACTCTCCCGAAAATCTGCCCTGTCCTGTTCTGTGACTTATTCCCCCACCTGCCCCTTCCAACGACTCGCCATACCTGGATGTTTTCATCAGCCTTTGTGCACAGGGGATGTTTGAAAAAATGCTCGCATTTACACTCTCAAGGGTTTGAACATTTGCTGCAAATGAATATATTTTAACAACTACCACTATTTAATTATTGCACATAATTTGTGAGCAAATGTACAAATACTATCTATTCACGATCTAAACGAATGAATATTCCATATAAATTTGTCACAAAATGAATAAATCCAGGAAATATTCGAGTCCCTACAGCTTCATGGACGAAAAACAATGAAATCAATTACTTATCACAAACACAGTTTATCGATTCAAAATAATTTTAACAAAATCTCCGTCGAAAACGTATCACAGAGCAAGTTTAAAAACAAAATTCTCATAGTGAACCTATGTAGACAAACTTTGGAAGACCATATTTTCGAATTCTAGCTGAATGATATGCGGATTATTTAAAAGAAATAATAGATGCACGCAAACTTCAAAATAACGGAAATGATTTCTACACTATAAGCTATCGAAACAAAATCTTAGTGACTCCCATAATTAACACTACTAGAGAAACTGAATTCAAACGATTATTTTTAAAAAAAATTAATATCATGCGTGAAAATATTCTAACTCCTATTGTATTTTATGTTACCAAGGTTAAATGTGCAAAAAACGAAAATATTTCGAAAAATACTCTTACAAAGACTGTGAGCAAGGTGTGAACCCCGGATAGATAGATGATGTTATCAACTAGCAAGCGTTGGGGAGCAGTCAGGCGAAGCACGGTGTCGTTGCAAGTTGGTAAACAGGATGGGTCACCTCTGTAGTCTGATGCGACTTTGACCATCTTTTTCTATCCTGTAACAGGCAGCTAGCCGATGAGGGACGATTTCCTTCCTTTGTCAATGGGTAATGCAAGAGCCTGGCAAACTGCCTTCAAACGACCAGCAGAACTCTCGCTTGGGACAAGGGCTGCTAGCAATGCTTTATACATGTCCTGAAGCCATCCCAACTATAGGAATCCTACAATCTTCATGCGAAGTGTTAAACACATTTACTTTCTGAATAAACACTAAATTAACTGATTTACCCTATAAAGGTAGATAATGAGTAAATAACATTTCTAGGTGTTTTAAATATCCCATGAAACCATCAGTGTTTATTAATACACATTCACTGCATTTTACATTTGTCATTAAAACCCGTTTACTATAAGTAAATTATTTATTTCGCCTTGTTTTCTGTTAAGACACAAAATCGGTAACTCACTGCGAATCTCCATAGTCTTTACTGTGTTAAATATTGACGATTTCGCCATTTTTAGGCGATATTCTCGCAAACTGATTTCACAGCGAGACGGTATTGTTCACTGTTATGGAAAATGCTCCGAAAAGTGATTCGTAGACTATTGCGAACACAGTCTTTAAACCGACTGAAGGAAAAGTACATATTCAGTTCATATCCAAATATTTCTGTTCACTGAAAACATATCAATTAACCAGGTAATTTTGGTTTTGTTATGTTGAAATACCATTTTGAAGATATATATATCAAAATAGGTAACACCCATGAATAAATTATTGTTCTTTATACAAACAAAGCTACAACACCTGGGGGATAAAGTAATAAAATATATATTTGCGAAAACATAGACTCACTCATTTCTCTAAGATATATGTTTATAAAATTACAGATCTACAGTTTGGAGATAAATCAAACACACATTCACTTAGAAATACATTTTTAATGTGTACTGTTTTTCCAACGAACACAATATTTATTTACATATACTAAAATAACGTTCTTCTTAAAAATATTTATTTATATACAGAAAAAAACACACAATCTTCTTTTCTGGGAACGAGGTTAGTAACATTTAGTTGATGCAGGAATACAAACTCGTTGGTCTAGGATCTGTGTGAAATTGTTATTCACAATGGATTCTAGATGAGGTGTTGTTTGTTAGAATTTCAGATTAGTTATTTTAAGACACTATCTGTAAGTTGATTGGTTCACTTTTAATACGGCTGACAGTTTAATTGACTTGTAGATGCTACTATATCATTTAAATACCCCATTGGCAGTATTGTAGGGCTGAATTTATTAAGGTATTGAGTGTAGGCTTGTGGGGGAAAAAAAAATGTAGACAGGAATTCTATAATATCAAACAGAGATACACCAACCAACTGAATGAAGTGCTGAAATACAAGAAGTGTAAAGTTTGCAGAGGAAATTTGACAAACACATCATACTGATATGAAGCAAGGCTTGCAGTTCAGAAGCTCCACACACATTCTGGGTTTCGTGGAACAGGAAAAATTTACGGATTTCCAATTGTATTAAAACCATGTACAAAAATAATTTTTTATCTGTCCAACAGAGTGGGTGAAAAGATTTGAGCAGCTCTCGAAAATGGTGGTCTTGAGAGCTGATGAGGGTGAAGCAAGGCGAGTAATGAAGCAGCATCGAATTACAAGTCTTATTATCGCTAATAAACTTGGATTATTTACCACCACCTGTGGATGGCCAGTACTGACTCACATGTACATCCATTTTCTATATCAGTTGTAAAGTCCACCCGCTTCCACGTGCACTGAACTCCTCAAGTCTGGTTATTAAGTAAGGGACTATGTTATTGTCATAAAGTTCACCAACATTGGGTGAATGGAGGGCAGGGTGTGCTTTGCTTTGGGAAATAAAAGGTTTGCGTAATGCCTTCTTCCAACGTGAGGGATTTCAAATACTTACAGGTTAGTGTTATACTAATTCTAATAAGTCGGGGTGATTCCATTATTAAGCTTAATAAGGGGACTTTACACCTCTGGAAAAAAACGAGAAAATTCCCTATCACTGCCAAGCCTATAGTTAACTATCTCTGCGTCAGTTAGCCTGCCGGCGAACACACTATCCAGTATCTTGTATCTAAGATTGGATGATGAACTTTTCACCGAGGCTGGAGACTTGGAAATCAAATTACTTTTTATCCTTGAATTAACATATCTAATTTGTGGAGGTAATTCAGTGGGTGGAGCTGGAAATGTTAAGTGCTTTGCAGTAGCAGTAGCTGGAAATGTTAAGCTTTGAGCTAACTGTGGTGGTGTTTGCGGTGCTGGTTGTGAACTCTGCAAAGCTATGAGAGGAGGAGGAGAAGGAGGAGGAGGAAGACAACGACGATCACTGTTGCAAAATTTATCATGTAAATGGTTTTCCGCAGAAGCGACACAGCAAAGACATCATTTCTACCCTACAATTCAAAGATTACAATGAAACTGCAAAGTGTATGCATTTATAGGTAGTTGTAGGCAAATCCAGGAAGCAATTCGATTTCATTATTCCTTTTAAACACAATACGTCTGATTTATAGAAAGTTTTAAACATACATTTTTACACATAAAGTGTCTGAATCCTAGAATGTATGTTTAAAGAGCTTTTTGTATTAAATCACTTTCAAATTACTAAAGGTTTATTTAATTACTATCCCATGCACAAACCTTTATGTGCAAACACATTTAGATTTGAATGTTAAATACATGCAATGTTTATGCAATATTTGATTAGCAAAATATGGGAATATTAAATTCATGCATTTGTAAAATCATTAAACAGAAAAAATAGTTGCAAACCATTTATTTCGATACATTTGCTTACAGAATACATTTTCTCATCAATGTGTTTACAAAAACATTTTTTTTACATCATATCTTTGCTTTGACAATATTTCTAGAAATTTCATATGTTTCATTGTTATAATTTTAGTGTATTCAGGTGTGTGTAATATTATACATTCTGGTAAATCAGGAAAAGTTTCATAAAAATGCGAATACAATAATTCGATGCTCGCTGGTAGACTTGTATTCGGACACATGTGGTATAGAGGACATTTTTTTCAGATCTGGACAAGATATTAAAGCAGTACATTTTTCACCCTTTAGGGGGCATTTGATATTTTTGAAATGAAACAACACATCGCATATATCTCCAAAATGACACATTATTCCATTAAACAAGAGTAATTCAAACTTGAATTTCCAGGGGCGACAGACACGTAAATAGCAGTTGGGTGGAAGAAATACATGTTTACAGTAGGAATATCACAAACATACTAAAACTATTTCTTTCCAAAACAAAGTCCAAATGGTTTGCTCCAACATGCTAATAACTTGCTAATATTCAATTTACATTTGTATTTCTGTATGCATGAGCATGTAATTTTGCTGTCTTGTTGAACCATCTTTACAACTAGTGGATATCACATAAGCAAATACAATTTACATTAAATTGCACTCATCCCAAATAATGTCATGTGACTCGAATAATAACCACAGGTGATTCGGGAGAAGAATCATCAGAGTCTGTTACACCCCAGTCTGTCATCATTGCCCAACTTAACATTAATTTTGACTTTTCCTCTGCAGAGAAGAATGTCGATTTAGATCCAGATGTTTTATGTGCTTGTTTGAAAGATGTACACTTGTATTCTCTCTGAATATATATTACTTTCCTGTTATACACACTTTCTAAAATGTGTTTTTGCTCAACTCCACCTATATATTTCACATTTATTTAGGTAATTTTTTCAAATAGCTTCAATATTCTCATACTCTATATACCCACTCTCCCATTTTAATTTATGGATGTTGGTTAGTAACCCATCTATTTATTTTCTTGTATTTAGGAATTATGTATTTCCAGTCAAATGGTGATTTGAAGCTGAATACAATTATTTGTTCTTCTATGAGTGATATCTAATTCTTTAATAATCAATTTTTTTTTCTGCAGACTGAAATCCTTGTACATTGCAAAACATCTTGTCGCAGCCATGGTTCGTCGCCTACTGACTCAATTCATTATTTTCACCAGCTTATCTCTTACATTGTAACCCACTAATCTATCGAGAATTATCAGAGCATAAGCTTTCATATTTGCTGTAAATGGTGTATTTGCAATAATTTCAATTCGTTAATCAATCACGCCATTTGTAATTCTGTCGTCTTGCTTGCTGACACCGAACACAAATAACGTTCCTCTGGTTTTAAATTTTTGGATTCTAGGATCGGTGAACTAATTTTGTTATAATATGTTTCCTCAAACTTTGTATACATATACGAAATAAGGAATTCCCCATTGGCAAAGTTCATATTTAAATCCATTTAGGGTTAAGCTTGCCTGTTTAGTTGTAGTTCAATATTTTTCAGATCACAATTATCGAATACTATTCTATCAGCTTTTAAATTGTATTGTCGATTTGTTTGAAAACAAATAACGACATACCTTGGTTTTGCCAATGAAAAACTTGGTTTCACATTCCAAATTACTTTTTGTGATGTCGGAAGAGTTGGAAAAACCTCTAAAGCCCATGATCTGAAGGCAATATCTAAATTCTTCCCTTTTTCGATATATTTTAAAAAAATTTACACATTTGTGAGTGTTAATTTCAATATGTGGCATCAACCATTCCATGCTTCTTAATTCAAATGTTACACCTTCCTTGTTATTAGCTGAATCGTATTTTGAATTCAAATGTTTATTGCCAAATAGACTAACTAATTATTGTTTACCATTTAATATGACATGTTTATAGTCTTCAGCAAATGCCAAAACCATACTTAACTGTATAACAACTTCATATATTCGACCTGGGTTTATTTGTAGTGAGTAATCACTAGCATTGCTCCACCCAGCCATAAACCCTACATAAAAATCGTTTTAAAGTTCCTGAGAGATACTTCTTTATTGTGGAGGTAATTCCAACATCTCATGTTTGGTCGATTTCCACACACTTTGAGCAGGTATGCAATTTTGTCGATTAAATGAAGTATTCCATTTTTTTTATGATACCTGTAGTTGCTGGATTACTTGCATCCGCTGTCTTTTTAATTGTTCCTCTAAACTTTAAACTTTATTTCAAATGGTAGCATCTAAATATTGTGACTTTATATAGAAATCCTTATTTCCGAAGGAAATTAGTATGGACCTGTTCGGAATGATTCATACACATGTATTTCCATGTTGGTGATTGAATTTTCAAAAGTGATCGGTTCTTCAACATTAAGCATGTCTTCCATTTCTATTAACAGTATATCCTAATTCTTTAAATACAATTCGTTGCCTTGTGTTAACTTCACAGGTAACTTATTTGAAGAGAGTGTTATATGCTTGCATTTACATCTTTTTATAATTTTTTGCTTCGAAATACATTCCTTAGTAACATATTTCTTAAACGAACTGTCTAATGTACATGCGAATATACTATTATACACAATACCCATTATGATTGTAATGTGCAATGTAATGCAGCTGTTTATGTGGGTTTTTTAAATGTAAATGAATGGTAATTTCTTTGTTTCTAAAATTAGTAAGTTTACCATCTTGATTGACAGTTGTAACAACTATTTCATCAACGCAATTCACTATTACGTAATTACTTATCTTTACAACATTCTTCAGCTCTGCGCGATATGACATTTGGTGTTTATCGACATGAAAACCATTGGTTCCTAGGAGATTCGGTAATTAAATTTTTTGCCTGAAAATAAAATTAAAATAGGTAGTTACGTAACTGATGTCAGTGAAGGATTATTTGAATTATTGCTTAAAAACTTTCCAAATTGAAATTCTGACACTAATTTGCAAAAATATAAAGAACTTATTCGACGAACGAAAGTGAATATTCGTTCAGAAGATGAAAACCTACCGAAAATAAATTTAACAGAAGATATAGTAGGAAGTGGAATATATAAAGATGAATTAGTGACTGCTTTTCACCTGTATATTCGAACAATCCTAATGAATTGGTCGATAGATTAAAACTTCTCATCGCTTCGAAAGAGTCTGGCAATAATTCACATACAAACTAAATTGTTTCTATTATTGAAGAGTTAACAGAAGACGGTTATATTACATATGAAGTTTAGTAATATTGCTCAAGAGTGTCATGCTGCTGCAAGAAAAAGATATCCTAGAAGAAGAGTTATAACTCATGGTTTAAATTATCTTTTTCAAGCCAATTTGTGTGAAATAACATTGCTTTCAAAATACAATAAAGGATACAATTATATTTGAATTGTAATAGATGTTTATTCGAAATATGGCTAGGGTATACCTTTGAAAAACGAAACTGGGAAACAGGTTACAAATGCAATGCAGATCATTTTGAAAGAGAGAAATACCAATTCGCTCCAAACCGACAGGAGAACCGGAGTTTTTTCTGCACTGTTCCGAAAACTATTGACCAAATATAGTATTAATCACTACAAAACATATTTGGAGTTTTAAAGCGAGTGTTGTGGGATGTTACAACAAATCGATTAAGCAGTTAATATATAAACATTTCATGTTGAGGGGGACCTACAAATGGGTTGATGTTTTGCCTGAAATAGTTCAATTTTATAATTCCAGATATCATAGAACTATCAAAATGGCTCCCAAAAATGTGTGGGATAATAATTTAATGATAACTATTCATAATAATCTTAAAGTCATCGACGAAAGGAAACCAAAGTTCAAAGTTGGGGAATTTATACGTTTCTCAAAGCAGAAAGTGATTTTTAAGAAAAAATTTACAGTGAATTGGTCTTTTGAAATATTTAAAATTATTTCAACTAGACAAACACATACCAGAATGTATTACGTAGCAACATATAATGGAGAGCCAATAAAAGGTGGATTTTATGAACATGAACTGCAAAATGTTGTTCTCCAAATTAATAGTTGGTTGATAAAATTATTAAAAGGGAGAAAGATATGTCCTTGGTTCGATGGAGAGGATTCTCAAAAGCACACAACTCCTGGGTTAAGAATCAAGATCTTAAAGATTGTAATATAATGTTTGTAAAAATTTCTGATAGTGAATAAAATATTTTAAATTATATTTATGTGTTATTTGATTTAATAAACCTCTGGGTGGGGATTGGATGTACAATTTATTGTGTAATCAATCCCCTTTTTGATTGGATTATGATTTCATTGGATTAACATTGTAGGGATAATCCAGTGTGATTAATTCCTTTTAATTTTGATGTCATTCACATTTAGGTTATAATCCGTTACATTTGATATGTATTTCAATTGGTAACTTTGATAGATTCGTTTAATTCGTCATTCGCATTTAGGTGATAATTGGGCATGTTTGGTATGTATTGTAATTCATTGTGTTTGGGTGGTATTCCGTTGCAATAGATTCCTTTAATTGCGACGTATTTGATGGTTTTTGATGTTACATTTCTTGGATTTGGGATAAAATCTTGTGCAATTTTACAGCTTTAAGACATTTACGATGCAATTTGTTTCATTCATTGTTCTAATTACATGGATTTCAAATATTTTTTTCGCTGAATTTTTCAAATTAAAGACATTAGGGATGTGATTCCATTTTACTCTTATTTATAATGTATTTATAATGTGATATATTTCTTAAACTTAGATATTGTTTCCTGGAACTTATTTCTCGGATTAGATTTCTATGGTAGTTCATGATTTTTTATAATTGTTATGTAATTCATCATTAGTTTATCGGAATACTTTTCTGGCTTTCTTAATTATTTGTGGTAGGTTATATTTCTTTGATTGTATCGATACAGTTCTTGAAAATTGATTAGTTTTAAGAGAGCAAAATACTATTCCAGATGCCAAAAAACTTTTTGATGGGTTGTCCTAGGACGTAATTTTTTCATGGTGTAGAAACTTGACAGTGTTGAAATTCATAAATTTTTGCAGTGTCGAGTAATTCACATTATTTTAAAATTTAAATTTATTCTCTCACAAAATAACACTTAAACATGGCTTCTACTTAAATGCATTAGCACAAGTTTTAAAATTTCACTGTTATATTGTAAACACAGTCGGCTCACTTTTTACGAAATGCAAACGCTTTGCAGTCCAAAAATAGTCGAGGCAGTACTCTGGAGGTGAAGGATCGAAGCAGGGGACCCAACACTAGAAAACATTTTCTGAATATTGTAGCGGGGGAGGGTGCATTGTCTTGAAACATGTACTGCAGGGACACCAACTCACGAAAAAATACGAAAAAAACATTTCCAGGTCTGAGTCTAGGGTGCGTAAACTGATTTTTGTGAACTCCAGGCTCGATCGATAGCAGATAAGACAGAAAAGACAGCTTTGTGTGTAGGTGGGAGGGGGTGGCTGACATTGTGGAATCGGAGCAGCTCTGAAGATGAGTACTGGAGGGTAGGGGGTGCTTAGGAGCACCCTGCTCCCAATGTGCATTCAACCAGGCATTTGTCGCCATCTTGAATCAGTTGCGAAAAATGAGAATCGAGGACAGATGGATGACTGACCCCCAGGATCTCATAATCTGGTGAGGGGTAGTAGGGGGTATAGGGGTGGCTGGAATCGTGGAGCCAAACTGGTTCTGATGGGTGTATGTGGGAGGGAGTAGCAGGCAGGGTCCTCCCGATGTGCACACATGTAGGCAGTTGTCGCCATCTTGAGAAATTACAGAAAACATTTGATGATTGCAGGCATCCCGGGGTCGCATTCTGGGAGGGGTGGGGAGGGGGTATTGGGAGTGAAGTGACCTCAGCTATCCCAGTCGGCGCCATATTACGTCGTTCTTCAACGTCTGTGGAAGACAGACATGCTAGTCGTCAGTTCTTTCATAATCACTTGGCAGCCGATGAGGCCGATGAGGCCACCCTCGGGGGTTACCACAATGGCGACCATCAAAGCTATGGACCATCTATAGTGATAGCTGCAATTTAATATAAAATTATTTTATCGGGAAACTTGTTTTTGTGTGTTAATTTATTTTGATCTTTTCGGATCGACATACTGTGTATGTGATAAGTAATTGATTTCATCATTTTTCTTCGAGGAAGATTTTATACTAAAGTCGTTAGGTTACATCGTGATTATATTTTCTCATTAAGTATGCGGGATTTCCATTTTTAAGTTAATCTTTTTCATAATTAAACCGAGATACCATCGGCTTCGATACGAACATCACACTAATCTTCAACGGAAAGTTTTATTGCTTGTTAAATGTGAAATATTTTAAAATACTATTCGTATGATACGAACATTTGTTCGCAGTGGTAAACCAGTTCTCTGGATACATCGTTAAGTAATGTGAGCGAATTATTTATTTATTTTTTCTCAGGGAAGTGAAATTGTGAAATTTCAAACATTGCAGCATGGTAAGTTTTTTTTATTTAATGTGAAATGTTTAACGTTCAAAAATACGTGATTAAATAGTTCATGGATAATAACTCATTAAGAGTAACTTTGTAGATTTTTTGGTAGTCTTAAATTTCAACTCAGTTACTTCTCAGCCTCCGAGCATACTCTACATATATAAGCAATAGTACGTCATAGCATCCACTCATTCAAGTGACCTCTAAGGTGGATGGAGGTGCGATTTTGGAAAGCTCCTAGAGCCATTTCATCTCGTGTTTTTCTGAGCTCAGTCTACGAAAATTCCTAACAGTTAAAAAATACAGTTTGTGTTAGCAATTGCAGTGAATTTCATAAACATAAAAAAAAATTTCCTTCAGTTACGACTTTTTATCGTAATTTAAACACAGTTGCCTATTGGACGCACTACACATATCTACTCACAGCTCGATGTAAGTGCTATTCATTCATACTTCCAATGAACTTAGTTTAATATTTCAGGTATGTGCTTGTGTCTGGTTTAAATTCTATTCACAGGCTGAATCGTGTAAAATTGTTAATGTGTTATTTATTCATACTGACTAGCTGGATTTCGTTTAGTGAGTTTACACTTGTCGACATCAGATGTTGTTCACATAGTTAAAATTCTCTCTGGTGTAAATTATATTTCTAAGCTCGAGACTCACATTATGTTTAAGACTCAAGTAATTGCACTTATTATTCACATAGTCGTTTGAAATTTGCGACTCGATGCATGTCATTTATTCATACGTAGAACACTCTGAATTTCTCTAATGTTTAATTGCATTCGGAAAACAGTAAAACGCACCTTTTAATGTCGCCTATCTATCGTCTAGGAGCTGAATCCTTTCAAAAAGATAAAATTACACTTAGGACACACTTAGAAATCGTTTTAATACTCAGAAGTTCTCTCGCATGTTAAATATATTCGTAAAAATCACCTATCTACCACCAACATCCCTCCAAACACCTCAAAATTAGAAAAATTAGCCTTAGCACACTCTTGCACTCAACTCTACACTTATATAAGACATTGCAACCTGCCACGCTGGTCAGCCAACTCATGGAATTCCTTAGAGCATGCGACTTCGCCTCGCTTATGGCTCATTTCCACCCCTACATACAAAAACTCCGCAACATCACAGAAAAACATGAGAGAACCTGGCTACTTCTCGAAGCCATGGCGTCATTTGCGGCCCCCTAGCCCGTCAATTAGACCCGCATATGCCATTTCCCCCTACTCTGTACTGGAGCGACTCCGAAACACTTTACATTTACATTACTCACTATGACGAGCGAAATTAAACGCAATAATACCGCCCGAATTCACAGAAAAATGGCCCCGAAACTGGCCGGAGTTTTCCGATCGGTCCGGGACAAACAACTACCTTGTCGCAGGACCGTTTGGCGCTAGCATCGCGCCAGCCATATCGCTCTCGGACTTCCCTGAGTTAACATGTTTTACTTCACTTTTAGCCGCTCGTCACGGTACATTCAGACATGCACTCACACACCAATTAGATTATTTAATTGAATATAACATATGAGATATGAAGTAATTACAAAAACTGAACCAATAACACTGATTTAAATTTTCGCGAAACTTAAATTCACCACTTCAATATATATTTAATTAATTTAATTATATAAACCCTTGCCACTCCAGTCATGGGAAAGCTACTTTTATCGAAAATTTAACTTCATTTGGCTATTAACCTCCGCTTTTTATACCAAACTGTCGCTAGCTCTCTCACAGGGAGCTCGTGACAGTACTTCACAAGTCCTGAACTTTAAAATTCCGCGCTGATAAAATCAAATAACTTCACCACTCTCTTTTATCCCGTACAGGCGGGGAAAAAGAGAGTAAAAATCAGTCATGGAAACAGCTCCCAGGCGCTACCCTGGGAATCCTGTACAATAATGTTGCTTAGCAGCTTGAAGTATGTTTGATGGGTGCGGAGGGGGGAGGGGGTTAGCTTCTCCTCGCCTCCGCAATCTAACTGACAACCAACTGGGTGGCCAAGGTTCCTCACAAGGGACCGATCTACCCCCGCGCTGAGGGAGTAGCGTCCCAGTGATGTAAAATGGCGGTGGCTGGTCAGCCGCCTCTGGGACACCACACCGTCGACATCGTACATAGCTCCTGCTACCCCTTCCACCACCCAAAAAAAGATAAGTATACCCATACACAAAATCTAGAGAAAAAAAAAGACCCTTATTTGATCAACTATTTCAATCAATTTAATTAATTCTTTGATATCAAATTGATAATCCGTTTAATAAAAGTGGCTTCCCCCGTGCGCCCCTACCACTCAGTGTATTACTCGTTTCAAGCGTAATGACTGATAAAAAAAATAAACTATCTGGTATTTTGTGTAAACCTTTTCAAATATTGCAACCTTTAATTTAATCATTCTACAGCAAATAACGGTCATGTAACAATCACTTTGACTCACCATCAACATGCGTTTAGCAAAAAATGATGGAATCACTTATCTATGATCTATCGTGATAAAGGCTGTTTGAAATCCCTTATTAAGAGGAGGCTAAACTCCGGTTTACAACAAATAAGCTGCCACTAAATCAATGCAAAACTCAGGAATTACTCCGTACATGGATGTGGTTAAATTGTTCGGTTTCTCGCTGGTTTATAAGTTGTCTTGGGATAATCATCTGAACAAAGAGTGTGCAAAATTATTTAGGGTACTTTATCTTGTAAGAAAACTTAAAAGGTTGTTGACTGAGTCGTAATTAGTTATGGTATATCATGCTTTATTTCATAGCCACATAAATTGTGGCTTGAATCTTTGCAGTTATTCACCAAATGTACATGTCCTGCAAAAAGGCTGTTGGACTAATAACTTCCACATGGTATTTGTTTTATTGCATCCGCAAGATCTTTTTTCGATGCATAACTGTACAATGATATTGGACAAGTCAAATTACAGTATACAAAGTTTATACACTGGACATTGTAAACACACACAGATACAGACGAGTCCTTAGAGGCCTTGTGGTCTGTATTTCTTCATTCCCTCCCGCCGTTACATGCATGTCCCAATGGACCTTTTTTAAAGGACTCGCCGTGAATATGGCAGATTACACGTACACGCATCATATCTTTGTTCATAATTTAACTACCAATCCTCCTCCAACGTGCTGCGGGGCGTCGTCGTTTTGCTGAAACAGAAAGAAAAGGAAACGAGAAAAACTGGAACAAGATATGCGTACAATTACATGTTATACAGTAATTTCTTAATTTTTGTAGTTTAGATATTCGTCTACACTATAAAATGCACGTCTAGTAAAAGACACTTTCAGCTGTTTTTTTAAAAAGAGTTTTTGGTTAGAGAAGCAAATTTCTTGAAGGTGTTGTGGTAACTTATTGAAAAGTTGGCTACCAAGGTAGGATGGCCCTTTCTGGACAAGTTTTAAGTTAGACTCAACTGAAGCCACGCGTGTTTTTTTTTTATTCTAGCGTCATGCTTATGAAAAGACTAATTTTCTGAAATAAATGACTGTTTTTGGACATGAATATAAGTACTGAAAAATGCACTCACATACAAATGTTAAAATACCTGAGCTCTTGAAAAGAGGTCTAGATGAGTCTGACTTTCTTTGTAAGCCTATTTTTTTTTATCCAGTTAGGCATAATGACCATTTTTAGTAAATATGTTTGTAATGTTTTAGTACAGTTGAAGGGAAATATCATAAATTATTCCAGAAAGGATATGGCCCATAAGCGAAAAACTTGAGAGGTCAATGAACTAAACATTCCCAGGTCTAGACTTTGGTAGGACTCGAAAGAAATCGCCTACATTAGCCTTAATAATGTATAATTCATTAACTCAAGCAGGAAGGCAAATGAACACAAATTAATTATTTCGTAATTCTCTCCAAAAATATTAAATATGCTACTTTATTCTTTAAGTGAACTCAATGTGGAGTCTCTGGGGGGCGGTAACTATGTATATAAATATACATTTTAATAATATTATGTTATTAACATAAATTTTGTTTATAGATATGCATAGTTTCTTTCCCGTTATCTCAATTGTATTTGTTAAATGTTTGACATTGTCTTGAAAGCGTTGTATGTGTGATACATTTTACATTACATTTTAATATTTTATTTATCCAACATTGTTTAATGTGTTTTGAATGTATGAATTATCAGTTGTTTTAATGTGTTGTATATGTGAATTATCGTTATATCGCCATAAAAAAAGACGTACGCGCATTGTGAACAGCCTATAGTCTGGAAGCAGAACGCTGTAATGCATTTTTGGTGACCAGGAAAATTTTATTTTTGCCTCTTCATTTCAAGGACAACTCGATTGTGTACATCCCTCCCTCTCCAAGGTCATGCGGAACAAGTTCCTGACTGCACTGCCGGCCGGACAGGGACAACCACAAGATCAGCTGCGTCAATGTTGGCAGCCTGTCGGCTCGTGCGCATGCGCCAACCACAAACACAATGAAAAGAGGGGAGAACGCGCAGAGGGGATAGGGGAATCCATGGAAGCGGCAGAGGGGAAGCGAGTTGCAAGCAGGCAGGGGAAGCTAGCGCCGTCAGACAAAGACAACCGCCAGAACACATGGCTGTGTGTGTCAGTTTGGTTTGACCGGTGTGCCGGCGTAGGTCGTGTGGCGTTGGTAGACGTGAAGCGTTCACCGAGCTCACGTGCCCGCGTGTTCGACAGCGAGCGGAGGGGAAGAAAAATAATACCACACGTCAATAACCACCACACCGGTATACCGGCAACGGAAAAGCTCACGAACTGCAGTGTCACTATACAGTAAGTACTTCGTCAACGGTTGTGTGGAAGAAGAAAGAACGCTCAAGGATTTGTCACGGTCGTGCTAGATAGATAAAACCTGCGTACGTAAATTTAGGCAAGTACAAGCGGTCAAACGCAGTGCGCTTGGAACTAGTCTGTTGTTGAATCGTAACAGTTGTTAATTCCGTGAGCCGACGACCGGGCAAGTTTGTTTCGAGTGGCTTGGCCTAGTGCAACAATACATTCCAGCGAAGGAGAGGACTTGTCTCCGACGCCAGGTTTGACTGCCGGAAGCACCGGAAATGACCGTGACTTACACGGGTGAAGTTGCCACCTGCCGTGGCTTCGGCTGCTTCCTGAAACTTCTGTTCCGGTGAGTGTTTTTTTTTCTTTTCCCATTTGTACGCGTGCATATTTCCGTGTCATGTACTGTCTTAGACGCGTTTACACAGTGATGGTAGCTATCACGATGGTGTGTGAAAGCAACTGCCGCGATATGTCCTGTTTATACACACGATCGAGAAATGCTGCGATAGTTAACCTCAAAAGGGACGTGTCCGAAAACACTTGTGTAAATACATTGATATGCCCTACATTAATATCATTATGTCTAGGGGTTGGTATTTGTTGGGGTAGTTAAATACCGTGGCATGATACTAATGACATGTAAACATATATCGTTCCCGCGATTTGTTATGTGACAATAAATACTCTGTCAATACTATCGTGTCATACCTATATATGTCATATCGCCACATAGTGTAAGAACGATAGATATTAGAATACAAATAATTCTGCAATTTTTACACTACGATAGTTGCAGGTTCTGTAGCGACAGTTACTATCACTATCTAATCGAGCTGATATCTCGACAGTAAATATCATGCAGTTTACACGGAGATAGTAATGTGAGAGTAGCTCTCTCGATAGGAACTATCGCGCATTACTATCGCCGTGTAAACGCGCCCTTACTGCGCGCGTGTTTTAAATTTTCTTTTTGTGCGGGTGTCATTTAAGAACCGGCTTACCAAAGTAGCCAAACGATGGGCGGATTTTTAGCAGTGTAACTATTATTTAAGAACTAACTAACTATTCAGTAATTTTTAGCAGTGCCATCATTCGAATAGTAATCAAGTGAATTTTCGCGCTCGCTGAAGAGTTAGTTTCTTGCGCGTAATCCGAGCACGGAAATTTAGTAACATTTCCGGTACAGACCTTTTAAAAATATTATACACGCCCGTGGAACGCGTGTTTATTATTGCCGTTTAAGGTTAGGTTCACTTGTTTACACATCGTTGCAAGTGCCTCTGCGTAGAGGCGATGATGCATTAAGTGTACGTGCTACGGTCGTCCTTAGCGCAGTCTTGTTCCGATCTTCGTCGAGGAAAAAAAAATTGTGACATTTTCACTTGGCTTAGTTAAAATTGGTGCAGTCGAAGGGTTTTTTTCCTTTTAAAATGACAGCTAAGCCGTTTGGTGTATAAGTTAGAATAACACTTCTGTGAGGTGTGTTTGTCACGCGTTTCAAACGAAACTTGTGTCGGACGCAAATAAGTGTCGCACATTAAAAGAGGTAAGTAATGCCCAGATGGTTAGTTCTTAAAATAATAGTATTGTTGGCCGATAAGTTATCACAACATTGTATTGACATTTGTGTGTGTCTTCTGTGTAATTCGCTCTGACGTAAGAATCCTGGGATTACTCACTCCCCTATATGCACGTGACCAAGATGACGATCTGACATCTGCGGGTTCGCTAGCGTGATTTTGACAGTTCTGAAAGTAGTCACGTTGCGTAATGTATCCTTCCGCCACAGCTGGCGCGTGACGTCACTCCCAACAGCTGACGATGGCGGGCGAGGGAACAAATAATTAGTAGTTCCGTTCAAGGAATATCGGGGATAGTCGCTGACTTTAGCGGTTTAGATAATCAAGAACTTTAGAATTGGACTATGAAATTGTTCACTACACCTTGTATAAACACAATCGAGACGTTAATGCTTAATTTTTTTTTTAATTTCACAGCCCGAACGATCGAAATGCAAAATAGACATCGTCTTTTTAAAATGTTCTTTGGAACATTGATTTCATTCGCTTGCAAGGGCGATGAGAAGTAATAGTTAATAGTTTAGTCAGAATTTTAATATCAGTCGGTAAAACGAGAGGTAGAAATCAGGACAAATGACGTGTGTGGTTCGTATTTTTTGTATTAAGTTGAGTTTAGGTAGCTTTTGTTGTCATGCATATACGTAATTTTTTTCATACTGGCAGAATCTAAGAGCTGCTAGTATTTCTAACAGCTCAGTAACATACTGCATGCTGAATATTCTTATCGTTAACAACAATTTTTTTCTACCGTGTCGAGTTTTGGGAGTTAATATGGTTTTAAAATTTCCAGCTGTGTTCAAATTCACCTGTCAGGTGCCCTTATCTTGCCTCGTCTCCTTGGATGCGCTCATGGGGGATGAAAAGGAATTGTGGGTAATGAAGGAATCTGAAGTGAAGCGGGGGAGGGTACGTGGTTGGTGAATTCAAACACAGTAGTAATTATTCCAGCATAATTTCAAATGAACTGAATCGTTTCATTTGCTTCCTCGCTCGCGACGTTTCATAGTGTGTTTACAGTCCGCGTTCCAAGTAGTCAGAATATTTACACTCGCGCGCACTCTCACTCGGAAGTGACGTCAGAGAGTGCTGTTCCATATGACAGTGCGAGTGCACGGAAGCGAGTGTGTGTTGATGCACGCTCTCGGGATATTGTTTGTTTAACACTTGTCATCCACACGATGCCGAACGAACAAACCATTTTTCACTGTAAGTAAGTGTTTAACAATAGTGGGAAGGAAGAAAGAAAAAAAAAAAACTTTATAATATATAATGAGTTTGTTATTGTATATCATGTTTCGCGTGCATCGCAACAGAAATGTTATTTAAGCGGTATAAAAAATAATAGAAGCCAGCCATAATTATAAGGATTAAGATTATTCGTTTTTGTAAAGTGAACGAAAACAAGTGCTGGTTATTTGGAACACAGTCACAGTATAGACTGTTCACGTTAAAGTGAGCACTTTTCAAGGCTCTCCCAGTAGCCATTAACCACTAATAAATGTATTTTATTGCAGCCTCAGGCGTTATTTTTTCAGTGTGATGAAATGTATACAGTACACATGTGTTTATCAGTCACATAGCAATGTTTATAACAAGTGACGGAAAGATTGGAATTGGCTAAAAGGAAAAATTAGCAGGGCCTTAGTGCTCACTTTACCGCGAACAGCGTATAGTCTGGATTTTCCATTTGTTTGCTTCGCATAGCTGGCTAAGCTTTGAACTGTTGAATGTTGGCACAGATGTAAGGATTGACTGGTGTTAGAAATTGTTTTTATTAACATGGTAGACGCGTGGACCAAATTCGCACAAATTTACATGCCTCTAAGGGCCCGTTTCAACAACGTTTGTTTCGGAAAGATCAAAACTCTATCTAAGCCCCGTACATTTTCGTTTTTATTGCCAAAATGGTGAAAAATCGCATTTTTAGAGTTTCCTATAAGTGATCGGACAAAAGTAAAAGGGTACAGTCTTATTTTCTAATCTGTGGGCTTTCGTCACGTGTAATGGAGACCTACCGTTACAGATGTCGAAGGCCGGGTTGAACTAACATCTTCCCCGATCCGAGATCGAATGATCCTAGTTCCGAACCAGGATCCAGTTTGAGCTTGGTTCCAATGTAAAAGTGTTGCACCAACGAAATTTCATGATTATGGATCTCGGATTCGTCGATCATGGTTCCAAAGTGAGCGATCGAGATTAAGTATGAGAGAAATGTTGCTTTTGGTTCGTAATATATGCAGTCATGGAAGTAGCTAGGCGTATTTTCCACTATAGATAGAACTAGATGTGCGATGTTTTATCTGTTTTAAGTGAATTATTGTTGTACGAATTTTACTGAATAATATTCAAGTGCGTGTAATATTGTTTTAATTTCCCACGAAAACAATCGAACGTAGTTCTATCTGTTGGCGTATTTTCAAACTGCATTTGTCGTCGATGGCTGATCTCGGATCGAGATTTGGAACCGCCAATTTCAGCGGTTCGAAATGAACTTCATCTCGATTTCAAGTCCAGCTCTGAACTCGAATGGTGTAACAGTTTTTTGTGTCGATCCGATCTTGGATCGAGTTTCGAACCACGATGGTGTAACCGGGCATAAGTACTGCACGAGCCCGGTTCAGCGCCTTGCTCGTAGAGGCGACGGGTAGCGTGGTCGCACGTGTTATTGTCGCCCGTATCGCTGTGCCTCGCACGCAAACAAAAAAATATCGGGGCCCATATGCTTCCTTGTAAAAGATCCTAAGGCAGTTGCGTTGGGAAATACATATTTATGTAGTTCGTTTTTTTTTGGCGTTCCTATCAAATTGGCGTTCCTATCAAAGCCCACCAGAGACTTTTTTCACAAGAAAAAATACGTGCTCCTTTGCTATTGAAGCCTTTTGTATCATTATTGTATATCCTGTTTCCTGAAAAAATCAGAAAACTTAATAGGCCCCTAATTAAAAATATGTTATCGAAAAATAAATTACCATATGCCCCGGCATAGCTTGAGAGAATCATTTGTCACGCATAGGTTTTGGTTTTAAGGGGAATGGTGCATGAAAATCATATACTTACATAATTTTTGTTTGCAACTTATTTTACAGAGGATTTTTTGATATTTTTGGCTCGACAATACGTAAATAACAATTTTGAACACCTTCGTACGTCGTTCCAAATTCGCTGCATTCATTATTGTCGGAGCACTTATTTCTTTCTTTTCTTCCATCGGCGCTCCGAGGATGATGAAGGCAGTGGATATCTAACGTAAAACATGTGTAGGAAATAATTACCATACGTCTTGTCGAGCCAAATATTTCGATAAACTCTTTGGAAAACGACTTTATCGAAAATCGGGCAAATATACTGCTTTCATGCACCACCATTCCCCTTAAGTTTATGTATCTTCAAAACTGGCTTCAAAAAAACCGAATTTCACTTACATGCATTTATTTCCCTGTACCAAATCCCCAACGAGGCAACAGCCTTAAACTAAACGCCTCAGTCACGTCTGGCCATAAGCACGCATTGCAGAGAGAACTTGCAGTGCTGCGTGCGTTAGGCATTCCCGTGTAGCTGCATTTCTCGCAGATCAGATCTCTAACGATAGGATATTATTGTACGCTATGGAGTTATGGATTAAGGCTCTGCATCACCCACAATATTGGATTCTTTCATTTACTGCAAATTTTAAGTTACTTACTAAAAATATTGATTACAGAATCTTTAACTATTTACTTTGCCTTGCCATAGAGACTGTAGCTGGACTCTCAACCATCCTTTTATACGTCAATCGCCCGTCGGTCTGTTGGTCACGTGATCTTCAACCAATCGCAGGGCAATTTTTTTTCCCCTCAAACTTTAACTCTCGACCGGCCGACGGAATATCGTCTTGTAATATCGTTCCTTGAACATGGCTGTCGGAAAACAAATCACTTGTTTATTGTGTTAATATTTTTCTTTTTAAATACATAAGGCATTGAAGTTCTTTACTTTTTTACGTTACGCATTTGAATTGAACTGAAGATGACTTGTAGATTTTCAGAGGAAATGCTTATAAATATGCTAGGTAAAAAGGAATATATTTATGACATTCATTAAAATAATTTCTCTCTGCGCGAGAAAGTTCTTGATGTTGGGTGGTAACAATGAACATTTTCTGGCCAGACGGATGACGGACTGTTGTGAGTCGCTTTCAATTGACGGACAGGAAAACTGATGGATGGCTGACTGACGGAAACGACGGATGGTTGTAAGCCAAGCTTAATAGCGTATTCCAATTACTGCTCTGGAGACTGACGATGATGCAGACGGGTCTCGATGGCTGCGGACAACCAATCTCCCGTGTCCCAACAATGAATTGCTTTTCTGCCTACACGTCTAGCAAATAAGGCGTGGTTTGAATTTGAGATTGGAAATTTTTTTTGTAAATAAGTGCTTTTGAGATGTTTTTATACTTCCTCTAATCAATTTGTAATGCTTTTTGATTACATTCAAACTGATAAAAGTATTGTATTAATATAATAGTGCTTGCCATTTAAACATTAAGAGTTAAACAAACACTGTTGACCATGTGACTTTGACAGTTGTGTAGGATTGGGGTAGGTCACTGTTGGGTACATGCGCAGAAGACGAATAAGCGGTCTACCTCATCTTTAATCTATGGTCTCCCAGCCTAGTGATTTACAACCAAACTTCGTACGTCCGTCGTACGTTCATTGCTGCAAACTAATAAAAACAAAACTGTTTACAAATAGGAAAAATACCTCCATAAAAAGTGAAATTTTTCTGGCGATATTATGTTTCTAAGTACCCAAATCAAACCGTACACATACGTAACGGGAATTAATCTCTGTAAAAAAATTTAAACAGCACAAAAAGATTAATTTTACTATTTTTACTATTGCACTAAAGGAGCTCGTGTTTCCAAACGTAATTATCAATTAATCTTCAGGAAAAATCTAAGTTAATTTAATTTTACGGTTACATAAACAAACATATGAAAACAAAAGACAGCCAAAACAAAACATTGCACACTCTACACAGCCTTGTAAAGAACTCGGGATGAACGAGCAACAAAACGTACCAGTTTAGAAGGCTGTAATTTCATCCGTTCGTCCGTCAAAAGTTATAGCTTGCCAAGGTATTGATGGACGGACGGGTAGAATTAATGGCCACCTCTGATTGGCTGTTGGTAACGTGATTGACGGACGGACGCGACGGGTCGTTGTAATTCCTGCCTTGAGCCGAGAGCAATTTTTTCCGCATCGTGTCTGGAGCCGGTGCGGCAGTTCCAGAGCAATATGGCGGCGACCTGTGATTATGAAACCAACAAGGCAATTATTGCTATGTTGGTAATTCTACAATATCTAACATTTCGGTAGATGAATAATACGCAATAGTTAACATGGTACAAATATACGCTTGGTATATTGACGATGTCATTTGTCATTACAATAGCGATGAGGTTATAATTTCACCGTCACCCGTGCATACACTTGCCGACAAGCAAAAAAAAAAAAAAATCAATAAAAAAAATTACGGAATTTCGTAAATCTAAATTTAAATCCTGAAAGGAAAATCTAAATTAAAGAATTTTTTCCTGAATATCATATTACACTCGGATTTTCGCATGTGGGAATCGTGCCGGAAGATGCCGCTGATCGACGAGTTTTCTCGGGTATTACCTACCCCCCCCCCCCCCCCCGCCCTTCTATACGGCACTGCTCCACACTCGCCTCAATCACCCTCATCGACTCTTAAAATCTCGTTGTTAAGAGCCGTCCAAATCTCTTCACTCAGCCCGAAGAATGCTGTTTTTAACCATTTTCACTATTTTTTCTCTTGGGATATATTTAATTGGGTAAACGTAAAAAGAAAAAGTGGCGACTGTAGGTAATAGTTTTTCACATTTCCTGAGAAAAAAAAAAAAAAAAAAAAGTTGCCAGAACATATATTTACCGAGATACTCTTGCCTGCGGTAACACAGACAATATTTTACAAGGGAATATCCATAACATTATGAAAGACAGTAGGCCTATTACATCCGATTTTGAAGGCTCGTTTGTTGTAAGTGATAATTCGTGTAGTTCGTCTGGAACAACAAAAAATACACCGTACACGCCATGCTGCATTCACTGATGCGTCCCAGGAAGAAAATAACAGCACCGTTACCGTGCGAGCTTGAGAAAGTATTACCTGTTTGCCACTCATCTGGAAAAACAGGGAAATGTCAGGGAATTTTGAACAAGTTAGCTAGATGCCAGGGAATTTTCTGACAGGCATACTATATTTGGCTGTTCTATCTTCAAGCGTGCACCGCTACTAGAATCGTATAGAATTGTTTGGACAAAATGCTTGCTCTTTTTTCTTTGCAATTCGTTTAGGGGGCGATTTTGTAAGGTCAGAGTAGTGTTTTGGTGTAAAAGTGTTGTTATGATGCAGCAAACGGCAATCTTTTCAGGAGTAAGATTAGCAAACTGTGAGGGAAAAGGATTATTTTTGTCTAGGAATCGGGGAAATATGAGAGAATCTTGCAATAATGAAAAGGTGGCAACCCTGTATTGTCTACAACAGCGGTAAGAAGACGGATACATGTAAGGCATATGGCATATACTGCCATCTCCAAAGTCGTGTAGTTACTGGCAGCGTGTCAAGTGTGTATCGTGAGTTCATGCATGTGGACAAAACTACTGTCGCCTGAGACAAACTGCCGTGGCTTACAACGTCTCTATTCGATGACAGGGCTTCTGCTAGCTCGGTTGGTATAAGCTATTCACGGTAAAATGAGCACTTTTGAAAGCCCTGCTTGAGATATACTTGTATACACGTTGTGTGTTCTTCCGTCTTATGTAAAATTGACATTGCCAACACTTTATCCATGCGTCCGTCAAGTGAATCTTCAAAATGATTAGAAAAGTAAATATTGTACTACAAATGTGCTCATTTTTGCTCTCCTAACACTGTTTGTTCGCCGTTAATACATATATGGAACTACTTTCCCATCCATCGTTACCAACTTTACTGGATACATGGCACTCATTGCGCCCGTTACAATATATGCAGTTGGGGGCGGTGAGTTTTTCCTAAGGTTGATTTTAAAAAAATGCTCATTTTATCGTGAACAGCCTTTAACAGCAGATGCAGGCCACAATTCAGCAGACCACTCGCCAAGCGCCTGTGATCAGCCGAGCCGTCCGTACGTCGCGAGCCTCGACGACAAACGAGGGCCCGGGCTCACATCCGTTCGACCGGTCGACGTAAACATTGGTAAGGGCTGTTCGCGATAAAATGAACACTTTTGGAAATCGACCTTAGAAAAACGTCACTGTCCCTATGTGCGTATTATTTTAACGGGCGCAATGAGTGAAATGTGTTCAGTAAAGTTGGTAACAATGGAGGGGCAAAGTAGTTCCATATATTAACGTCGAACAAAGAGTGGTAGGTAACCAAAATTATTTCCCTCTCGTTCTGTATTTTTAATGCATGGAAGTGTAAAAATGAGCAGATTTGTACAATATGTACTTTTTTAGAAATAATTTCACAGGTTCAGTTGACCGACGCATGAATAAAGTGATGAGGGCCCATGGCAATGTTAATTTTACATAAGGCGGAGGAACACACGACGTGCATACAAGTAAATCTTAAGCAGGGCTTTCAAAAGTGCTCGCTTCCGCGAACAGCCTATACTAAAGTGTATATTAAAGTGTACACGAGTGTAAACTTTATTAACGTGTGCTGGAGAACTAACCGTAAACAAACGTTGTCCGTCACTGTTTGATCACGCGATACTAACGCTCCTGTTGACAACTCGTGAATATATGTTTGTGACATGCACTTATGAGGAGAATTGGCCTTCCTGATCTTTAATTCAGAGTAAAATAGACAACCCCCGGAATTAAATAACTAAACTCTCAAAACGAATATGGCGCCGGAATGATCGATGAGAGCGTTGGGAGATAAGTTACTTGAAATATATAGACCACCTTACTTCATAGCAGCATCGCTGAATTTAGCAACATAAAAAAACCCTCTACTACTGGAAAAATGGTTACAAGTTGACAGTATAATTTAATTTTTGAATATGTATTCGTATTCAATGTTTAAAAAATAGCTCCTTTTGGAAATGTGGAATATCTAGTACAGTTACAAACATAATTTGCGAAGTATATCGTCAGTTTATTTGCAACAAAATGCGGGACAAAAATAGGATATTAGGCAATGTCGGGTGTAGTCGCGCACACGGGAACGAATGACGAGCCAGTAAAACAGAGCAAGGATTTCCACCAGATAAAGACGGACTGAATTAACTTTCACTTTAAGAACTGTACTTAACTTCCCAGTTAAGAGCGCTTTCGAAAGCCCTTCATTGTTTGTGGTTTCAGCTCGCTGTGTACATACTTACATAGCCACTTGTCTACAGTGACATTTCCGCGTACGCCTCGGTGCAAGGTATTAAGCATCCGTAAATCGGATCACGCGACACTGCCAATTTGTTAGGAATGAAATTGAATGAAATTTAAATATTTTCCTACTCATATGCTTAAGCATTTAAAATACAGATTTTAACCACTTCCAGTTGAGACGTTGCACTTTTAATGTGACGCTAGGACGTGGTGGTAATTTTTATGTTGCTGATTCGGTACTAATATTGTAGTAGGTTAAAGTCTGTTCACAGTAAAGTGAGCAATTTCGAAAGCCTTCTCATTTGGAATAATAGGCGATACATATACTTAATTTTAGCCATAGACGTTAACCTCCTTGTGTGGTTGAATATACACACTGTTTTTATTATTTAATGGCAAAAGTAATTTGGGCTTCAAAAGTGCTCAGTTTACCGTGAACAGCCTATATAAACGTTGCCAATTGCATATAAGCCGCAGTTGCGGAATTTTTTTCTCAATTGTATGATTTTCAACACTGAGCCATCTCGCAGGTGAAAGAACAAGTGTGCATAATTTCCCTCTCCCACTTCATTTTTCCCTGAAGTTTCTGTTCCATGGGCTTGACTTCGGGACCTTGCCCGATGTTCATTATCTGAAATACCTGCTTTTCATGACTTCCCGTAAAAAAAAAAAAAAAAAAACTTAAACTAGACCTGCTAGATAAAATTAATATAACCTTTATATGACTCAGCAACTCTTAAACGCAATGTGTTGTCTGGTTTTTGCACTGTGTTATTACTCAATAAAGTATCATATAAGATAAGAAAACAAAATATTTCAACTGTCAGTGACAGCTAAAACTTGGAACAGTTTTGTTTTCAGGCTCTGCTATAATATAGGCTGTTCACAATAAAGTGAGCACTTTTGAAGCCCTAGTTACTTATTTTCTTTCAACCAATTTATATCCTTCCACCACTTGTTAATGTAAACCCTGCCATGTGAGTAATAAACACAGTGTATACATTCACCATGCCCAAAACCAAAAGTCCGAGGCCACAATGAAATGTATTTATTGGTTATTATGACTGATGGAACAGCTTCAAAATGTGCTCATTTTACCGGGAACGGCCTTTATTCGCGTGTTTTACCGCTTTGCGAGAATGGCCTTTCCGAAGACTTGATCGAGTGCTGGCCGAACTTTTAGAAGACATTCGTTTTTAACTAGCACACATTGCTGATTAAGTTGAAAGAATTGTAATGAGCTTCCAAGAATTAGCGTAGTCAAAGCATAAGATTTCCCCGTTATAGGCCGTTCACGGTAAAGTGAGTACTTTTCGAAGCTGTTTCATCAGACACAATAACCATTAAATGCATTCCATTGTGACCTCGGACTTTTGGTTTTGGGCATGGTGAATGTATAACACTGTGTTTATTGCTCACATGGCAGGGTTTACATTAACAAGTGGTGGAAGGATATAAATTGGTTAAAATAAAACAAAAGTAACTAGGGCTTCAAAAGTGCTCACTTTACCGTGAACGGCCTGTATCAATTTATGAATAGCCATTAAGATCATCGAAACCCGAAGGGCAGTAACCCTGCAGACCGTGAGTTCTGGAATAGATTCTACTTTGTGGTATGAGAGAGAGGGGCTGTAGAGAGGGATGCACGACGCATGCAAATGAGGAACAGTGAGCGCTGAATGAAGGTGTTCACTTTCAAAAGTTTAATTGTGAAATAAAAACATTGGCAGTACTGTCGTTATGGCACCAATAAATCACAGATAAAAGTTACGTTTTAATTTTGTTCGCGAGGCAGAAGAATTTTCGTGCGTCCCATTTCCACAGGATTCATCAGCTCTCTCAATTCAGGATAAAGGTGCTAACGCTTGCAGTATATCATGAGCTTGTCTAGTATAGGCAGTAATAGAGGACGCAGGCCATCCACAGTAAATTTCGAATCGCCATCGCTACCACATCGGGACTTCATAAAAGACTCGTTTATCTCTTTAGGGGCCACATTTGAGTATTAGGAAAAGAGGGCTTGGGTAGGCTGTATCTCCAACCATTGTCAGATGCGAGACATAAATAATTGTATACAGCAGTGTCCTAAAGTGTAGTTCCAAAATTCAACGGAACATTAGTCAGTAGGCCTATCGTCGACTTAAAAAAAAATGTTTCTGGTGGCAGCCACAGATATCGGCAGTCAAGTACACAGATATTATCATACTACAGTTTCATATGTATTTGATTTTTTTTACACTCGGATACATGTTGGCGGTGTGATGAAACTGTGAGTCGACTGTGTGTTATAGGTCTAGTCTATTCGTGGTTTATTCACATTTTCGAAACAAACCCATGTATGACGTGTTTAGTTATTTCCTAAATATGCCATATATCACACTAGTTTTATACTTGTGTTCGTAAAAGAATTTTTTTGTGTTACATTAAAATGTTTATTTTATGTATATATTGTAATGCTTCA
The DNA here is from genome assembly GCA_029891345.1 of Dryococelus australis. NCBI lineage: Eukaryota > Metazoa > Arthropoda > Insecta > Phasmatodea > Phasmatidae > Dryococelus > Dryococelus australis. The sequence goes on from CM057001.1 coordinate 19,352,195, forward strand.
TTTATAAATAGTACGAATAAAAGTAGTAAGAAAATATGTGAGTCGGTAACACCTAGCAAGAAATAGTTATCATGCAAGATATGGTTACAACCGAGTGCACACGAATTCGGTGCATTGCCCTTTGATGTTATTGTTCAGGCTTAAGTTATGCTGGAAGTACAATTTTAGCATTGCTTCAAGAAAGTGTGAGTTATCGTGAATGAATTATAGTCAATTTATTTAAAAAAATTTCCTTGCAATGTATTATGCCTCCTCAGATTCTCTCTCGCTCTCTCCGTCTCTCCCTCCCTCCCTCTCTCTCTCTCTCCCTCCCTCCCTCCCTCCCTCCCTCCCTCCCTCCCTCCCTCTCTCCCTCCCTCTCTCCCTCCCACCCTCCCTCCCTCCCTCCCTCCCTCCCTCCCTCCCTATCGCCTCTTGTGGGACGTCGTGTATGAGCTCAAAGCTTGCCGCAGGACAAACACGGGAGCAGTGCTGTGTGCGGAGACACAGACGACTGTTGTCTCAGCTGATAGGCAGTTAGCCCCTCCCCTCCCCTCCTCGTCACGACGCTGTTTGCACGAGGCAGCCCGGCGCGGAGTCTCTTAGCGCCGGCGCCCGTTCATTAGCACCGTCCGCCACGGCTACCACCATGCCTGCCCCAGGCCCAGCAGTGTGCCAGCGACCCTGGCTACGTCGTGCATTGACTATCTGGTCGCCCCTACGCCGCGTCAAGCCCCTCTCACAAGACAATTCACGGCTGCTTCCAACTTTTTCGAAGCCCCGCTAAAGTTCTACTTTTCACCATATTCCTCCGCCTCATGCAAACAAAGCCTAACCGAGTCTAGGGAATTACACCAAAGGGACAACGCACCGAATTCGTGCGCACTCAATTTAATAAAATTCTGCATAAGACCTATTTCTTTCTAGGCGTTACTAACACAGCTATTTTCTCTTTGCTTTTATAGGCATGCATGTTAATTTAAAATTAAATATAATTCGTAAATAAAATATAGGTGAATGTTCAATTTAACATAAAATAAGGTAATTTTACATTGTTAAGAGTCGCCAGTCGGCGCCGCACGGGCAGGCGATAAAGGGCAGGCGACCGAGTGGCGGCGGCGTATCAGCTACCTCAAAGTGTGCCGCATTTTTAATATTTTCTTTTTCACGCACGCTGCTTACGTTGGCAGTTTTGTTTTTCGGCCGATGTCTGAAGAATACCCTGGATTACTGAGCTCGTCTCTCGGCGCAACTCGGGGTGTGCTGGACCTTCGAGATGGTCAGGGCTAGGCTACAAGCATATCGTCAGACCTGCGAGCCGGCAGTCTTGAGTTGGAGTGACTGAATGGATGCCTAGCGGGTTCCCGAGCGACAGAAGAGCGAGCGGCGGGACCAGCGGAGAAGAAGAGAAGGCGACGGATGCAAGTGTCCATGTTTTGAAGCACGTGACTGGCAGGCTGAAGTGAAAGACATTGGTTCAATACTTTTATTTCGATACTTTACCAGTATCATATCAATAAATGATTGAATACCGATACTTTTTTTTTTTTTTCGGAAATACTTCTAGCTGATAATTTTGAACTCTTTCAATCAAAGGCCCCCAAAATTATTAAGATTTGTGTTACTTAATAAAATAATAATTTGAAAAGCAGCACACGTCAGTATTTTACTTGTATTCTAATTGTAATGATGCTCAAATATAACGTATACTAATAAGTGCTGCGCTCTGTATTTTTTCAAAGCAAACAACAGCAACGGAAAAATACAAATTCTGTAGAGACCTCGAAATAAGAGAACGATATTGGATTATTAAAAATATAATGAAGTATGCATAAATATAAAAATATTCTATGAAGAATAGATGTTTAACAAATTAAATCTAAAAAAAATTACTAGTAGTGATATGATACAGGTTTCGATACTTTTCTCGTGATACCAGTATCGCAATGAGTATCGATACCATTCGTTCGATCCCAGTATCGATACTTTCACGGTTTCGCCATATCCCTAAGTGTGCGAGAGTAAAGAGTGAGCACACACTCCAGCTGGGGCACGGCCTCAGTCCCCGGGACAGGCTGGGACGCAGTGCATTTCAACTCCTCGTGTTCCCGCTGTGAGAAATTACCCACGGTCTATCGACCGGTCTGCGTGCGTCACGACCGCGATCAGTGAGGGAGCGTACACCCGGCGCTACCGCCTGAGACGTGATCTTAACAGCGCAGGAGATGTTTCTTCTACCACCGCGCGTATAATTGACACTGCCGTCGGACGCCTGATCACTATATTCACGCGCCGGTCCAGTGACACTTTTCGAGAGGCGCAAAAAAAGTTTGCAAATTTGAAGATTTTTCGTTTTCGAGATATGAACGGAACATGCTGAAAGTATAAACCCCACAAGGGTGCGGTTTTTTTTTTTTTCTTAATTTAATTCCTCGTAGATTGTCTACGCTAACAGCCCCAAATCCGAAAATGGTTTTTTCACCTTAAGGTACCTTTTTCTGAGAAAGTATCACAAATACGGTCATAGGAACCACCTGAGACTGTCAAAATAGGGACAGCCATTTGATGGGTTGTAGGTAGGTACTATTCAAATATTATCATATATAGTAATACCAACATAACTGTACGTTGTATTTCTGTCTACGGTTGTTCTGGCACTGCTACCCTCGACCTCGATTACGCAACTCTACCGTACCAGCAGCTTACTTGGTATATAGGCCGTTCACGGTAAAGTGAGCACTTGATGAAGCTGTTTCATCAGACATAGTAACCAATAAATACATTTCATTGTGGCCTCTGACTTTTGCGTATGGTGAATGTGTACGTCGTTTTTATTACTCGCATGGCAGGGTTTACATTAACAAGTGGCGGTAGGATACAAGTTGGTCGAAAGAAAAAAGTAACCAGGGCTTCAAAAGTGCTCACTTTACCGTGAACGGCCTATACTTGAACTCGTCGCAGTGTGTTTAAAATCCCAGTTTTTTTTTTTTTTTTTAATTTACGAAACCATTAAACGTGCAACCGTGATGCTTATCTGCAAAAATAAAACACGCTGCAGATTAGTCGCGTGTGGTACTTACCGGAAACCGTATTTTAATGCCCTCCAACATGGCTGAAAACGGCTTCTTCACAGTGCTGGGTTCCCCCCCCCCCCCCCCCGAAATTTTTAGGCTACGGCCGGAATTCGTGCGAAACGAGATACAAGAGTGCATTGGAAGTTAGCTACAGTGTCGCGTACAAGGACATGATGGGCTCACCGCTTAAGAGGCGGTTTGACCCTAGCCATAAACCAGAGAATCAGCATGGTCTGGAATTATACGTTTTGAAGGCAATAATGTGCTTTTGATGCTATGATTGGGTTTATTCATGGATTGAATATGTAATCCGTTCGCGTTTCTTTTCAGATGCTTATTAATAAGCTTTAATGTATGCGAAAGTATAGCCTCAACTTGCTGACTTTGTGTGTCGTTTCACAAGTTTCTGTTCACTTTTCGGGAAAAAATGCAAATAAAAAAATATAATAGGCGTATAGAAAATTTCCCGTAGAATAAGAGCGTGCCAATTTTTCATATTGCTAGGGTATTAAATATCTCAGAAGGCAGCGTATTTTCGTTTAGCTTACCGTTATATTTGAACTAAGTAGTGCATACGACGAAGCACCTCCAAGCGGGAACGGCCGTTATTTCAAGAGGGGAGCAAGGCTTGGAAGTGAGGGGGCGGGAAACCTATCGCTGTTTGATATGTTCGCTGCTCTCTTGCGCGACTGCCTTACGTGGGTGGCGTCGAGATAGTGTCAGCGCTGTACTCTGACTTGGGATAGTGTAAATGTATCTCGGCGACAAAACGGTCCACGTACAGGATGTAAACAGCACTGCATCTTTCTGCTGTAAGATCAAAACTCTACAGATATAAGCGCTTCCTTTCTATTTCTGTCATAATTATTGGTTCAATAAAGTGATACGTGTAATTTGTTCACAAAAGAAAAAAACCTGTGTTTACGCATTGTACATTTCGTATTGGCGACTGCGAATGTGGCAACCAAATCGTAAATGTGTTTGAAGCACCACACCAAATTTACACATCTCTGTAAGTATATGTAAATAAGATTATCAGAATTTATTTATTTATTTATTTTTTTATCATTTCGACATCACTTTTCTGCTATATTTGATTGTGATCTGTATTTGTTACTGATATACGATATATTCGAAAATATTTTTGGGTGCTACCTTCCAAAATGCCAGACGATTGAAGATATTTGTTAGTGGGTATAGTGCACTAAGTAACACTCTTAGTAACGCGACGCGATACAGCTAACGGGAAAAAAATTTGAAGTTGCCTGCCATCTTCCGGGTGATATTTGACAACTCACAAATAAACACAGTTTCGGCAGTATTCTAAGAAGTTGCATGGTACCACAGAACATACCTTGAAGTGTCAAGACTGCTAGCTACCTGCTGCATCCAGGCAGTATTCTAAGAAGTTGCATGGTACCACAAAACATACCTTGAAGTGTCAAGACTGCTATCTATCTGCTGCATCCAGGCAGTATTCTAAGAAGTTGCATGGTACCACAAAACATACCTTGAAGTGTCAAGACTGCTATCTATCTGCTGCATCCAGGCAGTATTCTAAGAAGTTGCATGGTACCACAAAACATACCTTGAAGTGTCAAGACTGCTAGCTATCTGCTGCATCCAGGCAGTATTCTAAGAAGTTGCATGGTACCACAAAACATACCTTGAAGTGTCAAGACATACCTTGAAGTGTCAAGACTGCTAGCTATCTGCTGCATCCAGGCAGTATTCTAAGAAGTTGCATGGTACCACAAAACATACCTTGAAGTGTCAAGACTGCTAGCTATCTGCTGCATCCAGGCAGTATTCTAAGAAGTTGCATGGTACCACAAAACATACCTTGAAGTGTCAAGACTGCTATCTATCTGCTGCATCCAGGCAGTATTCTAAGAAGTTGCATGGTACCACAAAACATACCTTGAAGTGTCAAGACTGCTAGCTACCTGCTGCATCCAGGCAGTATTCTAAGAAGTTGCATGGTACCACAAAACATACCTTGAAGTGTCAAGACTGCTATCTATCTGCTGCATCCAGGCAGTATTCTAAGAAGTTGCATGGTACCACAAAACATACCTTGAAGTGTCAAGACTGCTAGCTATCTGCTGCATCCAGGCAGTATTCTAAGAAGTTGCATGGTACCACAAAACATACCTTGAAGTGTCAAGACTGCTAGCTATCTGCTGCATCCAGGCAGTATTCTAAGAAGTTGCATGGTACCACAAAACATACCTTGAAGTGTCAAGACATACCTTGAAGTGTCAAGACTGCTAGCTATCTGCTGCATCCAGGCAGTATTCTAAGAAGTTGCATGGTACCACAAAACATACCTTGAAGTGTCAAGACTGCTAGCTATCTGCTGCATCCAGGCAGTATTCTAAGAAGTTGCATGGTACCACAAAACATACCTTGAAGTGTCAAGACTGCTAGCTATCTGCTGCATCCAGGCAGTATTCTAAGAAGTTGCATGGTACCACAAAACATACCTTGAAGTGTCAAGACTGCTATCTATCTGCTGCATCCAGGCAGTATTCTAAGAAGTTGCATGGTACCACAAAACATACCTTGAAGTGTCAAGACTGCTAGCTATCTGCTGCATCCAGGCAGTATTCTAAGAAGTTGCATGGTACCACAAAACATACCTTGAAGTGTCAAGACTGCTAGCTATCTGCTGCATCCAGGCTTGTCGCTAGCGCCCTCACCGCGAGCGATGTGAACTGCGATTGGCTGGTTCGGTGTGACGTCACATCGCTTCGAATCGCACTGTGAAGCGGTCTTTAGATCTACTTCAGCACAAGTTTGGTTTTAAACTGTTTAAAGATACCAGAGATACGGCATATTAAACTAAAAACAGAAATAACCCTGTTTAGGAAATAAGTGACTAATGTGTAAAATTTTAGTTGGACGTACAAAATAATACCTGCATGACGAATGTGTTGGAACTCGATTAAGAAGTTACTGAGATGTGATAACTAAACGTTATTTTCCAACATGGCTTCAGTTGGTTATAAGTGTCAGCATTCAAAGCATTAGCTGCTTAAATCATTTCAATGGTGTAATAGATTGCGCATGTAACACATAGTACGAGGCTCCCATTTATAAAATAAACTCTTCTACTTACATATTTCAGGCTCACAGTAATATATGTATTTCATATTTGGTAGGAAACATGTTGGTAGATTCAGAGATTGGTATTTAATTTTCTTACGAACTTGCCTACCAGGGTGTGTGTAAATTAGCATATTTAATTTGTGCAATATATACTGCCATAATACCAAGTTTGATTGAAAAAGTTATATGGTTTGATATCCATGGTATAACCGTAAAATATTTGTAATGCTGCAATTTTGAAAATTTAGTATCGCTTCTACTAAAATCAAATAATTTCCCATATGGCCTACGAAAGCACTAGGTGTGTACCAAATAGGGCGAGAATAGGCGAGTAGTTCGCGAGATATGATACAAAAGCATAATTTTTTTTTCAGGTGAAGCTATCTTCCAAACGGGGAAAAAAGAATGTTTGCTTCATGTTCTATCAGCTCACCAAGTTGGTTGAAATAGCGCTCATGGTGGAGCATGTTCCATACCAGTATCAAAATACAAAATACCTGTACAGTTTCCATTATGAGACTAAGCAGATATAATAAAATCAAGTACTTTTGGATGGCTTACAATAATGTCTGCCAGCTCAGCCACTTTTGTTTAAACAGGTCTAATAGTTCAGCAGGAATGCCATATGTAGGTACGTTAAAATATTTAAACTCCCGCCAATTTGGAAATAAGTGAGTGATCTACTAAAGTCGTATAAACTTAGGTGGCATACAAAATCATCCAAAATCATCACATGTATGCCAATTTTTGGCGGGAATCGTTTGAGTAGTTCGCGAAATATAATGGCTATAATAAGCTGTGTTATTTCGGAGTAATTCTGTCTCCCAAAATGGTGGCAAAGTGACTGTTTATCAGCAAATTTACTGCTTGCATTATGTACTGTAAGCACACTGAGGTTCCTTGAATTAGGTCTAATGGTTCACAACATTAACCATACCAGTGTTAAAAAATGTATACAGCCTCCTCCGTTTAGAAAATAAGTGTCGCGTATATTAAAAATATACCGAATAAATGCCCTGTAATGACACTATTCGCCTGTCAACTTTGGTTGCAATCGGTCGAATAGTTCCCGAGATACACTGTAAAAATTTGTGTAAATTTTACAGAAAAATGCTTGTACATTTACAACAGTCGCGCAGGAGAAAAATAATTCCTTTATTGAAATAAAGGCGGGTAAAAAGTAAGGTAATTTGTTAGTTGGCGAATATGGAATTTGTGAATTGATGTAGGATGTTTCAATATAAGTAGACTCTAGTGCGGGGATGAAGTGAAGAACTGACGTTGGCGGGGTAGTGTATATTTATAGCCGCCAGGTGTGAGTCTTCAATTACAGGTGCTTCATACCTCCCCTCCCTTCTTCCACCAACACGTGAGGGTTGGAATGGAAATGAGAGGGGGGTGAATCAGACTTCCGGCTCGCAACAACTGCTCCTGCTGATGTCTTGTTCGCCTCCAACGGTTGGTTCACAATGGAAACACATTAGCCACAGAGCACAGAACATAACATTAGAACATCCACACGACTCGAATTCTCGTGTGAAGTTTATTCACAATTGAATACTTCAAGCTGCCGCCTACGCGCGTCTGAGGCCGCGAAGCTCGGGGAGAGAGAAGGGCGACTCTGCCAGGCGTATCAAGCGTCCCATCGCCGCTGCAGTGTTCTCACACTGCGTGTACCATACCTACGGGACTTTCAGCGGCGACCCTGTTATCTTATAGGTGGAAAGTCTGTAGGAAGGTTCAGCGCGGAGCCACCGAGTAGTTTAGTGTGTATCTGACGCGTATATTTTGAGATACAGCACTTTGAAAAAGCCGTTTTTGGCCATTTTGGGGTTCTGTTAAATTGTTTCTCTACGCGTGACGTCTTGAAAACATTCAACAGCCCTCGTCTGTTGTGTGTGTTATTTTCTTACAGCTGTACATTGGACGCAAGTTTAATAGCTTCGTAAAAAATGAGTATTTCTAACACATTGCTACGCATTTCAAGCGCCAGGCAGGCAGGAGCAATGGGTATTATTTTTAGCCAATTTAATTTTGCGACTAGTCTGGCGTTAGTTGGCAGTGTTACTAATATCTTGTAGTACTACTATATTGTGGATATCTTGTGGTGTTACTATATTTAGTGGTGTTACTATATTTAGTGGTGTTGCTATATTTAGTGGTGTTGCTATATTTTGTGGTGTTACTATGTCTCGTGGTGTTACTATGTCTCGTGGTCCTGCTATGTCTCGTGGCCATGCTATGTCTCGTGGCCATGCTATATCTCGTGGTCATATCCTGCTATATCTTGTGGCCATACCCTGCTATATCTCGTGGCCCTGCTATATCTCGTGGCCCTGCTATGTCTCGTGGCCATGCTATGTCTCGTGGCCATGCTAAATAGCTGCCTTTTTCCATTTCGTGAGGCTGCCCGCAATATTACCGCAGTGCGCCCGAATTAAGGCGTCCTTTATAGTGTGCAGTGCAACCTGGCGCACTTCTAGCCGAACATCCAGTCCGGCCCATGGCGTCGACGATATCGTAGGGGCCTCGGAACATCCTTCCAGCGACAGATTAACCAGCCGCATCACGTCCTGTCATTCTTTGTATGGCTATTTACATCTTCATTTACTTCATTTAGATATCTATAACGTCACGTATTTGACCACGGACACTTAGTCGCACATTAATAAGGCGCCAGTCGTTCAGCCACACATTAATTTCCAAGTTTTAAGTGTTGCAATCTCGTAGTTTTTTTTTGGTATTGCTGTACTTGCGACCAGCGAAGAAGGTGCTGCGTGATCGGTGCTATTAGCGTTAACTATTCATCTTGAATATGATGTTATGAAAGCCCCGCCGTGCACCCGTTTCACACGGTTTCAGCTAAGTGAAGCGAGAGTAACGAGGACACAGTTAGTTTAGAAAACATGGAAGCCAAACACTCGACCAGAAGTGCAACCTGTAAACAGTCAAAGAGATGCGCCGAAGATAACACAATATGTGGGTCCAGCTAAGTTAGTAGTTTCACTGGTAGGTACAACATCCCCTCGACAAGACTCCGCCCACAGGGCACGGCGGGGACCAATCAGAATCTATTACGACAACGAACAAACGTGGTGGGGTGAGACGTGTAGACGGAGCTATGACGACCTGAGAAGACACAGACTGTGTCTCGAAGGCAGCCGGGTGAGAGACCTGGCCAGTCCCTTAACCATGTTTCTATAGGCTGTTCGCGGTAAAGTGAGCACTTTTGAGGTCCTAGTTACTTTTTCCTTTCTGCCATATTTTATCCTTTAACAACCTTTTTGAATAAATAATGTCATGTGAGTAATAGATACAGTTAGTATATTCCACCGAATTCGGAAGTTAACGTCTACGGCAAAAATGAAATATATTTATGCACTTTTATTCCAAATGAGAGGGCTTTCAAAAGTGCTCACTTTACCGTGAATAGCCTATAATACTCCCATCTCTCTAACTTAGCCTTGTTACCTTAGCCCTTCTCTCACTTGGCCAGCTCACATATTATTCTTGTCTGTTTGTGATGGTCAGTTAGTGTTAAAGTAAATGGCCCTGGCCGAACCTTAATTTAATTAGTATTCTTTCATAATTCTACAACGTCTTATTCCCGTCATTCATCCTTCCAGCCTTTCTGTTAAATGAGTCCTGTAGAAAATTCCACTGCTCGGGTTGGCAACAGGGAAGAATGGTTACAGATTCCTAGCTGTGTACTGCAACGGTCATAAATATTCATATGGAGCGTTCCCATCATAGTCGGTACGGTGACAGAAGGGATAATTTTTTTTGTCGCTTGTCTGCCGCCTACCATTTGGCCGTAGCGCCATGGCAAGTGGTATATATCAGCGAGAGTGATTCTCCAGGCAGCTACATTATATGTCACTCGCATCATGTGAGTGGCGAAGCGTATGCCGTGACGCCTCGTCTCCGGGGGGCAGTTACACATCGCCAGCCGCGTGTCATTTAACACGCTCGGCTGGAGGTGTTAAATGTCGGGCCTCCGCGGCGCTCACGCCTGTCACACGCTGTTTTACTGTCGCGCACCAGCCAGCAGCGAGCCAACTTCATACACCACGTCCTCTCTGGCCTGATCAGACACTGTGTGTATAGAACTTCACGGTTACTGCCAACTTTTCTGAAGCCTTGCTGAAGTTCTACTTCCAGGATATTCCTCCGCCTTGTGCTATCAAAAAATTGGGTTTGGCTGTTTGGGGACACGGCCATTTGTTTTGACGCGCTCGGACGCCTTGAGTTTTTTTTTCTTTTTTACTTTCCCGACACCGCTTCACTCCATCATATGGGTATCATGGATTGCTTCTAGAATGCTCTTTCCAACCATATACGATTTCTATATTTCGACTTGGCTTTTTGACGTGTGTTGGCTGAAATTGTGATAAGTTTTGTTAATTTTTTTTTTCATAAACCAATACAATTTCACCATAACCACGCTCCACAAATGTTTTTATGCACACAATCGATTGATCTTGACGATAGCTGCCGATTGAAACTTAAACGAGCGTCGTAGCTTCTCCTAGTCAAAAGTTATACTACGCGGAAGTTATGAGACGCGGCGAAACGAACTCAAAATTGCGGTGCTCCCCCCCCCCCCCCCCTTCCTTACCAGCCCCCCCCCCCCCCGTTTACGCGTGATGCTTCGCAGTCCTCACTCAACGTAACATATTCTTCGATCCTTTGGCAATCGAGTGGTGTAATATAATTTTGATTGTAGACGATAGATTCAGATCTGCAATGCCAAATCGTACCCCCCGATTTTGTTATCGAATTTTCTGGATCGCCTCCCACTATGGCCGCAAATTTAAAGACGTATTCGCGTCAAAAATTACATCAAAGGAATAACGCACCGCATTCGTGAGCGCTTAGTTTAATCTTGATAATATTATAAATGCGAAAGTTTGTATGTTTTGTTACTCAATCACGCCGTAACGGCTCTACGGATTTGGGTGAAATTTGGTACACGGGGTTAATTAAATTCAGAATGAGTACATAGGGTACTTTTCATCCCTGACCCACGACATCTGACCCATGCAATATAATGTATTAGAGTGATAGTATATTAGAATATTAAATGAGAACACTTGGCCGTTATAATGAAGGTTTGATTTTTGCATGCAGGGGAAGTCGCGGGTAACAGCTAGTGATTTCATAAGAACTGTTTCTTACTAGGCAATACCAACACACCTGTTCTCTCTGTTTTTATTCGTATTAATTATAAACGAAGTGTTATTATAAGTTTTAGAATATAAGAAAAAGTTCAATTTAACAAAAATAAAATAATTTTATGTTAATAGGAGTATAAATCGCTTGTGATACTTGACACATTAAAAAAAACTAAACGAATCGTACATGGGGTAGTTTTCCAAAGGTTTGATTTGAAAAGTGCGAAGAAACCGCGAATAGCGTATTTGCTGTTTATTCACACTTTTTTGAGGCAAACATTTGAAAAATCACATCGTACATGACGTATTTGTTTATTTTTTTTCCTAATTATGTTTTTTTTTAATTATAATATTTCGTTTGTAGTTTGTATGAATAAAAACAGTGAGAAAATAGGAGAGTTTCTAACGCTTGGTAAAGGCTGTTTACGGTAAACTGAGCGCTTCAGAAAGCCCTGCTTACGATCTACTTGTATGCACACAGTGTATTCTTCCACCATATGTCAAATTAGCATCACTTGAATCATGCGTCGGGCAAGCATAAATGTGAAATTACGAGAAAATTAAATATCTTGCATATTTGCTATTTCTTACACTTATGCATTAAATAAAATAACTGTAAAACAACTTTTAATACCAACCTTTTATTTATAAATGCACTTAAAAGAGACAAATAATTATAGTAGTTACACAATTTATAGAACTTGTAAGATGTGGTCGAACAGCCGTAATAGACTTTACTACAAATTAATATGTTTGTATCAATTTATATTTAGTATATAAAAGCTTGGCGTAGTATAGAACGTGTACCTCATTTGCGTAAGCGTAGTAAGCCCATATCTTGCGTAAGGCTCTTGACTATTTGCGCCAAATTTTTATACACTAAATATAAATTGATATAAACATATTAATTTGTAGTAAAGTTTATTGCGGCTGTTCGACCACATCTTACAAGTTCTACAAATTGTGTAACTACTATAATCATTTGTCTCTTTATAGTGCACTTATAAATAAAAGGTTGGTTTTAAAAGTTTTTTTTTTTACAGTTATTTAATTTTTCAATTTCGCCAATTTTTCTTTGTAGTAAATGACTGCTAGTGTCTTGGATACTGCTTAAGTTACATGAAAGCTTGTAATTTCCGGCTCCATCATCAGATCAGTGTAGTGGTATCTTCACATTGTGTTGTCATCGGAACTACACATGTTTGCATAATTTCAGCTCGATTGGATAACGGTGAATGGTTTGAAACTGAATGGCATGATTTCAACTAAACACACCACACACATACATACAATTGGAGTTAAAAAAAAAAAAAACGTTGCAAAAAGCACCAAATAGTCGAGGCGATTTTCTATTCGCCACAGTATTAAGCGTTGAGGAGTTCCCTCGTGAGGAGATGATCCTGGCTGCAGCTCCAGGTCGCTGTCACCATATTGTCACGCATTGTCTCATCGGGTTTCTGTATGTATACCAAGTTTCAGCTCGATTGAATATCTAGAAGTGGGTCAGAATTCACTTGCGAGATTTCACCCGAACGTACAAAGAAACCAACAAGGAGAGTTAAATAAAAGCTTGTAAAAACCAAAAGGCAAGATGTATTACTTCATTATTCACAAATGTCTACCCTACACATTATATCCAACGTTAAGGCAATGGAATTACTTTCCCTGAGTCATTACCAACTTAACTGGGCGCATTCCAGTCAGTGTGCTGGTTAGAATATATGCAGGTAGAGGCAGTGACATTTTTCAAAGGTAGATTTCAAAAGTGCGCACTTCACCGTGAACAGCCTACAGTTGGGTATAGATACTTCAGTATTTTTCTTTTTAATTTGAAGACGCTATAAACACCAAGAATTTAGTTTGTGGGTGGGCGTGGGGCTGGGGGTGGCAGGTCCCCGTGATTAAGGCAGGGTTTACAACAGTCCGTCGCGTCCGTCAGTCATCCGCCCATCCGTCGTACGTTCGTCCGTCTTCCAGCCGAGCGATTTACAACCAAACTACGGACGTCCGTTGAAAGTTCATTGCTGCAAATTAACAAAAACAAAAAACTGTTTACAAATAGGAAAAAATTCTCCACAAAAAGTGAAAATCTTTAGCGGTATTGTTTTAAGTACCAAAAAGTGAAAATCTTTAGCGGTATTGTTTTAAGTACCAAAAACAACTATACACGCACGGAACGGAAATTAATCAATTTTAAAAAAATGTTTAGTAGCATATAGTTTAATTTCATTATTTTAATTATTGCATGAAAAGAGCTGGTGTTTCCAAACGTAATTATCGATTAATCTTCACGAAAAATTAAAGTTAATTTCATTTTACAGTTACATAAAAGAACATATGAAAACAAAAGACAGGAAAAACAAAACATTGCACACTCTACACAGCCTTGTAAAGAACTCGGGATGAACGAGCAACGAAACGTGCAAGTTTAGAAGGCTGTGATTTCATGCGTTCGTCCGTCGAAAGTTAAAGCTTGCCCAAGGTTTTGACGGACAGACGGATAGAATTAATGGCCACCTCCGATTGGCTGTTGGTCACGTGATTGACGGACGGATGACTGATGGACGTGACGGGTCGTTGTAAATCCTGCGTATAGGCTGGCTTTAACCACTAATAAATATATTTTGTGACTGCTTTAGACGCTGACTGTTGGGTTTCGTGAAATGTATAGGTTGTGTTTATTAGTAATGTGGCAGAGTTTATATATATATATATATATATATATATATAAAGGATAAAAACAGAATTTTATTCATAGAAAAATTTAGCAGGGCCTTGTAAAGTGCTCACTTTAACGTGAACAGTCTATAACTGGTACGTCCTAGGGAGGGGGGAGATCTGGCCGGTGGCCGTGGTGGGACTCGAACCCACGACTTCCTCGTTGGCGGGAGGGCGCTGTGTCTCTGGCCACGCTAGGCTGGTCCCGACCGCAGGGCAGCCCAAGTCTCCAAGGTCGGGGGCCACTGTTCTTTCTTTCGGCAACGGCTGGAAGCCCCTCTTCCGCTCTCTGACGTCACGTCCGCCCGCCCGCAGGAAACACAGCTGCGAGCACAACACAAGGCGGCTAACGACTGCGGCGAATCATCATTCCGCCCGAGTGGAGGGAACGTTAGGTGGAGTGGGGCCGCGGTGGTTAGACTACTCGCCTCCCACCTAGGCGAACCGGGTTCGATTCCAGGCGGATTGTCGCGTGTGGGAAGCGTGCCGGACGATGCCGCTGATCGGCGGGTTTTCTCGGAAGTATCTTCAGTTTCTCCCGCCGTTTCACCTCGCTTCACCGTCATCGGCACACTCAAGGCCATTATGTTAAGAGCCGCTGGATCTCTTCACTCACTCATTCCCTCATTAAGTAGAGTGTTGTACGGTAACTAACTTCCGAGAGGTGGATTAGACCTTGGCGGACTATAGCTGCCGAGGTGGATTTTTAAGGGCGGCAATTTCTGAAGGAAAAAAAAACCCTCATTAAGTGGGTTTCATATGGGTCTCATTGTAAGTTGTGTCTATTCTAATTTAAAAAAAAATTGTGGAACATCATTAATTCAGGACAGAAATGAAAATCGACCATTTGTTAACCTTTCATAAGCGTCATTGAAACATTGAAGCAAAAACCGTTGTCAGTGGCAGTCTGGTTACAATATTTATTCTTCTATAAAACAGTGTTTGAAATATAGCGACAATGATGTATCCTTTCTGAACAGATTGCTTTATTAAAACCCTGTAGTCATCAATTAAAATTCCGGGGAAACAGAAAACGCGCGAACGTTGTTTACTTTATTTCTCATCGTCATGGTCCCGTATGACTGCATGTGACCTTGAAGCGTTTAGAATCTTTGAATGTCGTAATTTTTTGAAAATAATATGCGAGCGTTTTTTCACAACATCCTAGCTATGTCGTCTTTACGCATTAAAAGCAACATCTCTCCCTCCCCTTCCCCCTATCATTACCTCCCTCCCCCCCTCTTTCATTCCCCCCTCCTACTACTAGCATTACCTCCCCTCCCTCTCATTCTCCTTCCCCCGCCTTCTGCTCACTCTTCTCCCTCCCCCTCCTTCACCCTCCCCCTATTCCTCTTTCTCTCCTCCCCTCGACCACCAGCAACTCTTGAAAAAAATTTCGTCACAAAGAAAGACGGCCTTAAAAAAGTCATATATATATATGTTTAAATTTCTTTCTGCTTTAACATTATTTGTAGTAGTTCTATGGTATACTTTCGTTTGTGCTAGTTTATCTAAGAAATAACCTACACGACGAAAAGGGGAGGTTGGCTTGGTTTTATTTTCTCAGTTCGAGGAAGTCAAATAGCTAGGGATACCAAATTTCCGCGAAAAAATTTCTCGTCCAGCTGTATTTCGAAACATTTTCACTCAGATCCGCTTTCCTGATTGGATATGTTTGCTCGCTAATCGCATACGTTCGAAATGGAAGTAACATCATCCCGATTGACCGGTGAAGTAAGAAAACTTATATAGGCTGTTCACGGTAAAGTGAGCACTTTCTAAGGCCCTGCTAAATTTTTCCTCTAGTCAATTTCTATCTTTCCGCCACTTTTTAATATAAACATGGCCATGTGACTAATAAACAGAGTGTATACATGCCACCCCTCTAAAAAAATGAATGCCAGAGGCTGCGATAGAATACATTTATTAAGGGTTAATGCCTGCTGGGAGGGCCTTAAAAAGTGATCACTTTATCGTGAACAGCTTATGTCATAAGTCACGCGGCCAATAAGCATGGAAGAACTCCTGCTCTATGTCGTATATGAAGGGCAGAAAAACAGTTCAAAATGGTTTTACACTTTCTCCGACCAAGTTTTATGTAAATTCGGATGTGTAATGCAAAGTATATTTACTTACAAGGCTAAACCAAAACGTAAACGAAACGCTATCACTAGAAGACTGCAGGCTTCCGGAGCGATTGCCAGGCGGGTCCGGAAGCCAAAGATATCCGAACGGAATGACTAGAAACACGGGAACGTAGAGTGACCACACTAGCTGCGCAAACCAGCCTCCGTTTTTTCTCTCCAACATTGAACTGTTTTTCTGCCCTTCATATACGCCGTAGTTAGGACTCGGGTTAGAACAAACGAAACAAGTGCCTTGAGATATTTGTACACTTCCTCTGACCAGTTTGTAATGCAGGCTGATTAAATTCAAATTGATATAGGCTGTTCGCGGTAACATGAGCACTTTTGAAAGCCCCGCTTAAGATATGCTTGTATGCGCATTGTGTATTCTTCCGTTTTATGTAAAATCAACATTGCTATGGGCCTAGCACTTTTGGTTCGACGTTAATATATGGAACTATCGACTTTACTGGACACATGTCACTCGTGTATGCAGGGGCTGTGACTTTTTTCTAAGTTTGATTTAGAAAGTGATCAGCCTTCGAGGGCATTTGATTCACATGGAAGTACTTGTCTTTTGAAAATCAAGATACGACAAACACGTTCGTCACGGGTGACCACGTGATGTTGACAGCTGCGGTAGGACAGTTTTTGGTTCACGCGTGGAAGACTGAAACTCTGTCTACCTCATATTTAGTCTATGCACGGGAACTCTGCTAGTTGAAGCGGCTTTTTTAAATATTAATTTCAGTATTGAATTTTAAAAAAAATTACTATATTTGCAATATTTCTTTGAAGGGTCCTGTTTACCGTTAGTTAGACATTTTAACTAGATATGATTACAGAATACGTCCTTATGTTGTCATTTAATTTAATATTATTTCCAAATTATGCTTTATTATACGAGTTAAACAAAATGCAGTATAATCTTTGGTTAATTTAAAGTTTTACATAGAGATAATGTGTATTTCATTTGCAAAAGCAGGTAAAAAATTATCCTGGTTTTCTCTCGTCTCGGCATCGCTGATTGGTGGAGAGATGTGGTGTGGTCAGACAACAGCCACTCGGAGGACAGGTAATAACATAAGTAATGCCGAAGTGAAATCGGACAATGTTTTCTAGCAGAACTATTACCAACACTGTCAATGATGAACGCGTGTATTAAGATTAAAGTAAATATGAAACCTATTTTGAATAGTAAATGTAATATTTAATGTAATTATGAAAATGATTATAACTGCTGCATTCAGAGAATGAAAAATTATCAATAATGATTGAATGTTATTTTTGTATAAGAATTAAGTGATATTTGTATATTTTTCATGAGAAGACGAATAGAATAATAAAATTGGTAAAATGAATTTCGGCTTGATAATTCCACATAATTTCTTTACATATGATTGTACTGAAATGTAACAACTGGCGTCCATTGTGGGGCTGAAGGGCGAACTTCGAGACCGTCTAGATGTACAACGTCAGAAGCTGTGGATTCCAGCAAAGGGAAGGTACACACCTGGAAAAGATCTTCTGCTACAACTCAAGACATCGCGAGAGCTGAAATACGATTCACCGTGCTGTGCTGAGAACGAAGCTGAACGTATATTTTGCTTCAAAACGGGAAATTGTGGGATTCAGGGGGGGGGGGGGGGGGGACCTGAAGTTAGATAGAAAAATAATTTTTTTTTTGGTGTTTTACAGACTAGAAGAGAAAATTTTGCACGTAACCACTTGTGACAAATTTTGTTTTTTGTGTTGTGCAATGAGCAAACGTGAGGAGGAAAAAAACAGAATTCATAGGTTTTGAACAGGAGATCACAGTTGAAAAACAAACAATTAACATGGAAAGCACTTTATCTTTGTTATCAGAGAAATCTGAAACAATGCAGTAGATCATTAGGAAAGAAATGCAAACAGTTAGTGAGGGCTTAGAAAAAGAAATGCAAATGGGATTTAATAATGTAGAAAAATTTTTTCGAAATTAGTGATAAAAAATCACAGGGAATGAAAAGAAAATTTTAAATTACAACAAATTTGAGCAAAATGATGGGGTTGAAGGAGTTAAAGCAAACAAGACAAGGAAGGAAATTGCAAAAAGGAGGTAATGAGGAAACAAAGTTAAGTATCCATGTATGGTAAGGATGGGTTATGTGTAAAAGAGAATCTGTATTTTTAAAGGAAAAGAAAACAGGGAATAAGGATTTTGTAAATAATAGTGGACCAAAACAATACATGCACGAGGATAAGGCAATTTCTCGTACAGGATTTTATAAGGGTTTTACGACTTAAGTCAAACGAATTTTCGGTCAAACGACTGTGGGTCAAGCGACTGTAGAAAAAATGCCTTTTGCTGAAGTTAAGTTTAGCCAAAACAACTTTCTGTCTAGAGCCCTCAGGATAAACGACTTCTAGTGTAGTACCTGTAGGCGAAGTGATTGTTAGACAAACTGCCAGCTCAAAAAAAAAAACAAACAGTGTAGGAGAAACTATGTAAGGTCTAGAGATGTGTCCTGGAGGGTCCCACGAGGGAGCTAACTCTGTCAAGGACCTCGGCCTGGGGCTAGGCCCCCGCTGTATATGATGGCGCGTTGTAAAGGGGGGGGGGGGGGAGAGACTGCTTTACTAGGCGGTGTTTCCTCTGCGTGCCTAGCAGGTCGTGAAAACTGCTTCTCCAGCACGGCTCGTGGGCGCGCACACCTCCCACATAACCGCCAACACAACACGTGCTTGTAATGTGAATGTATGTGTCCCGAGGTCATACATAGGCTATTCACGGTAAAGTGAGCACTTCTGCCTTTCAGCTATTGTTTTATCCTTTAACAACCTTTTTAAATTAATATTGTCGTGAACACATTGTATGTATTTCACCGCACTCGGAAGTTAATGTATAAGGCTAAAATAAAATATATCTATTGACTATTATTTCAAATGAGAGGGCTTTCAAAAGTGCTCATTTCACCGTGAATGGCTTTTTATGTAGACAAGTTCTTCGATATGTTTGTATACGCCCTCTGGCGAATTTTTAATGAAATTAGATTAAATTAAAATTGGTTAAAAATATTTTATTCATATTAAAGTGCCTTCTTGATGAAAATTAAGACACACGCACGTTTATCATTCACTGTTGCATTGGTGTGGAGTAGGTCAGTGCTGGGTAGGTAAATGCGCAAAACGCTATGTTCGGTCCTCGTCATCTTTAGCCTATGCTGTTGGCGGTTAAGTAAGCACTTTTGGAGGCCCGGCTTATGAACCACTTGTGTGCATATTAAGTATTCTTCCATTATATGTACGATTAACATTACCATAGGCTGTTGTTACATATAATATAACAAATATTCCCTTTGACACGTCGGGCGCCGTTTTCCATTGAATCATAAATGCCGACCTTCTCAACTTTGCAAATTTTTTTTTTTTTTAATATAAATCTTCTTCGGTATATTCAACAAATTATTCATACAATTATTTTCTCATCTCAAACAAAAAATATAATCATTCTGCCATCTTATAATCGTCTAAAACATTCACATTGAAACACAGTAAAATTATTTCTTCTTAAAAGCAATTATAATTTCTTTATATTATAAAAAACGTCTTGCCACAATTTCATTACATATTAAATCATTAAAATATTCATATAATTAGAAAACACGCCCATACTGTAAGTGGTAAGAACTGATTCTGAAGAAAAATGTTGTCCTATTTGCTATCAGCTTTACTTATGTTGTCTCATGTCCTCTGATTGGCTCTCGTCTGATGATGACACATTTCTCAGCCAATCAGCAGTGGCGAGACGAGAGACAACCATGATAGTTCTATGTTTAATAAACATTTAATTACTTTATGCCCTCTAGGAATAAATGGAAAATAATAAACAGGAGTATATAACGCTTGAGAAATGTGTCATGGGGTTCGGGAAACAACTAAACACGTCATACATGGGTTAATTTTTCAAATGTTTGCTTCAAAAAGTGTGAAGAAATCGCGAATATACTGTAAAATATGCAGATATAATAAGGATAACAAGGATGTTGATGGCAGGGTTGAGGAACTGGAAGGTTGGTTATCACGTAACACCACCAACATTAGTGTGTATAGACTGTTCACAGTAAAGTGAACACTTTTTAAGACCCTTCTAAATTTTTCCTTTCATCCAATTTCCATCTTCCTGCTGATTTTCAATATAAACATTGCAATGATACCAATAGACACAGTGTATACATTTCACCACCCTCAAAACTCGATGCCTGAGGCTGCAATGAGATATAATGGTTAATGAATGTTTGGTGTGGAGGGGGAGGGGGTTTAAAAAGTGCTCTCTTTACCGTGAACAGCCTATAATGTTAGCGGGGAAGCACGTGGGTTCTGACCAATGGCAAGAGCAAAAACGGCTAGATGAGAGAGAGAGCCGTCGATTCTTGGACGCTGGTCACGCGTATTGCAGCATACCCATAGACGCACGGATATGACGTACTGAATGCTAATGTAGCGCGAGGCCATTGTCGGCTAGCTGCGCCCGTACAAAGAAAAGAAAACATATACAACATTCTATTACTCAGTGCTTTGAGTTCTGCACACATTTAACACTTTGTAGACTACGCTCGAGGAAAGCTAATTTGAACATTTCTTTGTTGTCCAGAACAAAACTCGAATGGATGTGCATTGTCTTTGTTCGGCTAATGTTTAAGACGACAGCGCAGTAACAATAATATTGCTAACGGTAGAATTTTTTTATAGCCACTCAAAGGGACATTATTGATTGTGTGAGCACTTTTGACATCAACCTTAGAAAAATGTCACTGCTCATAACTGCATATATTTTAACGGACGCACTGAGTGACATGCGCCCAGTAAAGTTGGTAACGACGGAGAGGAAAGTAGTTCCATATCTTAACGTCGAATAAAAAGTGTTAGGTAACCATTTGTGATAACTTAAATTATTCATATCGTTTTCTGTTTTATTTAATTCATCGAAGTGTAAAAATTAGCATATTTTTTTAAATACTTACTTTTCTAATAATTTTACAGTTTCACTTGATCGACGCATGAGTAAAGTGATAATGCCCTTGACAATGCTAATTTTACACAAGGCGGAAGAATACACTACGTGCATGCAATTAGAGCTGAAGGAGTTCTTTATAAAGTGCTCATTTTACCGTGAACAGCTTGTAGAACTTTAGCAGGGCTTCAGAAAAGTTGGAAGTAATCGCGGATGGACAACAGCAGCATGTCGCAAATGAAAGGTCATAAGGTGGGACGATGCCAAATTGGAGCACCGTTGCCTGGAAGCCAGCCAATAGTGACAGTTGTATAACAGTCAACGCACAGAGTACTTGGGACTACAGATGTGAAACAGTCTCTTACTCCGCCGACTCTAGCCGCACACGCCAGCAAAATTGCGTCACTTGCCACCATTATATCAGAACGCCGTTCGCCGATCAGAGCCTTTTGACGTGAGTACGTCTTTCAATTTGCAACCATAGTTGGAGGCAAACCAGAAAATCCTATGATAAACTCGAGGGATACCGTTTGGCATTGCAGCTCCTCTATGGTCTACATTAAAAATTAAATTATACCACTCGATTGTCAAAGGATCAAAGAATATGTTACGTTGAGTGAGGACTGTGAAGCATCTCGTACCACCTTGGGGGGGGGGGGGGGGACTTTTTAATTCGTTTCGCCGCGTCTCATTACTTTCGCGTAGTATAACTTTAGACTAGGAGAATTTACGACGCTCGTTTAACTTTCAATCGACAGCTCTTGTCAAAATCAGTCAATTGCGTGTATAAAACCATTTGTGTGGCGTGATTATGGTGAAATTGTATGAGTTTAATGTAAAAAATTAAGAAAACTTAACACAATTTCGGCCTATACGCGTCAAAAAGCCAAGTCAAAATACAGAAATCGTATACAGTTGGAAAGAGCATCTCAAAAGCAATCCAGTGATACCCATAAAACCCTGTATGATCGAGTGAAGCGGTGCCGGGAACGTAAAATAAACATCAAGGCGTCCGAGCGCGTCAACGTAGACGTATTCATTCAAAAGTAACGGCCGTGTCCCCAACACAGTCAAACCCAATTTTTTTTTACGTTCTTTCCAGTCGGTAGGCCAGCCAATAGGTAACACTTGTCAGCACGCAACAGCCTATCAGACTCGAGGACCACTTCCAGAGCTTTGAGTGGCCAATCGGAGAAGTGGTTCGCTATCATCAAAGGAGCCGCCACGCCATGTTGTCCTATGTGTTAATACCTACTCTGTGCCTGCATCGTTTTTATCCTTTTTTGGCCGAGAAGCGCGGGAGCTATAAGGGTCACACTGGCACGCACTACAAGAGCGCCATCGCCTCTACGCGCAGGGCTCTGAACTGGCGTGCGGTGTTCTCGTAGTGCTGCGTGTACGTATGGCACTTTCAGTGGTGACTATCATTTTATTGATGAAAAGTCTGTTGTAGCAAGGTTCAATACAGGCTCCTGTCGTAATTAGACTCGTATCCGGCTAGTATGTTTTACCATACGGCAGTCTGAAAAATCCGTTTTTAACTGTATCGGAGCTTTCCGGGATAATATTTACATCATGCGTGGTATCGAGTACTATTCTTTCCTCTTTTAGGGTATAATGTCTTTTCGTAGGTAAACATACTTGGGGCACATTTAATTTTTATGTCGAGAAACCAGGATTTCCAACACTCTGCAGCGCAGTTGGAAGGCCAGTCCACTGTGGCGGGGGCCAGTAGGTAAAGACGTGCAAAATGTGCGTTATTATTCGAAGACAGGATAGACTTCAAACACGTGTGCGCATGTATTGCTCTTGTAATTGGCTTACAGTTGGTTTGGCAAGGCCTTGAGCCAAATGAAACAAGTAACAACAAGATGGCCCATTCACGTGCCACGAAATCAAAATGGAATGTGGGTTCCCACTTCTGAAGAAGCCAATGAATGAACTAACGACATCGACTCAAGTAATATATAGGATGGTGAAGTCTTATGTCCGGTTGCACCATTTGAGTTCAGAGCTGGACTGGAGATCGAGATGAAGTTCATTTCGAACCGCCGAAATTGGCGGTTCGAAATCTCGATCCGAAATCAGCAGCCACCGTCGATAAATGTAGTTTGAATATACGCCAACATATATAACTACGCCCGATTGTTTTCTTGGGAAATCAAAACAACATTATACGCACTTGAATATTATTCAGTAAAATTCGTACAACAATAATTCACTTAGAACTAGATGTGCGATGTTTTATCTGTTTTATCTGTAGTGAAAAATACGCCTACTTCCATGACGTCATATATTACGAATCAGTAGCAAAATTTGTCTCGTACTTAATCTCGATCTCTGACTTTGGAACCAAGATCGACGAATCGGAGATCCAGAATCATGAAATTTCGTTGGTGCAACACTTTTCCATTGGAACCAAGATCAAAGTAGATCCTAGTTCGGAACTAGGATCATTCGATCTCGGATTAAGGAAGATGTGGGTGCAACCGGGCATAAGTGTGTGGTCTTATATAGGATATTAATGGTAAACTGAGCACTTTTGAGAGCCCTGCTCAAGATCTACTAATATCTACATTGTTTGGACATTTCAATTTCGTAAATAGTGGCAGTAACATATAGTGACATTTTTTTAAATTTGGAACATTTTGAACATTTGAATTTCCCGCGCTGTGTGGCACAATGTGTTGGCAGCCTTGGTGCTGCTTCTTTGTAGAGTGGCGACGCTGTTTCCTGGCGGAAGCCAGTCTAGCAACCAACATGAACGTATCGATACTGGCATCGAAAGAATGGAATCGATACCCATTTCGATATCAGTATCACAAGAAAAGTATCGTTACCGGTATCATACCAGTACAAGTAGATTTTTTAAAATTTAATTAGTCTTTTATTTTTTCATAAAATATTTTTATATTTATATACATAGTTATATTTTTTTCGAGGTATACAAAATTTGTATTTTTTTTTCATATGTATTTTTTTCCTTGCCAAAAAACTACACAGCGCAGCACTTAATAGTGTTAGTTATATTTGGGCATCGTTCTAATTAGAGGAAAAGCGAAATACTGATGGGTACAGCTTTTCAAATTATTATTTAATGGAGGAAAACACATCTTTATATTTTTGGGGCACTTTCATTGAAAGGGTTCAAATTAACAGCTAGAAGTAATTTCGAAAGAAAAAAAGTATCTATATAGAATTATTTACCGATATGATACTGGTAAAGTATCGAAATAAACGTAACTATTCCAAAATACCAGGTATCGAAAGGCAAGTATCGATACCAGTATCATATCAGTAGTATCGCAACATCCTTACATGGCGGTAAGTAGTTGTGTTTGCGAGCTCGCTCTTGTCATGTCTCGTTTTAGTCAGTCGTGGACGTTTCGATACAGTCCACAATGCTAGCTACCAAGCGACATTGTGTATTCTTGTGCCAAGTGCAAAATTAACGTTGACATGCTCATCATCGCTCCTTATTTCACGTCGGTTAAGCGAAACTGTCAAATTATTAGAAAAATTAATAATATTTTACGACTTTGCTGATTTTCACACGTATATGCATTAAAAAAAAGGGCAAACAAAAGAAATCATTCCACTATTCACGAATCTTTACAGAACACTTTTAATTCAACGTTAATACACGGAACTACTTTGCATCCTTCGCTACCAACTTTACTGGGCGCATGTCACTCAGTGCGTCCGTTAAAATATGTGCAGGTAGGAGCAGTGACTTTTTTCTTGGGTTGATTACGGTATCACGAATAGTCTATACCTCGTATTTAGTTTATGGTCCCTACCAATTAGGACGGCGGTCAGCAGGTAGACAGGGACGAACAGAATCGCTGTCCCTGCGGTCCTGGATACGTGCGACTAACGCCTTCCTTGTTTTGCATTTCTGTAAACGTGTGCAGACCTCTGAGGTTTTCAAATGGCAATCCTCGCCAGCCAGTCGGCGAGAACGTTCGCCGTAAGCGTATAAGCGGCGGCTGTTGCGACTCTGGAAGACCTAGCAATGTCGGCGCGAACGGGACAAGTGTAATGTGGTGCGAAGGAAGCCACGTTGTCGCACGCGAACATTTGCAGCTCCGTTGTTAGGACCGGCGTAATGATACTAGAGGTGGCAATACCCCCGACCACGGCTGTAGAAGACAGGTGTGGGCACTATCTTCAAAGGTTGACGCCCTTATTGACCCACTTAGTTCATGAACCCAGTCGCAGAGCGCTGCTACCGAAGAAGTGCTGTTTGACATGGCTAGAATAGGGAGGAGAATCGCAATTTTTTCCTTAAAATGGGAAAATAAGATTCATATCTCTGTGGTGATATCTATATACCAGCAATGCTAACAACACTAGTTTGCTTGCAGGAAAAAGCTGTTCACGATAAAGTGAGCACTTTGGAAATCAACCTTAGAAAAAAGTCACTGCCTCTGCCTGCATATATTTTAACGAGCGCACCGAGTTGGTAACGATGGATTGGAAGTAGATCCATAACTTAACGTCGAATGAAAAGTGCTAGGTGCCCATATGTGATAACTTCAATTATTTTTTTCTCTTTCTGGTTTTTTTTAATTAACCACAGTGTAAAAATTACCAGATTTGTAAAATGTTTACTTTTCTAATAATTTCACACTGTCACCTGACCGACGCATGAATAAAGTGACGAGGCACATGGCAATGTTAATTTTACGTAAGGCGGAAGAATACGTAACGGGATACAAGTAGATCTTAAGCAGGGCTTCCAGGGGTGTTCATTTTACCGTGAACAGCCTATATCTGAGGCTACGGCATGAACTAAATCAGCCAATAAGGGGGTCAATCCGCTAACATTGTTAGATAGGCGAGTGTCCAGACCTCTCTTCTACTACCATGCCCCCGACACAATTATCGGTTAGCAGGATTTGTCCACCTCTAGGGTGGCGCTCACAAGCCGAGAGAAGTCCGTAGTCCGTAGTCAAGGACAACCCTACCAAGTTTTTTTGTTTGACAGCCTCAGGGCACCCCGCGGAGACCCCGGGTAAAGACTAGCTCTCTCTCCGGCCGGGGGTGTTCCCGACCCTTGAGCATGTCCCAGACTGGCACAACCTTACAGCCTGGTCGCCCGCTATTGATTCACCAACAAAGAACTGAACTGGCCCTGCTAGATCGGGAAGAGAAGCCCCTTCACAGTCGAGGCTATCCCGACCAGGTTTTTGTAACACAACCAAACTGTGTGCAATTTTACAGCCAATTAAGGCCTGATTTAGAGACACCTCTTCCTTAGTTGAAGTTTCCTCACCAAATATAGCCGCACAGCCGGCTATGCACATACCTTACAGCCACCTGAGGCCTGGTTACCCTGTCATCTGGAGGCACCAGAGCAACTGCGGGGACAGAAGCGCCGGAGCCTCTTGTCGCTATCTCGAATTTCCCTTTTTTCCTTTAAAGTTTCCCTTTTCCCCCCTCAAAATCGACAATTTACTCCTCAACATTGACTATATTTCTCTTTTTACCCTCAAAATGTTCCAATTTTTCCCTAAAAAAAAAAAACACCGATCCACTCAGTTGCATAAGCGATCCTCTGAAATGCACTTTTCGATCCATCGGAAGGATTTTGGGGGATCGTTTTCGAGGGCCCCAGGGTCCGTAGTCAGACCTGACCATTAGCCATCTTAGTTTTGTCCGCCATGTTAGATTCGGTGACCTTGACTTCATGACTGACATTGAATGATCTTGAACCCAAAACATTTTTAGAAAATGGAAAAAAATTCTAAAAAATATGATTAAATATTTTATACAAAATTTATTTAAAATTTATAACAAACTTATTCAAAACTATTATAAAAAATTATTTAAAAATTTGCGTTTTTGGAGGTTCCCCAGTACCATATCCAGCAAACGACCGACCATCCTCCAATCAATCACATTATAATAACCTTTCTCTCCCATACCAATGTTTCTCATTGTTAATTAGTCGGCATGCCCCCACCGCCCTCATCCATGCTGTCTATCGAATGCACTCCACCAGCCATATCGGCTTTTTTCGTTTGTCATTAGTTTACTTTAATTTTATATTTCGTCACCAGGTGAGCTGTCGATTTAGCCGCCAGGTGGCAGCCATATTTTTTACATTTATTTAAAGCATATGTGGTCCTGTCTGCGCCCGACATATTTGATTCTATTTACAACACCTAAGTGGTGGTAATTTCTCGATTTAGCCACCAGGCGAGCTGACGAAACACACTCTCTCTCTCATGCTCTGTCATGCCATGTTCACCATCTTTGATTACGTCCTTTTCTTATATACCTTCCTTTCATTCTCTGTCATTCCTTCTTAATTTTGTCACCACGATTAAGTCACCTGTGCTCCAGCCACCGTCTTACATTGCATTCATGCTCTGCCATTCCACCTCGATTAAGTAGTCTGCTGATTACTTGGTCCCCTCTTACCACCATCTTGGGTTACATCACTTCCGCAATATTTGAGTGTGCCGTATATGCCTTTAACATTGAAATCCACTTAGTTCCTCATTTGTGTTTACTATGAAAATTACTGCGGTGTATTAGAGCAACACCAGTCATGTATGTAGAAATTTACGTAGGGCCTCTCTTCGTCATATACTGCAGTGAAGCAGTTCTGGCCTGGCACGATTCGACCTCCCCCCTATTACACCCCTATTACAAGTATCAGGGTCAAAATTCTACCAATTCAATAGCACGGTTTCAGGTCTGCTGCATCCAACCTGCTTAAAATGTATTATGATGGCAAGTCACGTCAGTTTCTGTACAGTTAACTTCAACATTATACCTTTTATTACCGTATTGTCGATTGCGCACTCCCAGTGATGGGCCTACACAAGAATTATTCAAGTACTAACTTTCAAAACATTATATTTCGCCATATCATTTTTTTTTTATTGTGCTCAACTAGAGTACCATCGTGCGGTAACAGAAATAAAAACCAAGGCTGTCACATTCTCCATTACAGGCAAGTAGGAATGCTAGGGCAAGGTACGTCGACACCAGCGCTTTGTTTCCACGTCTCCTTGCCCCAAAACGAGGATAATCTTCCACTATCCTTGTTGTTGTTGGCCCAAAATGTTGCACGGAATATGTCTTCAGTCACATCATCACGTAAATGGAAACTGTGCGGTGTCGACTCTTTAATAACTTGTTTGATGGCGTCCGGAATATTTCATGCTCGGAAATTTCATAGCAGCCAATCAGTAGGAAACTTTTAAAATAACGACTTGACTAAAAATATTAAAAACATTTTTATTACTGAATACATTTTAATTTTTTTTACAAATAAGTTATTTTTAGAGTATATTCGGCACTGTTTTTATATGCTCTGGATCCATATTGAATTTGTTTCCTTACAAACGTATAATTACTAATAAAGTTTTTCTTGTACTTAATCCCACAATATTATCGCAGCTGACATTAAAAAAATTATATATAATAAATTTTTATTACAAAGGCTATGTAATGTTTATTTTACGAATGATGGGACATGTAAACGATGTGGTAGAAATATTTAAACCAAAGTAATATGGGACACACACACACACACACACACACACACACACACACACACACACACACACACACACACACACACCGACAGCTGTAGTATAGTTTCCTTGAGCATGACCTCTTCATGGAGAAACAAAGATTTTCGCTTTCCGCCGCGCAAATTTTATTTCATGACGTGATGGACCCTCTTGAAGAGTTTTGAGCAGCCGGTGGACAAGTCAGCAGCTCCAGTAAATGCAGAAGTATAAAGTGGAGCGCACTGCTAAATGGATCCCCAATTTACCCTGTCTTGACTACACGAAGTTGGCAACCCTGGAGCAACCGCGAAGGATCCGTCTAAATTCGGGTCGCTGTCAATTTGTTATTCGTCTGCTGTTTTCGTGTAAGGTGAAATATGCTATTACCGATTATGAGGCGCCTTAACATTTATGGGCCAATCATAAAAATTGCACAAACTTAATGTCTCCAAATTTATGAGGTAATAATCCCCCCCCCCCAAAAAAAATTAAGTTTCTTAACTGGTTTAGTCACCATGTATGTCCACGATCGTAGACACGTTGCATGTGCGCAATACTTATGACTGTTGCTGTACAAAGCAGACATCAGTGTGCAGTACTCGCGAGTCTTCCTTGCGGCTAATCTGATTTGTGGAATTTTCTACACCTCTCTGACATGAATGGTTAATAAAGGCTGTTCACGGTAAAGTGAGCACTTTTGAAATCATGCTTTAATAAAGTCACTGCCGCTACCTTGCGTATGTCTATATTTTAACGGCCACAAAGACTTGCGCTCCCAGTTAAGTTGGCAACGACGGACAAAAGTAGTTCCATGTATTAACTTTGTGTTAAGTAAACACCGAAATATTTTATTTTACTTTTTGTTATTTTTTAAAATGGATATAAGTGTATTTGGATAATATTTACTTTTCTAAAAATTTCACTGTTGCCCTTGACCGAAACACGGAAAAAGTGAGGAGGGCAATGGTAACATTAATTGTACACGTGGTGGAAGAATACACAATGTGCATACAAGTAGATTTTAAGACGAGTTTTCAAAAGTGCTCATTTTACCGTGAACAAACTATATAGGCTGTTCACGGTAAAACGAGCACTTTTGAAAGTCCTGCTTAACATCTACTTGTATGCACGTTGTGTATTATTCCACGTTATGTAAAATTAACATTGTCATAGGACTCGTCACTTTATTCATGCGTCGGTCAAGTGAAACTGTGAAATTATTAGAAAAGTAAATACTTTAAAAATCTGCACATTTTACACTCCGATGCTCATATTTAAACAAATTTATCTTTTAAAGCGTTTTTAGAGTATATGAGTTGAGTTGAGAGCTTTGGGCGGCTCTTAACTTCGAGGTCTTGAGATCCGATGAGGGTGAAATTTGGTGAGACTGGAGCAGCGCCGGAATGCAAGGGCGGAGTAAACTGGAGATCCCCGAGAAAATCCACCTACGAGCGGCATCGTCCAGCACGATTCCCACTTTCGAAACTCTGAAAGCGACCCGGCTGGGGTTCGAACCCGGTTCGTCTTGGTGGGAGGCGAGCAGTCTAGCCGCTCAGCCACCGTGGCCCCTTTTCACAGTGTACATTACACGCTGGCATGCTGCAGGCGCCCAGTTAAAGTGTCAACCGATCAAGAAAAATAGTTCTTAGCTGTTAACGGGGCTGCCTGCCAAACCGGTAGCCGCGAACTTCTATTGGGGAATCATGTTATAGGCTGTTCACGGTAAAGTGAGCACTTTTTAAGGTCCTCCCAACAGGCATTAACCACTAATAAATATATCTTATTGCAGCCTCATGCATTAAATTTTGAGGGTGGTGAAATGTATACACTGTGTTTATTGGTCCTATTGCAATTTTTGTATTAAAAAGCAGCAGGAAGATGGAAATTGGATTAAAGGAAAAATTTAGAAGGGCCTTAAAAAAGTGCTCACTTTACCGTGAATAGCCTATAAACGAAATTCCTTCTCATTGCACCAATTTTAAAGATAACTATTTCAAACAAAAAGTATTCTACGTTAAATTTCTTAAGGAATGATGCTACGTTAAAATATTTTGTAAATTTTTTTGTTAATGTTTTTTTTAAACCGTAAATATTGAAATATACATACGGTACAGCAAAAAAAAAATATATATATATGGATGAATAATTTTTGTTTCAAAAACAGTTTTATGTAGCAATATTCTCTGAGAAAATTGCGTCAAAGTATTTTTTGTTTGAAATAGTTATCTTCAAAATTGGAGCAATGAGAAGGAATTACGTTTAACATTGATTCCCCACTTGAAGTTCCCGGCTACCGGCTTGGTAGACAAGCCCGTTAACGTTGTATTGCGAGTGAAATGTTTGAATTTGTGTTCATTGAAGTTGGTATTTCATAATTTATACAGATTAAGATTATGAACCTATGAATTATCAACACATTTACGCTCTTAACAATTCCTCGGTTTCACTTCAATGGCGTATGACTAAACATATGGTGATCGAGGTAATGAAGTTACGTGTGGTGGGAGGATACAAAATAAGTGAAAGTAGATATCAAGCAGGGCTTGGGAAGTGCTCAGTCAACCGTGGACAGCCTATATCGACATACCCAGCCGGGATTCGAACCCGCAAAGTCGTTGGCGACGTCGACCTCGCATAAAGGTCCCCGCGAATGTGGTTGACGCACGCGGAGGAATTAGCCCGAGGGTATATGGCAGGGACAATGTCGACGCTAGGAGAGATGATAAACGCTTGCCTCGTGGTTTATAAACTTACTACACACGTAGAGGCGAGGGTTTATTGCCGCCGCAGGTTAACCGCACAGCATAGGCGTTCGCTGTCTTGTTTGTCGTCGGCGATTAACCACTGCTTGCTTGCTGCTTCAAGGTCACTGCCGCCCCCGCCTGCACGCGAAATGTTTCTCAGAACTGTACCGACTATTGTCACGCCACAATGGGCGCTTATAATCCATTCGCGGTTCCTACACTCTTTCTAAACCAAACCTTTGAAAAAAAAAAACATCCCACATATGACGCGTTTTGGTTGTTTTCTAAATACGTTATGTATCGCACGCATGTTCGCGGTAAAATAAACACCTTCGAAAGCCCTGCTTAAGATCTACATATATGCACGTCGTGTGTTCCTCCTGTTTCTAACTGCTGCATGGGATAATTACATGAACTGTATTCTGACTTATAGGCGCGATTAAGTCACTGGATTTGCACACGTTTTCAGCATTTTACTAGCGAGTAGACTAGTGCGGCTATACAGCACGTCTGTCTTCCTCCAGACTCTCTCGTCAACTGAGCTCGAGCGAGCCCTTGCTGTAAAAATAAGTATTGAGTATTAACACCTCCGCCTTATATACAATTGTCATTGCCGTGGACCTCATCGCTTTCTTCAAGCGTCGGTCAAGTGAAACTGTGGAATTATTAGAAAAG
The DNA here is from genome assembly GCA_029891345.1 of Dryococelus australis. NCBI lineage: Eukaryota > Metazoa > Arthropoda > Insecta > Phasmatodea > Phasmatidae > Dryococelus > Dryococelus australis. The sequence goes on from CM057001.1 coordinate 19,384,321, forward strand.
TAAATATTTTTAACAACTGGTAATTTTTACACCGACTCGTTAAAAAAAAAAAAAAGCGATAGAAATAATTAAGTTATCATAAATGGTTACCTAACATTTTATATTAGACGTTAAGGAATGTAGCTATTTTCCCCATCAACGTTACCAACTTACCGGGCTCATGTCACTCAGTGCGCCCGTTAAAATATGTGCAGGTAAGAGCAGTGACTTTTTTCTGATGTTGATTTCAAAAGTGCTCACTTTATCGTGAACAGCCTTTATACTTGTGTTAACATGAAAGTACCTTATTTTTGGTTAAATTATCTTTTAGTTAAGCCTGATACAGATGGGCATGTTTTGTGAACAAGAAGGTGATCACCGGAAGGTGAACAAGAAGGCGGACACACTCATGTATTCAAGTCCCATGTACATAGTGTACTCACGGTAGTAGTACATACTGTACTAACGGTAGTAGTACATAGTGTACTCGCGGTAGTAGTACATAGTGTATTCGCGGTAGTAGTACATAGTGTACTCGCGGTAGTAGTACATAGTGTACTCGCGGTAGTAGTACATGCTGTACTCGCGGTAGTAGTACATAGTGTACTCGCGGTAGTAGTACATAGTGTACTAACGGTAGTAGTACATGCTGTACTCGCGGTAGTAGTACATGCTGTACTCGCGGTAGTAGTAGTACATGCTGTATTCGCGGTAGTAGTACATGCTGTATTCGCGGTAGTAGTACATGCTGTACTAGCGGTAGTAGTACATGCTGTACTCGCGGTGGTAGTACATGAATGTTGCAGCTTGCCAGTAACTCATTTACACTACACTACACCACGACAGACACAACGAAAATACAAACCAGACAAATCATTCTAGTTCCAAATTAACAATTCCAGCATGAATAAATGTACGGGAACTACGTAAACTTGTAGAATGGAAATGTAAACAAACGACATGCACAAGAAGGTGAACGGGAAATAGAACAGCCTCTAAATGAGTCTAGCGATTGCGTGCAAACCACTTGCAAACACGTTAGCTAATCGCACGGTGCAAGTTGACTAGAACAAGAAAGGTGTACACCTTCGACAAGAAAATTAACTCTGTGTAACAGGCTTTATATGGTGTCTGTAAATGACTATAACATTTCATTTATAACTAATATGAGATAATGGGTGTGTTGGTAATGCCTAGTAAGAAATAGTTACCATGTAAAATATTTTCACAGTGAGTGCGCTCGAATGCGGTGCGTTGGTTGTTTGGGGTAATTCTCTAAGCTTTGTTCGTATGAGGCGGAGGAATATCCTGGAAGTAGAACTTAAGCAGTGCTTCAGAAAAGTCGGAAGTAACCGTGACTGGGTTTTAACTGCCGATGCCCGGCTGATGCCGATTGCAGTGACGATCGTTGTTCTCTACGTCCCACACTGATTGATGTTCCCCTGATGACAGACGAGTGTAGTTCCATTGACGTGGCAGGGAGATTATTTTCGATCGCTCGTTTGTTTCCTGTTGTTAAAAGACATCAGAGGGGCGTATCAGATCTCGTGAGGGATGAGATCTTAAAATTGGAAGAACTAAATTTGATTTTTAATCGATTCACGCTAATATTATTTACTACATTAAACTACCTTTCTCCACTATTACTCTTGTTGTACTCAGCGCAATATTAAAGTTTTTCTCAATGTGTCTATATTTGTTACAGTCATCTAAACAACACCCATTATTTATATATGTCCAGTCTGTCCATTGCCATCATTCCAAATATCTGTCAACTCATCGCATCCAGCTCAGTCTCTCTCTCTCTCTCGCTCTCTCTCTTCACTGTACCGATGCTCGCAGTCCACAGACTTCGCTCTCGCCACCACTCGTCGCTCCTCTGGCTCGTCGCTTCGCTTGTCTTCGCACTCCTGTTGCTCAAGGTCGCACAATCCTCCAAACCACAAAGCAAGTAAGGTAAAGGGACGAAGCTCAATGCTATTTTGGTGGGCCGTTATTTTCCTCTGTTAGATAAAATTTGCTGCCAACCGTACAACTTTCAAAACATAATTATTTCAATTTTCAGAAATACGTTTTAGTTACTGCTAATAACAATTTGGTAAAAAATTTTAGTATTTACAAACGGTAAAATGGAACTAAATGCGTGTTTAACAATCGACGTTAGAGAATACATAGGTTGGCTACTATGTTAACTGCACAATCGTTTATTAAAATGCTAATTGTACACATTTCTTTCTTTTAAAAAGGCGTCGCTGATATTCATAACTTTTGTACCATCTATTCTTAGGCAATCAGCATTTGACAATTCAGTAAAGCTCAATTATTCCAATTCCTGCAATTTTTTTTTGCAAACGTCAACTCCACCTTCTCCAGCAACAAACATAACTGAATAAAAACAAGTGAATAACTCAATGCTCAGACGCTCACAGTGCATGCCTACATAAAAATTATATATTTTTTGAATGATGATAACAATTAAACTTAATTTACTTGTGAGTTAACTATGTTTTTAAAAATAAGATAATATTGTTTGTAAAATATACAGCTTTCTTTATTAAAGAGCATTTTAATTTTTTCAACAGTTGGTGAAGTCATTCTACCTAATAATTTAGTGGTTCATGAAATCCCTATAGAGCTTCGACCGCCTGCTCCAAACTCTAAACTGGCGGATCGGAGGCCCTGTCGCGGCTGAAGTAGTTCTCTCTGGTCCGATCTAGAAGGTTCCCCGCACCTCGAGTCTCGCTGAGAGAGGCTAGGGCGTCGACCAGAACATTCTCTCGTAGATGACCCGAGAACATTCGCTGAAGGTGAGCAGCGCGCGAGTCCCGGTTGGCTTGTCTGGCGCACGTGGCGGCTCGCCTTTGTAAATCGCCGCGCACTTCTCGTGTTAGGCAGGATTTACAATGACCCGTCGCGTCCTTCCATCAATCACGTGACCAACAGCCAATCAGAAGTGGCCATTAATTATATCCGTCCGTCCGTCAAAACCTTAGCAAACTTTAACTTTTGACGGACGAACGGATGAAATTACAGCCTTTTAAACTTGCAAGTTTTGTTACTCGTTCATCCTGAGATCTTTACAAGGATGTGTAGTGTTTGCAGTGTTTTGTTTTGGATGTCAAATTTGTTTTCATATGTTTGTTTATGTAACTGTAAAATGAAATGAATTTAAATGTTTATGTAACTGTAAAATGAATTTAAGTTACATTTTTCATAAAGATTAATTGATAATTACGTTTGGAAACATGAGCTCCTTTTGTGCAATAGTAAAGATAATAAAATTATGCTTTATGTGCTATTATATTTTTTGTCGATAAATTTCCGCTACGTACATGTATGATTGTTTTGGGTACTTCGAAACACAATACCGCAAAATATTTTCACTTTTTATGGCGATTTTTTCCTATTTGTGAACAGTTTTGTTTTTATTAGTTTGCATCAATGAACATACGACGGACTTAACGAAATTTGGTTGTAAATCGCTCGGGCTCGGCTGAGAGACGGACGGATGTACGTATGACGGACGGGCGGATGACGGACGGACGCACATGACGGGCTGTTGTAAATCCTGCCTAACCCTCGGCGCACTGATTCGCTCGTTCTAGTGATACAGGGGAAAAGAAGCGACGCAGACCAGCAACACATAACAATACTATCTGAATAGGACATGGTTTGTCATGACAAGTTTTGTGTAAATTGATAAAGTAAACATAAACACCATGGTTTTCCTGTGTCAGAACAGCTCAGGTGAAAATATATGTCCTCAAAACAACACCGGCGCTAACTTAGCACTCTTAAAAGGTGGCCTTCGTAACTGAGATAGAGGATGTTAACTTACGTGGTATTTCGATCTGTTCCATTTGGGCCGCGACGTTCACCAGACTATGCCCGAATCTGAACCAGTAGTCAGGACTTCAATGTTTATTACATATGTACATTTTTTTACATACACTCGCAATTAGGCTACCGCCCGGTGGCGAGCTCTCTCAACTCTCCTTCACCCAACCAACTCCCTCTCCACTCCCTTCCTGAATTTACCAACCCCTCTCACAGATACCAATTCCTCCCTCAACACATTCCACTCCCTCACAGACCTCACAAGCAATGACTGCCTACCCCGCTCCGAAGACGACTACATTTCAATGAGCTCTATTTACTGTCCTTAATTTTCCAGTCAAAAATTACAAATATGTCGTAAAACTATTCGTTACTATACAGGATAGGGCGGAATTTGACCGACAAACTTTTGAGGTGATCCGTTGTGCAAAATCAAGTGGAAAATATAAAGGACTGCATATTAAGGGAGGTGCTCAAAAGTCAAAATTTTAAAATGTACGTTGATAAAATATTGGAAACGAAGTGAAATTAAATTACAACTGTCCGAACATTGTTTTATGTTGTCGGGATCTATAGCCTCCTCGTAATGAAAATAACAGAGGCGGCCACAATTCTTTTTGCCGCAATTTTTTTTTTACCTTTAGGAATCATGATTGTGTGAGGGTGGTTTGTTGAACAAAGTTCCCAGTGGAACCGGCGCTGGCCTCTCCAAACCACCCCTTCAGGTGAAGGTTGTTGAGCGGTGTGATCTATTTATCAACAGACCCTTTTGTTAGAACTCCTCGGGGGGGGGGGGGGGTTCACCGTTCTCGTGCGAAACTCACACTCAATTTCCAGCGCCAGCGATACATTTCCAGGCTAGTATGCAATATAAGAAGCTACTGCAGGGAATCCCACACAGACTGTAGCCAGAAACAAGCAGGCAGCTTTAGTACTGTAAGATTATTATTGTATGGTACACGTTGTTTACATAGTGATTAAAATGTCTCCACCATCGTCTGTCCAGTGGGCACTGCAGCATACCACGTAAAGGCTGTTCACTATAAAGTGAGCACCTTTGAAATCATCTTTATAAAAAATCACTGCGCCTACCTGCATATATTTTAACGAGCGCCCTGAGTGACATGTGCCCAGTAAAATTGGTAACAATAGATGGAAAGTAGTTCCATATTTTAACGTCGAATAAAAAAGTTAGTTAATCATGTGTGATGACTTAAATTATTTCTTTCGCTTTCTGTTTTTTTAATGCATCGAAGTGCTGTGCTTAAGGTGATGCCGCGGCGGTTATAGCAGAGATGGGCCTGGCCTAGAGGGTTCTTCCCACCGCGAGCAGCGTCGACGAAGGTGACGTGGTCTCGAGTGGAGTGGAGTGGAGAAATTTTGAGCGACCCTTAACTTCGTGGTCTTGAAAGCCGGCGAGTGTTGAAGCGAGGTATGGAGCGGCGCGGGAATGCAAGGGCGGGGAAAACTGGAGATCCCCCGAGAAAACCCGCCGATCAGCGGCATCGTTCGGCACGATTCCCACATGCGAAATCCGGAGTGACCCGACCGGGGATTGAACCCGGTTCGCCTTGGTGGGAGGCGAGTAGGCTAACCGGACACCGAGTAGATGGGTACGCAGAGGCGAAATGACGTGTTGTTTCCTTCGATGTGGGCGTGTCCACATCTCTGATAGGCCACGCGAGGCTCTGGGAACGGGCCTTTTACCTGATTGGCTACTGCATGCTATAGTCTATTCACGGTAAAGTGAGCACTTTTGAAAGCCCTCTCATTTGGAATAATAGTCAATAGATGTATTTTATTTTAACCTTGGACGTTAACTTCCGAGTCCGCCTCCCACCAAGGCGATCCGGGTTCAATCCCCTGCCGGGTCACTCCAGATTTTCGCATGTGGGAATCGTGCCAGACGATGCCGTTGGTCGGCGGGTTATCTCGGGGATCTTAAGTTTCTCCCGCCCCTTCATTCCGGCGATGCTCCATACTCACCTCAATCACCCTCACCGGCTCTCAAGACCTCGATGTTAAGATCTCTCCACTCGCTTATTTTATGGGATTGGGGTAATTTAACAGCTTACTTACCAAATTAACTTATTGCAGTATCTACTAGCAAACTTATGCCCCCAAAAATAAATGTACGGCCTATAAAATAAAAATGATTTACAGAGTTATTTAATAGTGGTTTCTCCTTATCGTCCAAGTTACTACTTTATAATTACAAGTTATTAATTTGCACGTGTTACTTTCGGGTCTTTATTATGATTAGTAAAGAATTTTGTTTTTATTTGTTCACTCTACATCGTGATTTCTGTATGTTTTTGCTCTTGTAGTCAATATATTCTGTTTGCATGTGTAGCTTGTATTTATCTCGGTTGTACAATGTTTACTGTTTACTTTGCTTCTGTATTAAATATCTGTATCAAATATACGTTGCTACACGTATATTTGATATTGTTATTTGAAAATCCATTACAGGTTGTGCCATGTAAAAAGAATGCATTAAGGGAGATCAGGGCCCGCTTGGATTTTTTTTTTTTTTTTTAATTTTCGGCTACTACCCGCAAACATGGATTTTGGATGGATTTTTTTCGGGCGATACGACATTGGGTATATCTTAATGCGTTTTCTGAAATATGTTATGTTGACTGCTCCGTAGTCGCTCCCACAAAATAATAAATTATTTTACCTCGTCTGTTGCAAGTTAGAAAATATCAAATGCAAAGAGGCTGTGGCAGCTCAAAAACATTAAAGAAAGTATTGTTCATGCCATGTCGCGCCAAAGATTGTAATACACTTTTTGAAATCGAATTTGTGGCGGAAGATCTATAAAAATAATTCGAGAGGGACTGAACCCCCTTAAAATAAATAACTTACCTAATACGCTATGTAATCAACACCGACTTCGCATATGCCAAAGGCGGCCTGCTGTCATGAGAGCTGGGAACGAAACTTCTCCCGACTCACAAGAATACTGCAATCAGACACTTGGCTCCAATCACTGGGCCCAACAGCGGGTCGTTATGTGTCTGCTTACCAGATCCTCATGTACTTGCTGCGGTTTCTCGAACCTCCACTAAGTCTAAGTGTTAGCTGTACGCCCGAGGTAGGGACGGGAGTTACTGGGTCTCAGGTCTGAGCCCCTTACGTCTACAGGGGAGGAACCCATGCAAGAAGACATGCATCGCGGCGGAGAGGGACTGGGCAGCCATGGCCTTAGTGTACCTATAGTGTAAACTATAACTATGACGAGGCCGGGTAAAACCGGCACAGGCGCCGTAAAAACCCAGTCGGCAGAAAATAATTCAAAATTATTACATGCATTATTAGGAAACGGTACAGGAAACAGATGGGTAAGAGCGATGTCCTGTATTAGTAGGAAGATAGTCTAGCAGAGAGGGAGTGGATCTCATTTCCCTTGATTTGTCTGGCGCTGGACTAACCAGTGTGATGAGGGCACCCCACTCTGGTGGGGTGGGGGGGAATGTGCAATGGGGCCTGTCCCCCCGAAATCCCTAGTGGATCCCTGTAACTTAAATAAAAGGAAATTTAGCTGCCAACACCAGCCGGTTTTACTTATCGCAAGGGGGGGGGGGGGGGGGAGAAAGTCGCCTGTAAAGGAAAGGCGAATTTGATTTAATTACTCTAAGTTACTCATTACTAAGTTTATACCCTCGGGGACATGAGTTTAATTATATTGTTGTGCTACCTCGCAGCGGCCATCTCTGTAGCAATAGGCTGCAACAAAGCGTATCTGCAGCCATGATGCTGCGAGTGCACGGAGCTTCGCATGAGGGGGGGGGGGATGGTTTCTCCTTTCTTGCCCGGGGTTCTCGCCGGCTGCTGTAGAGAGCACACTATAACCACAGCCTATGCAGATAGTTGCAGGTCCATCTGCCCAGAGACTGCCTTGGAATCGGCAGGGACGAACGGGCTGCTCCAGACGTTCACTTTTGGAAGTGACCGATAGTATACAGTAAGTTTGTTGGTCACATGGCAATGTTTATGTTAAAAAGTGGCGGAAAGATATAAATTGGCTATACTTAAAAAGTGCTCACTTTACCGTGAATGGGCTCTACGTATATATATCACGCATGTTAACTCACTTTAATGAGTCAAGCAACGTGTTTGTGTTATGGGGAACAGCATGTTTGGCGCCAGACAGCTAAACTGCGGTTTGGAACAGTTACGTATTCACGCTAGCTTAGCCATTCTTGTTTTGAGGCCAAACGTTAACAGATAATCTGTCTATACATATCTGCAGTCGATTTATAAGAGGTAGGAGAATTAACGTAATCACAGGTTTTGACGAAATTAATATTTTTTTCCCAGATGGTGCTTTTCGTGTTTACGCACTCAATAATATTATCACATGGGACGCCTGAGGGGCATATCTGAGTTGGCGAGGGATGGAGGTCTTAATAAAAAGAACTAAGCTTGATTTCTAATTTATTCATACAGCTATTATTTACAGCATTCAACCATCCTCCTCCACTTTAACTCTTTTTTATTTCTAAGTGAGCACAATATTTAATGTCCATTTCAACTCTAACTAACACCCTTCTCAATGTAGCTGTTTCGTTATAGTCAATTAACTCATACTCATCATTAACACATGTTTATTATATCTGTTGCCACCGTTTGTAATGTTTTCCACTCACGCATCTAGTCCAATATTCCAGCATGCCGCCGCACTCTTCACTGCTTGATAATGGCAGTCTCAGACTTCCCTTCCGCTGGTCACTTCTTCCGCCGCTCGTCGTGACTTTCTGCCGCCGCTATCATATAACTACTGCCCTACACTTCCACTCTCTCGCGTTTGACCCTAAGCAGCGAGCGCGTAACAATATCCAATCGGATTTGAATCACATGTTTCCTACCAGACCTCTGCAGCGCATTTCATACGCCAGCAACAGCTAGGGTTTATTGGAATTGAAATTTTTGTAAATTGAAATTGGTTGCCACTGAAGGGGATTTTTCTCTCTGGCTGTCATTAAAAATATAACATATATCCCTACTACTATATAAATGCGAAAGTGTATTTGTTTGTTTGTCTGTCTGTCCTTCTTTCACGTCAGAATGGAACAACGGATCGACGTGATTTTTGCACATATATAGTTGGAGGTCCAGAGAGTGACAATAGTTTACTTTTTATCCCAAGAAAATATCTCAAACGGTTCCAAAAAAATGATTATTGCCGTTGTACATAGGTACTGGATTAAACTTTTCTTAGGATTACTGCATAAAAAGGATTGTTAACAATTTCTCCCTTCTTTTTTGTCCATGGGCTGACGTACATTCCATCCCAAGAGCCACAGTAGCTCAGTGGGTAGAGAACCCTATAGTGGGGCCGCAGTAACTCAGTTGGTAGAGAAACCGATAGTGGTGCTGCAATAGCCCAGTGGGTAGAGAACCCTATAGTGGGGCCGCAGTAGCCCAGTGGGTAGAGAACCCTATAGTGGTGCTGCAGTAGCCCAATGGGTAGAGCATCCAATAGTGGGGCCATGCACGAAGCAGCGGGTAAAAGCTATTAAAAAATAAATATCTACACTCCCGACCTTTGAGACATCTGAAGAATGCTCTGGATAACTGACCTCGTTTCTCTCAGCTAGACTCGGGGTGCGGCGAACTTTGCAGGTAAAGTCCAGCAGAGTATAAATAGTGCGATGGGTCTCCGAGCCACCAGTCGTTGAATGGATGAGTTTCGGCGATAGACGACTAGCGAGGAGTGAAGCTCGCGGCGAGGAAAATCTACGACTGCGAACATCGGAGCAGTAAAGAGTACAACTGCGGGCTGGACTAGTGGAATGGATGTGTGAGTGAAATACACTTTATATGATTGCAACAGATAGACAGAACGTTAGTTAATGATGAGTATGAGTTAATTGACAATATCCAAACAGAGACAAATATAAGGACGCGAGAGTTGAAATTGACATTAAATATTGCGCGTACTGTAAAATAAAAAGAGTAATAGTGGAAACATAATTTAATCCTGTAAATAATATATGTGCGAATAAACTAAAAAATCAAATTTAATTCTTTAATTTTTATTAAGAAACCCATCCCTCAATAACTCAAGTAGTTTACGCCTCTCAGGCGTCTTCTAACGATACAATAAATATTTAAATACGTATAGTAAATAAATATAAGAATCAAAAATATAAAAAATCTCTTTTTCCGAGGGAATCGGGGAAAAAAGTACGTAGCCTAGGTCGTCCTGTGGATGGTCTTGTCATGTCAAACTGGTCTGGAGTTGGTGACAGGAAGCGAAGCAATACTGAGCCAACTCGCTGGAAAGAGAACATCCTGGGATCTCAGTTCCCACGCCCTCTCTACCCCATGTTACTTTTGAGGGTTGAAGAGACATTTCCCGGAATTCGCATGCCGTGGGAAACAGAAACCAGGAAGATAAGGCCAGGAATAGACCCCTTACACTGAGAAAAAAAAAATGTTTTTCTTGAATAACACAAAGTTTGTGTAGCGCAACCAAATAAATAGTTTGTATATTAACAATTTAATGTCTTGTTGTTGAAACCCATTTTTTTTTTCTTATTTGGTTGGTGCAACCAAATATTGTATAGGCCGTTCACGGTAAAGTGAGCACTTTTGAAGTCGTAGTTACTTGTTTCTTTCAACCAACTTATATCCTTCCACCACTTGTTAATGTAAACCCTGCCATGCGAGTAATAAACACAGTGTATATATTCACCATACCCAAAACCAAAAGTCCGAGGCCACAATGAAATGCATTTATCTGTTGTGGTGTCTGATGAAACAGCTTCAAAAAGTTTTCACTGTACTGTGAACTGCCTATATGGCTCTACATACATTGAATGCCTATATGGCTCTACATACATTAAAGAGTTCGGGTTATTATAAAACAAAATTGAAGCACAACCTAGTTTCGAACTCAAATCATTTCCGCCCGCACGCTGTGCTCTAGTGACGTCAGTGACTACTTTGCAAATATATATTTCAAGTTTTACAGCTTTAAGTTTCAGTTTCCTGTTGGAGTTGTCTTATTAGTAATTTTATACCATCGTTCAAGCATTAGTAAATGCACTAGGAAACACTGTCACCATACTAATTGTGAGAACAATCGCAAACAAACTCCCAGCTAGATTTTCAAAGTAAGCAAATCGAAAAATAAGTGGCAGGGAAAATATGTACAATTGATTCAGATAAATATTTTGTCGACACTCTTTTTAATTTTTAGGCCCAACACAAAGGTGTTGTTATTCAAGCGTGTATTTTGTTAAATGAACAACATTGTTGCTTTTCAAGTTTTGTCTACTCAACAAAATATTTTCTTGGTGCTACTATATCCTGAGTGTTTCAGGGGGAAACTGATATACGAAGGGCGATAAAGGTTGTTTACGATAAAGTGAGCACTTTATAAATGAGCCTTAGGAAATTTAATTACCCCTGAATGCAACTTAAAATTATTTTTTTCACTTCCTGTTTTTTTTTAATGCATCGAAGTGTAAAAATGTGCAGATTTGTAAATTATTTACTTTCTTAATAATTTCACGGTTAATTTTACCGACACGAATATAGTGACGTGGCCCATAGTAATTTTAATTCTATATAAGACTGAGGAATACACAGCGTGTATACAAGTATATCGTATGCAGGGCTTTCAAACGTGCTCATTTTTACCGTGAATAGCTTATAGTGACGAATATGGAGTAAACACATGTGCAGTTACTGAATATCTTTATTGACTACATGTCATAGGTAGAGATGATGGTTCATCGCGGGAGGAGTTGACTTTTTGCTAAGATTCAACACACTGTACACATGTCCGACAGTTTTCTTTTCTAATTGGCTATCGAGCATGTATGAAGTTACTACCCCAGTTCACTGAGCCAATAAAGCAGAACGTTCGTGATTGGTCTGCAAACAATTTAGCCGAGTCAAAGCCTTGTTTATCGAATCATGAAAGAATAAACTCGTTAGAGTGTTATTAACAGACATGTTGGCTCAAAAAGTGTAAGGTGACATTCCATCATCTGTAGTTGTAGGTTTCCTACAAGTTGTTACACATGGGCCCCGTCCCGCCTGACTGTAAGCAGGCTCCAACATGCTGCGCCACATCCTGCCACGGCGTGTCTGTGAAGTTCAGTTCGTAGTCGTGTGCCGGCGTCAGTAATAGCCCGTGTCAACTGGCCCGCGTGTCTGGGTTCCGTCAGCTGTGCAGGCAGTACGATGGGAGGAGGTCAGGAGACCGCGGCGGCCATGGGACTTGGCCACCATCCCCCCCCTCTCCTTAACTTATACACTCCATTCAAGAATTCAGTCGCAGCTCTCTTGAAGTATGGATGTGTGCGACGTCTCTTTTTGCGTGTGTGCCGTTTGACGATTTGGCGAGTTTAATGGACTTTCGAATTTTGAATATTTCGTATTATGAAGATTATTGGCCTATATATATATATATATATATAATATATATATTCGATTTTTGTGGTAATCACTGGCTGTACAGGTAAAATTATTTTCCTAACTTTGACCATTACGACTTATATTACACGCCTAGTATCATAAAGTAAACATAACCTGAGGTTTGAACATTTTCTTCTAATGCTGAGCAGAAGCGCTTGGCCTTAGGAAATTTTTTCCTGTACAGCCAGTGAATACCACAAAAATAGAATAAATATCAAAAGCTCAATAATCTTCACAATACGAAATATCCGAAATTTCAGAGTCCATTAAACGCGCCAAATCGTCAAACGGCACACACGCATACACACACACACAAAGGGACGTCGCAGGTGCCCCAGCCTGCTGCAACTACATGTCACGTCGTACTGCTAACGGCACATCTTCCAATAAGGTGGCAAGTCGGTTTCCAGAAATTGTCTGTAGTCATGAGCAATGAGACCTCCCTGTATGAAATGTGGCCCAACGAGACGATTGTCGCGTAATCCGCACCACACATTCGCTGCAAACCGTTCTTGAAGATTTGCGTTTATTGCATTTCCTCCATTGTAGGGGCCGCGGTGGCCGAGCGATTAGCGCGCCCGCCCTCCCACCAAGGCGAACTGGGTTTAATCCCCGGTCGGGGCACCGGATGCCGTTGGTCGGCGGGTTTTCTCGGGGATCTCCCGTTTCCCCCGCCCCTTCATTCCGGCACCGCTCCGTATTCACTTAAATCACCCTCATCGGCTCTGAAGACCGCGCTGTTAAGAACCGCCCTAATCTCTTCACTCACTCACTCCTTCATTGTAACTTCATTGTAAGGCTTCATAGCCTACATGTGTGTGTCTATATATATCTTGTTTTTGTTGCTAATGACCTCTAGAACACGCTGGCGAAGTTCGTCAGTTTCGTCGCGGGGCACGCTGTATATGACGACAGCGCGAGTAGGAGTGTATAGCCAGGCACGTAGTGTTGTGGGCGGGGCCGATACACAGTTGGTCTGGTGTATAGATAGCCCACTGCCCATTTTACTTCGCTCTTCACTCTCCAATACTGCTCGGCACCGCTGCTGTCATTTGCATTTGGGGTATCTTCGTATCAGCCAGGGAAACTGTGTACCAGGGGTGAACGCAAAAAAAAAATGGCGGGGGGGGGGGGGGGTTAGTGCGATAGGGACGATCACCTCCCCCCGAAAATCCAAATTTTTGGTAGTTACCGCAGTATGGTATTTCCGCATTGGTAAATAACTTCCGTACCTCGCTGTCCTTGCACAAGGAAAATTGGTTAAGATATATAATTTTATTTCCGTCGGAAAACGCATTTTTTAAAACGCGCATAAGCGCATTTCAAGTGCCAGGTAGACGGGGGCCTTAAGGCTGAAGTAAAGCAGCTGCCTATGGAACACTGCACCTGACTATACGACGTGAAGAATTCATTTAAAAAAGTAGTACAGACACACTAAAAATTGTCAGAAAAGTACGATTTATGCTGCGTATGAAAGAAGAATGTATATATTTTGCAACAAAATAAAATATTTTACTTAAATATACTTTTTAAATGTAAAAAAATGATCGTTTAAAATAGTCTGTATTTTTAACAAAATTTAACCGCATTTCCATTTTGAATGCCTCGGAATGCGGAATTTGCACGAAAATCTTCAAAAAAGATAGCCATAATATTTACTGTGGTTGTATGTAGTAAAATCATAGAAATAATATATCATATCAGTTTTATAATTAACTTTATTTACGACAGTTGCAGCCATAAATAAATGTTTGTGACAAATGGACGCATGTAAAAATAATTTAAAAAATAATTTCCCGCATTATTATTACAATTTTTTTACATGCAAAAACATAGCAAAATATTATGACTATATTCCACGAAGAAGATTTTCTTTCAAATTCTGCTTTCTGAATCATCCAGAATGGAAATATGCTTAAATTTTGTTAAAAATTCAGACTACTTTAATCGATCATTTTTTTACATTTAAAAATAATATTTTAGTAATATATTTCGTAATATTGCAAAATATTCACATTCTTCTTTCATATGCAGCATAAATCGCACTTTAATGATAATTTTTATTGTGTCTGTACTACTTTCTTTATGAGTTCATCGCGTTGTATAGTCGGGTGCAGTGCTCTATCGACAGTTCTTCACTTCAACCTTAAGGTGGCATGTCGCCTGGGTAGGTCGCCGAACGTGTGCAGAGCTCCAGCAGGAGACCAAAAAAAAAAAAAAAAAGCGTATCTGAGTGAGTCTCCTTACGAATAGCATTTAAGAAACGTACGTTACGCGTCTGTATACGTTTTTCAATTCCTCCATTTCTCTCTAAAGCATGTTTTTGTGATAGTGTAAATGACTCGAATGGGTTTCTTACGGTAATTTTTAGGTACGAACATTCCGGTACAAAACATTAGAAAAGGAACAGGGACGTGCATCAAACCTTTAATTTTATTATTACGTCATGAAATGGTAAGGTCGCCGTTGGAAGTCTCATAGGGACGCGTTATCGACGGCAAGACTGCGCGCCAGTTCAGTGATTTGCGCGTAGAGGCGATGAGAAGAGTTGATGCGCATGTCTAGGTCGCCCCTAGCGCTACCACTCTTCTAGGCCTCAGACGAGCTAGATTCCTTCAGTCAGGCGGCCACCTTAAGTTTTGTGCCCTGGACCCAAATACACGAACTGTAGCTGCGTATAAGCTGTTACCCCAGTAAACTCAGTCATGCTGAACGTGTGCGCCGGAACACACGTTCTTCGTTGTCGAATTTCAGTTCGTTGTGAACAACCAACTACTGCGATATCTTGCAGTCGGAAGGATAATTCCGCGTGATTACAGTGAAGGCGAATATTTCCAGAGTGAACACTTGAGTAGTTGAATAGCAGAAATGCAAACCTTGCTATGGCCGCGAGTGAAAAGCAGAAATGCGTAGGCGTACTTACCTTGACCTAAATTTTCGTCATATTACGTCATATTAATGTTTACCTGAGATTCGTACGTGAAGGTATAAGGTATTCACGGTAAAGTGAGCACTTTTGAAAGCCCTCTCATTTGGAATAATTGTCAATAAATATTTTTTTATTGTAGCCCTACGCGTTAACTTCCGAGTGCGGTGGAATATATACGCTGTGCTTATTACTTAAGTGGCAGTATTTTTTTTAAAGGGTGGTTAAAGGATAATAAATAGCTGAAAGGAAAAGGTAACTAAGGCGTCAAAAGTGCTCACTTTGTCGTGAACAGCTTATAACGCAGATTTCACACAATTGAGGAATTTTCTGGAAGAAGGACACATACGCCAGTTTGTGTTGCTGGTAGAAATGTTCTTCCCGCGCCTTTCTTTTATTGGTTCCCACTGTCATACACTACATCGACTACTATAAAAAAAACTGTATACAACGTCTAACAAGCTAGCTGCCCGTATGTACTATACGGCAGAGAAAATCCTGCAGTGGGCATTAAAGCTGGGATATCAGACTAGAGTGCTTCACAGCATGGCAATTAAGAATGATCCCCCCCCCCCCTTATCGCCCTCGAGCCTCTCCCTCTCTCCTTTCCCCTAAAGGCTTAAGTTTTTTAATTTGCTCCTTACCTAAAATTACAAAAGGGCGGTTTTGCTACCACATGGAAGGAAACTACAATAATTATTGCAGCGTTAAGTCCATATTCAGCTGAGTATTGAGTGTTATTAAGGGGGAATATTTTCAGTTTTAATTTTGAAGATACTGAGGTATTCCGTCGTCACAGATGCGTTATTTCCCCTCGATTCTGCAATGAAAATTGCAGGAAAACAGTGGTTGTGTGTGTGTGTGTGAGTTTATCGCCTTTTCGTTGTTAAAATTCTACAGTAGCCCAAGCGTGGCGTACGCGAAGCTTGAGGTACAAAACACGGAAAAGTCGCGTGTGGATGCGCGTTTTCGACCTCGTTTTACGAGCTACGTCAATGAAGGCTCGGTCGGCGAGCGATGCGATTGCGAGGCCCACGACACGGTTGATTGATGAGGGGCGTGTCTCTGAAACTCGAGCCTGGTTCCCAACTGATGGAGGGAGAGGTAGGTCTGGTCTAGTCTACTGTATAGATTTCCAGAGTGATGGAAAAAAACGCACCATACGTACACCCTAGCTACTACCGACTGGCGAATTGATGAACTGGGAATGGATGACTTGTGGTAGTGGAATTCTAGACATTAATCGGAATTCGCTTATAAATCGGCAAATTCAACTGCCAGGATAATCACGCGTGTTGTAATTACTACCAGTGGAGCCGTATTGACTTATCACTAATCTGGCTCCATCTTCATTATTCATTACTTCAGGTTTAGAGTGTAATCGTGATGTAAAAGTAGCCATAAACGGCACTGAAAGTAGTTATGTTAGGATGGGGTTACAAAATATATGTTTAATACGATCCCCGTTGCTTGGAATACACATGTCAGTGCGTTTCATCCACCCAGCTTGCACGCCGTACAGCATCTGGGCAGGGATATGATCACATGCATCAAGAACGCAGCATTGCAAGCGGTCAGCATTTCTAATGGGGCAGCGGTGGTGCAGTGGCTAGGGTGCTCGCCTCCCACCACGGCGATCCGGGTTCGATACCCGACTGGTTCACTCCCGGATATTCGCATGTGGGAATCGTGCTGGACAATGCCGCTTGCCGGCGGGTTTTTTCGGGGTACTCCCGTTTCCCCCGCCCTTGCATTCCAGCGCCGCTCCATCCAAGGGTCTCATTTCATGTCATGTTCAGGGATGACGGGCACCTACGGGTCCCATCTGGAAAGCCCCGTCTTCTAATCTCCGGACAAACGACTGATTTCAAGTGGCACTACAGCTGAGTCAATCGGTGTCAAGTCTGGGGAGCATTCCGAGTATCCATTGCAACCAATGGCATAATGGTATCCTGGAGCATGCCAAGATGCCTCGCTTCGTTTAAGTTGCTTTCGGTGGAGATGACGCTAATGACATTTTTGTCTCAAAGTTCACACCACACTATCAATTCGTCGCCACCTTGCATTTTGGAAGGTGGTGATATATTGGGTTGAGAGATTTGGGCGGCTCTTAACGAGTTCTTGAGAGATGATGAAATGAGGTGAGTATGGAGCAGCGCCTGACTGCAAGGGCGGGGGAAATGGGAGATCCCAGAGAAAACCCTCTGACCAGCGATCAATTAGGATTCGTGCCACTCCGATACCGGATACTTCTACGATTGACGTCACCACTGGCGTAAAAGCGAGCCTTGTCCGTGAACAGGATGCCTTTGGTGGAGTCGGGATCGTCACAAAGCTCCTGCTGTTCCCGTTCGCAGAAGTCTACCCGCTGTCCTCACTGAGGCACGACGACAGGAGTTGCAACTTGTATGAATACCTCTTGTTCAGGTGCAGGTCTGGTGAGTGAGCGAAGAGATGTGGGCGGCTCGTAACATCGAGGTCTTGAGAGCCGATGAGGGCGACACGTGGTAAGTACGGAGCAGCGCCACAATGAAAGGGCCTGGGGAAACGGGATAGCCCAGAGAAAACCCGCTTACCAGCGGCATCGTCAGGCAGGATTCCAACATGCGAAGATCCGGGAATGACCCCGCCGGGAATCGAGCCAGGTTCGCCCAGGTGGGAGGCAAGCAGCCTGACCACTACACCGCGGCCCCGTCTAATGTGGGCATCGCCGTTTGTTTAAATTTTCTTTAAGTAGTTGGGTTCGCAATACGTACGGTTGTCCTAATTGGTCAGTCACTGTTCTGCAATCCCTGAGGTACCTGGTTCAGTCCCGGGCCCTGGCGGGTGGGGGAACTTACGGACCAGGGGTCTCATGTTGAGTGTGCGGCGGACACTGCCGTATTTCGGGTGTTTTCTCAGGGCTATTCAGTTTACTCCCCCGTATTCATTCCACTGCGTCTCTACCGCCATCTCATCCATTCTTCGGGCTGACCAGAGCGACAGGTCTGTCCCTAGGCTAGGACGGCCGGCTACGGTATGCTCCAAGCATTCTCTCATACGTACAGTGCGTGACCTTGTCTCAGGCGACAACCGCGTGTGGGTTTTTAATTTTCCAGCTGGAATCGACGAAAACTTGCTCGAGTGTCCAGACGAGCGGGTTTGTTGACGATGTGCTCGAGTGTCCAGACGAGCGGGTTTGTTGACGATGTGCTCGAGTGTCCAGACGAGCGGGTTTGTTGACGATGTGCTCGAGTGTCCAGACGAGCGGGTTTGTTGACGATGTGCTCGAGTGTCCAGACGAGCGGGTTTGTTGACGACGTGCTCGAGTGTCCAGACGAGCGGGTTTGTTGACGACGTGCTCGAGTGTCCAGACGAGCGGGTTTGTTGACGACGTGCTCGAGTGTCCAGACGAGCGGGTTTGTTGACGATGTGCTCGAGTGTCCAGACGAGCGGGTTTGTTGACGATGTGCTCGAGTGTCCAGACGAGCGGGTTTGTTGACGACGTGCTCGAGTGTCCAGACGAGCGGGTTTGTTGACGACGTGCTTGAGTGTCCAGACGAGCGGGTTTGTTGACGACGTGCTCGAGTGTCCAGACGAGCGGGTTTGTTGACGACGTGCTCGAGTGTCCAGACGAGCGGGTTTGTTGACGATGTGCTCGAGTGTCCAGACGAGCGGGTTTGTTGACGATGTGCTCGAGTGTCCAGACGAGCGGGTTTGTTGACGATGCTGGGCGACGACAGGCGGCGCGGATGACCTTGCCGGCCTGCCGTTCTCCGTGGAACAGGAGGCCATCTCGACAGAGAGAAAGAGAAGTGATAGTTGGCCAATAGTGCGTGACGGTTCGTGACGAATGGCGGGCGAGTTGTGTTGGAGCTTACATAATGGCCGCGCTCCCAATGCCGCGGCCACGCGCCTCACAGGGCCTGTTAGCACGCCACCTTCAGTTTCCCCATAGAGCGATTTTGGCGTCTACTTTCACGGCTCTCGTACTAATTAGGTCACGCCGATTTTCCTCATGCTTCCTTTGCGTGCCTCGTAGGACTGTGCGATACGGCGATATATCGATCACGAAACAGTATTTCTGAAATATCGCTACTGCGATATGGTCCAACAAGGTAGAGAAATATATCGCGTTATTAGCGAGAAGCGATGTTGGTCGATGCGCGATGTTGGCCGATGTTCGATGATGTTTGCCGATGCGTGATGTTGGCCGACATGCGAAGTTGGCAGGTATTAGATGTTTGCGTTTTCAATACAAGCGATGTCCGAGTTACACCGCCATCAGTTTTAAATGCTCTCTGGGAGCGATGTGTCGGATCGATGCCGATATGGTCAATTTTTTTTGAAAATGTATTGAAAAGTGGATATCGCACAGCCCTGTTGCTCAGGAAAACGATGGCTGTCAAAAATTATATTGCTACAGAGCGAGTAAAAGGCAGTGTGAGTGAAACTCATAGTAGCATTGTGGCTGCAAAACTATCTCCTTGGTGTCGTTAATAATTGTACGAAAACAAAACTAGCGTATTCCGGGAAAACTCGACAGTGCGATGGCCTGTGTTCTAGATTACTCAGTCCAGTCCTTGGCTCATTGTCCGACTTGCTAGTCAAGAGTGACGCCTGCCTGCCAGTTTAACTACGTCGCAGTATAATTGAAACACGCGTTTTTTTAACAGAATTTTTTTTAACGTGGCCCTATTATTTTTCCAGCGTATAGAAAACAGCGTTGTCTTGATTGCTAGTAATTCTCTACCGCACTCGATGTTTTCAGACTGATATACCATAAAACATACTATGTGAACCTGGACTGGACACGAACGAGAGCCTCAGGTAAGCAAGTGTTCTACCCTCAACCATGTAGCAAGGTATTCCATCCTTGGTTTCCTCGCAGGTTTGTTATTGACTCGGGATTCCTCCAGCGAGCGGCCAGTAACGTGTCATCCAATTACACGGCCAATGAAACGAGCACGCACGTGTTTTAATACTGATTATGATTGGAACTACCGCATTTTCCCCCTGGTGTGTAAAAAAAAAAACATTTTTTCCCCCTTTTTATGTCATTGTGTGATGTTGTAATGCCAATGAGTGTGTGCGTTTTATTAATAATCTTCCTGCATGTCATTGACGTGCACAATAAAGCGTAGCTGTCAAGTTGATGATGCACATAACTTTTATTTGAGGCACTTTTTTTTCCCCCCCACTTGTATCTGCTAATCAGTTATTCAATATTAGACAGGAATGTTTACTGAGCACACGTGTTCGTGAGCAGTCACTACATGGAAAATAACGCAAGTTTTTCACTTCGTCTGCAGCTAAGAGGAACACCTGTGCTGCTAGGAAACTCCAGATCATAAAGAAAATGTTAGTGTTTTCAAACGAGTTCAGACACGAAACATTTTATGAGAAACTACTGCTGCAGTATCATATTGCTTGTCATGCGCCACATAGATTATGGTCGCACAGCTCACCGACTTAATAAGCTGCGACATTGTTACTCTTAATAAGACTAACTACACATAATGTTAGTTTGTCTGGGGCGTATCCAAGTTCGTGGGGGATGGAAGTCTAGTGAAAAATAAAATAACTTAATTTAATTTCTAAATTTATTTACAGTGTTATATAATACACATATCAGTTACTTACACCATCTTATCACACCTCTCTGCTTTTAACACATTTCTAAAGGCTGTTCACGATAAAGTGAGCACTTTTGAAATCATCCTTAGAAAAATTCACTGCCCCTATCTGCATATATTTTAACGGGCGCACTGAGTGACATGTGCCCAGTAAAGTTGGTAATGATGAATGGGAAGTAGTTCCATATCTTAACGTCGAATAAAAAGTGTTAGGTAACTATTTCTGGTAACGTATATTATTTCTTTCACTTTCTGTTTTTTTTTTTTTTTATGAATCGAAGAGTTAAAAAATAGATTTATAAAATACTTTTCCAATAATTTCACAGTTTCACTTGACCGACGCATGTATAAAGTTATGGGGGCCGTGACAATGTTAATCTTACATAAGGTGGAAGAATACACAAAGTACATGCAAGTAGATCTTAAGCAGGTTTTTCAAAAGTGCTCATTTTACCGCTAATAGCTTATATCAGTGAGCGCAGCCTTTGTCAATCTTAATCGTAATATAAATTTCTCATCACTGCCTTTGTACTAGCTTGGTCAATTGACTCTCACTTACTATTTACTCATTCACACTCCCAAAATGTCTACTGCTATTATTCCAAATGTCTGCCAAACGGTGCCGCGGTGGAGTAGTGGTCAGACTACTCCCCCCCCCCCCCCGCCACGATAACAGACTAGGTAGGGGTCGCAACCGAATTTTTGCATGTGGGAATTGTGCCCTACGACGCCGCTGCTCGGCGGGTTTTCTCGGGGATCTCCCATGCCGCACACGCATCCAGTCCCACTCTCCCACAATATAGCAGATCAGTATCTGTCTCTCTCGCTCTCGCGCGTTCTCTCGCGCACTCTCTCTGTCTCTCTGTCTCTCTGTCTTTTTGTCTCTTTCACACTTCGGAAGTTTCACCTCTCTAGTAAGCAAGAATATTATGTTTTCAATTGTAGCATATTCCATACTTATTACAGCAAAATAATGATTTTTGAATTTGTAATTTTCAACTGAAAAGAGATTCTAATGTTTGAATACTTATTTTAATATATTTAGATATGATGGCGGGGCAGAAACAAAGTGAAATTGGCAGACGTGGCGAGCCATGGCATGGCGTGTTGCTGTTTTACCAAACGAAGCGTAAATTATACTTACTCCGAAAAACACTTCAAATTACCACATCACGTTTGTAGAATGTTTTTTTTTTAAACCTACCTAAGCAAGTTACGATGTCGCGATAAAACTGTGTTTCCGCGGCAGTAATAAATATACTGTTACGGTGTGTTTCGTTAACCGCTGCGTATGAAATAGCGTGGCGTGGCTATTTGGTGATAGTTACGCTGGATCTGTGTGCACGTGATTTCAAATATTTGATGTGAACTATTTATACGTTGTAAATATGAACTGTTTTTATGACGAAGTTATTTATTTACATCTACATATGTTCATTTATCACAACGTTGTACCTTTGCCCTGTGTGTTTGAAACACAGTCGTGTAACGTGATTTACCACTAATCCCAACAAAATAACCAAGTCCAGCCCCAGTAAATTTCAATAAACCTAATACACAGTAAGTAGAAATACATATAAATATGAGTGGAATAAAATTTGCGGTAGGCTTATTTGAGTGCATGTTCACCGCTATATTTTAAGTTTCTATAACAAAAAATGAACGACACGAGTTGAGTGCTTGATTTTAATGTCGCTTTTTCGTTGGATTGTCTATTCCTTCGTTATTCGAACTGAGGTCGTCCTTTTAAAGATATAACCCAACACATATGTATAACAAAAAGTTAAATACTATAGTTCATTACCCCGCAGTTGTAACAGTGTTTAACACAATTGCGGCAAAATATTAACGTGCATTACGTGTAATGTGCTATGTCGTGGAAAACAAATATGTTAATGCAACGTAATCGTAAGAACTATCGTTAATTCAGGCATTTTTAAAACGTCATAAAGCTGACCTAAATAATGTTATAGGCCTA
The DNA here is from genome assembly GCA_029891345.1 of Dryococelus australis. NCBI lineage: Eukaryota > Metazoa > Arthropoda > Insecta > Phasmatodea > Phasmatidae > Dryococelus > Dryococelus australis. The sequence goes on from CM057001.1 coordinate 19,407,095, forward strand.
AACTGTGAATATTTGTACGAAATGGTTTTTGAAATAGACCTTCGACAGAATTCTTTGAAAAGCTGTAAACAGTAAACAACACATTTGACAGGTATAAAAGTAAAGTCGCATTTCAATGTTTATGTTTAGGTGTAGCGAAAGTATACGAACATATGTACACACACAATGGAATGTAAACATTGAATTTGACAGATGCTACATGGCAGTCGCATGGCAATGTTTGTTTACATTTAGCGGAAGGATATGAAAAGGACCTGCAAGTAGATATTTTGCAGGGCTCCGAGAAAGTTGCTTCCAATTGGGAATGGACTACAGTGTGTGATTGCGCAGCCAGTGAGCAGATGGGTCGGGCCGCGTCCAACGAGCATATAAGTACCAGATACTTCACTCAAGGCAAAGCAGTGGAACGATTTTTTTTTTGCCCAGTGCAAACGTTCCAATGTCAGAAAAAAATCATGTTCACGGGTTGGCACTACTACGCATGGACAGTTGTGTGTATAACATTTCAATAGTCTTAATTCCACCCATATGAATAAAAATGGGTTCAGTATTCACATTTACAATATGTAGAATTACAGCCAAAAATAAACGGCCACAAGTGTCGGTACACAACGCCAAAACGTTTGCTAAAAAAACTTAACTAGCTCACATCATCGACAATGCATGCGCGGCCATTCAAATCGACATGTAACGCTCACATCACCACCAACTTCATAAAAATAAATGTGGATTTATATATTAAATCATCGTATTTCAGTCTCTACAATTGAATCCATATACCTATATTTTAATTTTCCATTACGTTGAAAAATATTCATAAAACGATAAGCAGTTTATTTACATTATATCGATAAATTAAAAAAAAAAAGTTCCGTTTTTATATTGCCGGTATTGCACTGGACAATTAAACAAAATCGAATCGGAAAAAAAATGAAGCGTTCTGTTTGCTTCTATCCAGTGTCTAAGGGTTGGCCGCGTCACAGGGACGGCCACGTGTTTGGACGCCCGCTTACCTGCATAGGCGTCGAGCACGCAGTCACGACACGCGTGGCCTTCGACAGTCTTCGTCGCGCGCGGCCTGGCTTACCCGGATATTACGTGTTGTATTGTCGCTGCCTCTCCCTCTCTCTCTGTACGCCGCTGCCGCGTAAAGTCAATATTACACGATACCTGCAACCAGTGGCGTGTAGTGAAAATTTTTTTTCTACAGAGTAAGCAATTTCTACTAACAAACGCAACTTCCAACTTTGCTTACCCTCCACGTGTATTTGCCGTTTTATAATACCTAAAATTAGCTATAGAAATGGAAACGGAATGAATGTAATAATAATTAAACTGGATATTATTTAGAAAGCATATTACAAATTATAAGAAAACTCGCCTTTTCCCGAACTCTTTCATCCACTTTCCAAGGAAAAGTGTTGAACTGGAGGAAGCAAACAGAACGACTGCTTACCCTGTCGAAGGAACTTGGTGGCGTGTTGTTTCTTGCGAGTTCGATTCATCGCTAGCCGCTCCCGTTTGTGGAAATAAATACTAGATAGCAGCACTATGCGTGTACAGTACGGGAGTTACGAAAACCCTGTTTCTCGAATCGAAAACGGGGGAAACTCAGATCTAAATGTGTTTAAATTTAAAGTTAAGGCGAAAACTATAAGCGGTCGAAACATTTCCCAGTGTGTATGTGGTAAGTGCGTCTGTGGAATAAAGGCCACTGCCTGCAACCGTACTTGATTCTTGTACAAGCTTCTACAAGCCCTGGTGCACGAGCCGGTATACCAACCGCTATATGAGCCGCCATGGAAGATTCATATTACACAACAGTAGTTCGCGTACTACCATTTGGCACCCTCGGTGGGTGCGCAGTGTGTGGTTTGTAATAAATGTGAACTCCAGTCGTAGAACTGATGAAGTTCACGATAAAGTGAGCACTTTTGAAATCAACCTTAGAAAAAATTCACTAGCCCTGCCTTCGTATACTTCAAAGGGCGCACTGAGTGAGATGCGTCCGGTAAAGTTGGTAACGATTGATGGAAAGTAGTTCCATTTCTTAATGTTGAATAAAAGTGATAGGTAACCATTTGTGATAATTTAAATTATTTATTTCGCTTTCTGTTTTTTTATGCATTAGCGTGTAAAAATGAGCAGATTTATAAAATGTTTACTTTCCTAATAATTTCACAGTGTCTCTTGACCGACGCATGAATAAAGTGAGGAGGCCCATGCTAATGTTTATTTTACATAAAGCGGAAGAATACACAACTAGCATAAAAGTAGATCTTGAGCAGGACTTTCAAAAGTGCTAATTTTACCGTGAATACCCTATACCAGTTAGTAACTTGCGTAGGCCTATGAAAAAAAAAACTAGGGAGCACATTTTAATATTGCTGTATTACTGTTCGCCTTTTACATAAATTAATTGCTTACTCGTATAGTTTCATACATTTTCTTGAAACTGACGTGAAGGCACTAGAGTACGGGTGAATAAATGCTGTTCTTGGCACTGGAACGAAAATAACTAAATATATTCACATATTGTTCAATATTCTGTCGTAATTTGGATTTATCAGAACGTAGGTTTGCACAATTATACACTGTTCACGGTAAAATGAGCACTTTCTTGAGATCAACCTTGGAAAAAATGTCACTGTCTGCGTGCATGTGTTTTAACGGCCACACTGACTGCCATGCGCCCAGTAAAGTTGGTATAGGCTGTTCACGGTAAAGTGAGCACTTTTGAGGTCCTAGTTACTTTTTTCTTTCAACTATTTTTTATCCTTTAATCACATTTTTAAAAATAAACATTGCCATATAAGTAACAAATATAGTGTATATATTCCACCGCATTTTTCTCAGGCTAAAATAAAATAAATTTATTGACTATTATTCCAAACGATAGGGTTTTAAAAAGTGTTCACTTTACTGTGAATAGCCTATAACGACGGAGGGGAAAGCAGGTTCCACGTTTTAACGCTGAATTAAGTGTTAGGTTAAACATTTTTTTTAAATACTGAAACGATTTATATTGTTTTCAGGTTTTTATAATGCATATTAAATGTAAATATTAGCAAATTTCTAAAATATTCACTATCTTGATAATTTTTCAGTTTCACTTGGCCGACGCATTAATAAAGTGATCAGGCTAATGGCAATGTTAATTTTACAAGTGATGGAAGAATTCACAGTGCGCACACAAGTAGATCCTTAAAAAATCCCATTTATAGACCTTCCCTTTGCATTTCCAGTAAGCGAAAGGAGAAAAGTACAAAATTCTTTTTGGTGACAGCTATATTTTTTTTTTTCACATAAATTCTCAACTTTTCCCCATTGAATCAAGCTTGCTTATGAACGCCAGAATGCCAATCGCAGTTGTATTTTTATCGCCTGTCCTTGTAAACATTATTGGAGGTCGTGAACAATAGTCACGGAATAAAGTTAATTAAATAATTTTGGCTGTGACAAATGTACACTACAAGAAAAAGAAATGATTATCAAATTTACTATACATGTGTGTACGTAGAGTGAGAAAGCGCGATTGGTAAAGTAATTTCGCATACGTTCATGTTAGTGCCCTTGCATTTGCCCAGTAAACAATCTCAAATGCATAGGAAACTGCCCAACTTTGTATAGTAGCGGAGCTAAAAATTCCGCATTTGTAGCCAGATGTGTGGTATTATTTCCATACGATACACTGGTTAAAAAACTTCCAATTCAGTTTAGGAAGTTTACCAGAAATATTTTTTTGAGAGTGTATATCACGATTATATTTTCAATTTACCGCTAGCTTAAGGTGGCCGCCTGGATAGACCGCCGAGCGGTGTGCAGAACTCCAGCAGAAAAACCGTTGTATTAAAAAAACCGTCCAACGAGTCTGAGTAAGGCCTGCTTACGAATAGCATTTAAAATACGTTACGCGTCTGTATACGTATTTCAGTTCCTCCAATTCTCTCTCGAACGTATTTATGTGATAGTGGAAATAGCTCAAACGGATGTTTTCGCGGGCATTTTTAGGCATGAATATTCCGGTACAAAACATTAAAAATGGAATAGGGACGTGCATCAAGCCTGTATTTGTATTATTACGTCATAAAATGGCTGGGGTATCCGCTGAAAGTCTCATAGAGGCGCGTTATCGAAGGCAAGACTGCACGCCAGCTCAGTGCTTTGCGCGTAGAGGCGATGAGAGAGTTGGTGCGCTTGTCTCGGTCGCCCCTAGCGCTACCACGATTCTAGGCCTCAGGCGTGCAAAATTACTTCAACCAGGCGGCCGCCTTAAGGCCAAGCTTCACCATGCATGGTCGTATAGAGAATCAAAGGCTAAATTCGGACGAAGATCTCAGTAGTTTTTTGTGATAGTATTTTCGATTAAGATCTTGTTTTTTTGTTTAAGATTGAACGCAACATTTGCAAACCATTCAAATTATAAATTTGAAACACACTTTAATTATTTATAAAATATCACAACTTTATAAATAATGAAAACGTACATTTCAAATTAAAAAATTTAAATCTGGAAGGTTCACAAATCTAGGCGAGTTCAATCTCTAACAAGAAATCTTTAGTTGAAAATACTAACACAAAAAACGACTGAGAGATCATTGTCCGAAATTAGCCTTTGATTCTCTGTACGGCCATGCATGGTTAAGCCTGGCCTTATAGTCCAGGAATATTAGTCAAATGAGGGCAAGAATCTCGGAATGAGAGATAGTCAGCTATAAACTTGTATAAATCTTTATTTTGACACCCTAAAACTTGTCTAAAAACCTACCTATCGTAGGGTGTCCGCGACCACAGATATTTCAAGGTCAAAGGTCAAAAAATCGAATTTTTGCACATTAATTGCAAATATCTCGTTTCCTATGGGTTTTATGCTATTTGTATTTATTATAAATATTGTAAAGGATTAAATTCTCTACAACTTTTGTTTAAACATTTTTTTTATATCTTGAACCATTTTCGAGGTAGAGGGCAGAGCGCGCGCAGTGTTTAACTATTTAGAGTATCATTCGAGGTCAACCTGTAGTCCCGATTAAAAACACGCCGTATAAAGTTTATAAATTATTGATAAATGTATAATTCTAAATAATTTGCATTTCTTATTAACTATTACGTTATAATTAATAATTTTTTTCAATAATTCAGTATCTATTCATTTAATAATACTTACCTACTCGTGTACTTATAAAGTTATTAAGGGAAATACTTTAATTACATTTTAAGTAGAAAATAATTAAGTTCATCTATATTGAAATCCGTAAACTTATAGATTCTTTTAAAACGTTAAAAATTATACCTGGGACAACGGACCTCTATTGTATAGTACGAACCTTTCTATTTATAGCCAGAAAGGACAGATGTTCAATTGCTTACTCACGACCGGTTTCTTTTTCAAGGAACCACTGTTATTCGTTAGTTTTGAATCGTATCTTGGTAACTACGGACGTACAATTTTAAGAGTGATGGGTAATTTGTGTTTTATATGTAAAAAGTCAGATTCGGAAGGTGAATCATTAGTGAATCTAGTGCGTGGTATAAAAACTCTGAGAACTGCAAGTATCGAACGAAACGACGGTCTTATTGATTATTTAAAAACCGTAACCTCTGTACAAGTGCATGCAAAGTGCCGAACTGTTCGCATTAGCAAAAATTGTATATTAGCAGCAAAACGGCGACTAGAACAAGATGAAATTACAGCTTCTCCAACTGTACCGCATAAAATACTAAGTGAAGTGTTCGATTTCAAGAAGCAGTGTTTATTTTGTGGTGAAATAGCTGACGAGGCCGCAGAGACAAATAAAAAAGAAAAGTATAGACGCAAGATAAGTGCAGCGAGTACTCTTGAGTTTAAAGACAATGTTATGAAAAAAGCAGAAGAACGTGGTGATACTTTCTGAGAATTGGTGAAAAATCGTATATTTTTTCAATATGATTTAGTTGCTGCTGAATCTAAATACCATGCTGTTTGTTATACGAATTTCTTCACAATTAAAGTACCATCGTCTCATCCGAAACTTCGTCAAGATAATCAAGTTTCAGAAGCTATGATAGAGATTTTAAATTACATAGAAAATAATAACGATTCACAATTTACACTAAAAGAGCTTAAAGATGTCTTGACAGGGTATGTACCAGACGATAAAACTATTATTTCAAGGCTACAACAAAAGTACTTAACCAATATAATAATTACGAAAAAAGGAGGAGCTTTTACGATCATTTCTTTTCGTGATTCACACGCTAATATTTTATCAAAAGCTTGGTACGATAATAAAAACTTAAATCCTCAAGCAGAAAGACTAAGAACTGTAGAAGAGAACACGGAGGAATTTGAAATTTTACAGCGACTGGAAGACGATGATGAAGAAGAAGAAAATTGAAATTAGAACTTTTAGTTCTTATTATTATTAAATTTTTTTAATTTCAACGTTCATAAATGTATGAAATGGTATTTTTCAATAAAAACATTAATTAAAAATTTAATTCTTTTCTTTTTATTTAGTTAGGAAGTAATTAGTATAAATAAGATTAGAATTAAAAAATAATTAAAGTATTTCCCTTAATGACTTTATAAGTACACGAGTAGGTAAGTATTATTAAATGAATAGATACTGAATTATTGAAAAAAATTATTAATTATAACGTAATAGTTAATAAGAAATGCAAATTATTTAGAATTATATATTTATCAATTATTTATAAACTTTATACGGCGTGTTTTTAATCGGGACTACAGGTTGACCTCGAATGATACTCTAAATAGTTAAACACTGCGCGCGCTCTGCCCTCTACCTCGAAAATGGTTCAAGATATAAAAAAAATGTTTAAACAAAAGTTGTAGAGAATTTAATCCTCTACAATATTTTTAATAAATACAAATAGCATAAAACCCAAAGGAAACGAGATATTTGCAATAAATGTGCAAAAAAATTCGATTTTTTGACCTTTGACCTTGAAATATCTGTGGTCGCGGACACCCTACGATAGGTAGGTTTTGAGACAAGTTTTAGGGTGTCAAAATAAAGGTTTATACAAGTTTATAGCTGACTATCTCTCATTCCGAGGTGAAACCCCTAATATTCCTGGACTATTAACAGTAACCTCTTTGGAACACCGGCGCACCTAGCGGCGGAAAATTTTCCTCTGCCAAACTCCCCATAAGAAATTTCGTTTTGTTCCTAACTTACGTAGAAGCAGCCTTGCTCTCGCCGAAGTCCGTTCTTTGCGCGAGCTAAATTATCGGCGTGAGCTCAGCCATCCGGCGATGCCCTTTCGGAGAACTACGACGCGTTCTGATTGGCTGTTCATCTTTCCTCCCCGTCACGTCCACTTGGCGTGATCGTAGTGCGAGGTGTGAATCAGGTTTGACGTAGCCCCGCCTCTCGTACCGGAGGTTATCTCGGTTCCTTGTCCTCTCGTTTCGCGTGTTTACTTGACTGAGCGGAAGAGATGGGAGGCGAAGGAGTAAATTTTTTTTTGCGGCGCGAGCCATTATTCACGATCTTGCTGTCGAGGTCGGTGGATGGAGGTCGGGTAGGCTAAAGTTTGTTAATAAATATTCCTTCATGCTCACGCATCGCTCTTTCAACGGTTAATTAAACATTTATTATAATCAACCTTTTGCAAAAAAAAGTCTTGCCCATTACTGAATATATAGTCGGTTCACGACTGGAACAGACTTTTGAACAACACCTTAGTCGTCAGCTGCATGCATCGTCACTACAAACAGTGACTGGCGCAGGTACAGCTAGTTTGGCAGCGCGGAGAGAGAATATGGTTTGAATGTTTTAACGTATTCTTTGTTATCTACTGCTTAAAAATGGGAGTAGGAAAGATTCCGAGAAAGTCTGTTCCAGTCGTGAACGGACCACTCACACCTCAAAATATTGCTACGACGATGGAAAACTGCATAAACAAGCTTTGCCTGTCTTCTGTTTCCTCGGAATTTCAAGCTGTGACAACAGCATCATGACCCGTTCGTACACACATTATTCATTTCTGAGCCAAAATGTTGCAATCGCGAAATTTTTTTGGCATGAGCTGTACTTGTGTTGAGCATTTTTCTCGCAGCCAATGAATGAACAATGTGCTGCTTACTCAATGATATAGACATGAATTTTTCGTGTCAAAGAGGTGTAGAAAATTCCACAAATCTGATTAGCCGCGAGGTAGACTCTCAGTGTGTTCGGCACTGATGAATTGATGTGTACAGGACTGACCATAAGTGTGATTAATTTGCAACGTGTCCACGATCGCGGACACAGTGAGTGGACGCGTTAATATAGCAATCTGCTTAGCAAATATACAACTTTGTGACTATAGTTTAGATTAGAAGTAAAGCAACTGCCTATGGCGCACTGGACCCGACTATACGACGAGAAGAACTCGTCAAAAAGTAGTACAGACACCATAAAAGTTGTCAGAAAATTGCGATTTATGTTGCATATGAAAGAAGAATGTGTTATATTTTCCAACATTATAAAGTATCTTACTAAAATATATTTTTTAAGTGTTACAAAATATTTGATTTAATAGTTTGTATTTTTAAATAAAATTCAAGCATATTTCCATCCTGGATACATCAAAAAAAGCAGAATTTGCAAGAAAATCTTCGTCATGGAATATCGCCCCAATGTTTACTATGATTGTATGTAAGAAAATTGTAATAATAAAATAGGAAATACCATTTATAATTGAGTTTGTATGCCAATTCGTCACAAACATTTATGGCTGAAACTGACTTAAACAAAGTTAATTATAAACTTATATTATACATTATTACGATGATTTTATATTAAATATTGCGCTCACTGTTTAATAAAAAGAGCAGTAGTGGAGGCATAATTAAATACTGTAAATAATAGGTGTGTGAATAAATTAGAAATAAAATTTAGTTCTTTTATTTTTACTGCCCCTCAGGTATTCTGGTAACAATGTTATATGGATGTTAACAATTTTATTGAAAAGGAAGATCAAATGCAAAACAACATGAATTCTTCAATTATTGACATCTAGTTTAAATGATGTTATATTTTAAATATATGTATTTTCACGTTACATAATTGCAATATTTTTCCTCACAAAAATACCCTGAGGAGATTGAAATATAGTCTGGGTTAAATTTCTATATTCCGATTTTTAAAATAAATATAAAGAATATTTCAAAATTATATTTGTCAGACCAATATGTAATATTACATATTCAGCTTACACCTCAACCTCAACATAATATGTATAAAATATATACAACACCACACCCGAATAACAAGTATAAGACTCGTCCTCAATCGGCGTGAAGTAGAGAGAATCACGTTATACAATTCATTCACTGCAATTCCAGTTTCAGGGCAGTAAAGTTAAAGTAAGTGCTAGCTTGTGTACTGCGCCTCGCTGTGTGCTGCATTCCTTCCCCCGAGGATGCACTTAAAAGTGCTCCATAAACCTCGAGCTTTTCCTTAGTTTCGATCGTAAAACTAGTTGTAGGAAACGAGTGGAATTATTGTTGGATGTACGTTTTCATCTCCCTGCAAACGCGGACCGTATTTGAAAACGTCTTGAGTGGCGTCTTGGAGTTGTTGGCGTGTGGAAGATGTAGGATCATTACTCACGAGCGCTTTTTCTTATATGTAGGGTTCTTTATGGGCACGCATAATGCAAGGCCCTTCCTTATGCGAAGTGTTGCGGCTGAATCGGGGGAAGTGAAACGGGATATAGGACGAGCGTTATTCCAAGACTCTATCTGCTGATGCTGTAACGGCGTGTCCGTGTGTATGGATGAGAGTAGCAATCCGTTTGTGCACATAATTATAGAGCATTAGGACTGGGTGAATTTAACACCGTGCTTAAACGTAGCACTCTACTTATCTTTCTAGTATTTGCCCTTTCCCCACGTAATAGGCTAAATAAATCCTGACTACCCTACGACCTTACATTTTGTCAGAGGTCAGTATAAAAGAAAATCTCGTCGTTGGAGCATTGTGGCATTTGTATCGTGGAAAATTTCCCAATTTAAAGTTGATTGCAAACCGAAATAAGGGATTGAATTTATCGGTGAAGTCCTATTCATATCATTATTTTATTTATTTTTGTATTTCATTCGGACTTTTACTCGATTCCTCTCTCCCGCTCACCTGTTAGGTACACTCGTTTGCTTCATTGCGCATGTCCCCAACGTGGTTCACGAATCTTTTAAGACTTAGTTGGAGCTGCGCGTCCAAGGTCAAGAAGCGAGGGAGCGATACGGGCGACACTAACACGCACGCCTGGCGCCTCGTCGCTCCTACGCGCAGGGCGTGCAGTGTTTCCGCCGTGACGCTGTACTGTACAAATTACATCTGTAACAGTGAGGTTTTATTACACGCGATGAAAGCCCACATATTAAACTACTCCCGTATATTTGTGCCGCTTAAGGAAACTGCTCAGGCAAGCTTTGAAAATGCGATATTTGTCCATCTTCACGAATTTTTTTCTCCGAGAATACACTAAGTATGACAAAAGTAAAATAATAGGGACATTGATAATTGTTTTTTTTCTTCTGACAAAAGGTCGTATTTGCAGAACACTTATATTTACCGAGATACGCGTGTTCGCGCAAACAACTATTTCACAAATAACGTGCAGGTCCATATAACTCTTACAGAACCAGTACAGTGTGAACCGGGTCGGATTCCCGGCGAGGTCGCCCCCGGATAATCGCATGTGGGAATCGTGCCGGACGATGCCGCTGGTCGGCGGGTTTTCTCGGAGATCTCCAGTTTCTCCCGCCCTTACATGCTCCATACTCACCTTTCTTCACCCTCATCGGCTCTCAAGACCTGAATAACCGCCAAGATCACGTGAATAAATTTATTCACGTGTTAGTTTCTAACATATCTGTAAGTTTATGAAAAGAAAATATATTTTGCATAAGTTTGTAGTATTCTGGTCATTCTTAGACCTCGGCTAGAGGATATGTATTTCAAAGCACGTAGTTGTATTAAGCAACTTTCTCTTGGAATATTAGTAACAAGAATAAAAATATTTATTTACTCTTGTGCATATAAAGAAGAAACACACTAATTTATTAATCCAGTAGACAATAAATTGGGAGGGCTTGAATGAAGAAATCGGGATATCACTTGTGTAGAAACAGCGTAGATATTGGATGACGACATTAAGCGTGACGTCACTGTAGCCATCTTGGATTTGCTTTGGACCTTGGCCTTTGGCAGTCGTCAACCGCCCGCCGTATTTGTTGGTTAAGATTTCCCGAAATTCCTTCAAAATGGCCGCCTTGAGATAACACTCAAGATGTCACACTCTAAGACGGCAGACGCATGTTCGAATAGTGTGCCATGTGTAGTGTCCTCGGATTTCCATTTTATGTCTACAGACGAGGATTCAAGACCCCAGAGAAAACCCGCCGACCAATGGCATCGTCTGGTGTAGCAGGCACATTTTACCCAGACGATTCTTACCCCCCTTAATGCCTGAGTGGCAGCACTCGTCAAAACAACTTGGTGGTCCGCTGACAGTCTCCCTTGATAGAATAACAATTTAGAGAACAAATGTAGACCCTCGCAAATAAAATTACTGTTCAAGCGTAGCAAAAAATTACGCACCAAGCCACATTCCTCAGCGCCAGCAGGGGAGTGAATACGAAAAACAGTGATTCAAGGCACGCCGGCCGTTTTTTTTTTGTAGGTGGTGACCGCGAAGCTTGGAGTTTCCCCAGAAATGATTTTCAAGCATAGTAATTTCGTGTTCTGTGTAATTAGTAGAGTGGAATTATACCACTTTCCGAGAAACATTTTTATTTTCGCTAAAAGCCCTTATTCTGAACATTTACCCTTTTTCTTTCGGTACGTCCCCCACTGTGCCGACCTCTCACCAATGGTATAATGATGTACTTAGTATGTTCTTTTCCTGTCTATCGCGAGGGTGTCCGTCCTTCCCTACGTGGGGGTTAAATCCGCGTGGGGTTTAAATTCGCCGGTTACACCGGCACGATTCCCACATGTGGAAATTCGGAGTGATCCGGCCCGGGGATTGAGCCCGGATCTCCTTGGTGGGAGGCGAGCAGGCTAACCGCTCAGCCGCCGTGGCCCCCTAAAATATAGCGATATCTTCAGTCAAGCCATAACGTACACGACCCGCACACTGCAGCAATAAACCAATCAATACCCTTGAAAACATTTGTTCGTAGTCTAAGCACACTGATTAAGGTTTCTATTAAGTCAATCGTAAACCCACCTCAAGACTGCGCTCACACGAGTGGCCTAAACGTGTTTCGGGCTATTTCGTTCGGCAGCCATGTTCGATCATGTTTACGAACAGAATTAGTTTCACAGTTACACCTCAGTAACTGAATGTAAACAGAAGTTAAACATATCCACAAAAACGTAATGCCGTAATTATTTATATTATTTTCCAACGTGTATTGTTCATGAGTAATGTTTAATTTTTATATAACGTATGTTATTTTGATTGTAATAGTATTTTGAATATATTGCTTTTTGACATGGCATTTTATTTATTTCAGTGAATGTAGGAAATGCTGCAAATTTCAGCCATCATAGCCATACTGTACGTTTGCTTCATAGCAGTTAATCAGAGCGCAGCACAGAAGAATAGAAGTTTCGTTGCACTTTCACTACCAGTTTACTGTGAACAAGAAGTGACTGCTATAGGAACGAATTCGGAGTCAATGTTAATCGCGTAAAGAGCTGATGCGAACAAAGGAAATCTTGGATTATCATTAATTCAAACATTGCACTCGCAAACATCGTCAATACTTGGAACCATTTGACGTAACACGCGAACTCATCTGTGAGGCGGTAATGTCGTTGTATACGATAACATGTGTGTAATTAACGGCCAGCGATTTTTCTTTCCGGTGGTTATTTAAAAAAAATTATAACTTAACTGTGGACAGACTATACACCTGAGAGACCTGCTGCTTCCGCGATGCAACGGTCCGAAATGTGGTCGCCTACGCACAGGCGAAAAATTTCCTGTCGGGTGACTTACACCGTGCCAACTATGGAGGCGAAATCTTACTAAATCTAATGGAAGGGACTGTGTTGTGAATTTATAATACTGCGTATTTATAAATTAGTGAAAGTTGTGTGTTTATTAATCACTCAGAGTATGTAATAAAATAAATGACGAAATCAAGCCAGACGAGATACTCAAAAGTGCAGAGGGCATACTGTAATGAGCGAAGTCAAGCACAAGGTATAGTCTTTCTACAGTTTCTTTGCACTTTTTGAATCAAACCTTCGAAAAATCACCCAATGCATGGCGTGCTCGACTGTTTCGTAACTATGTTTGTATTGTTTCTATAAATAATATTTATTTCATAATTAATATGAATACAGACGGGGAGAAATAAGGTGTGTTGGTAATATATAGTAAGAAATAGTTCTTATGTAAAATATTATTACACCGAGTGCCCACGAAAGTGGTGCATTGTCCCTTATAGGCTGTTCACGATATAATGAGCACTTTTGAAAGCCCTTCTTAGGATCTACTTGTGTGCACGTTGTGTATTCTTCCGCCCTATGTAAAATTAACATTGCCATGGGCCTCATAACTTTATTTATGCGTCGGTCAAGTGAAACTGTGAAATTGTAAGAAAAGTAAACGCTTTACGAATCTGCTTATTTTTACACTCCGAAACAGAAAGCGAATGAAATAATTTAAGTTACCAGAAATAGTTACTCAACACTTTTTATTCGACTTTAAAATACGGAACTAGTTTCCCATCCATCGTTACCAACTTTACTGGGCGTATATCACTCAAGGAGTCCCTTAAAATATCTGCAGGTAAGAGCAGTGATTTTCTAAGGTTGATTTCGAAAGTGCTCACTTTATCGTGAACAGCCTTTAGTTGTAATTTTGTAGATTCTGTTAAGCTTTGTGAGCATGAGGCGGAGGTATATCCTGGAATTATAACTGTAACAGGGCTTCAGGAAAGTTGTAAGCAAGCGAGAATGGACTACATATAGCGCATATCCCCGACTACAGCATTGTCGTCATCATTCCCCAACTTGAGCTCCTTAAAGCGTTTTTTTTTTTTTTTTTAGGAAACAAGCTCGTTTACTGTTTAACATATTTTGCTGAATTTTCTGCAAACTAATTTGGTTTGCCTGTGTTGGGGACAAGGCCGTTTGTTTTACCTTCATACGTCTACGTTGACGCGCTCGGACGCCTTGTTGTTTATTTTTCGTTCCCGGCACCGCTTCACTCGATCATATGGGGTTTTATGGGTGTCACTGGATTGCTTTTGAGATGCTCTTTCCAACCGTATACGATTTCTGTATTTCGACTTGGCTTTTTGACGAGTATAGGCTGACATTGGGTTAAGTTTACTTAATTTTTTACATTAAACGCATACACTTTCGCCATAACCACGCCACGTAGATATTTTTATACACATAATCGGTTGATTTTGACGAGAGCTGTCGATTGAAACCTAAACGAGTGTCGTAGCTTCTCCTAGTCAAACGTTATACTACGCGGAAGTTATGAGACGCGGGGAAACGAACTCAAAATTGCGACGTCACCTCCCCCCCTGCCCCCCTCTCCCACCATACTACTACCCAGTCCTCACTCAACGTAACACATTCTTTGATCCTTTGGCAATCGAGTGGTGTAATTGAATTTTGAATGTAGACGATAGATTCGGAGCTGCAATGCCAAACTGTATCACCCGATTTTATCATCGGATTTTCTGGATTGCCGCCCACTATGGTTGCAAATTTAAAGACGTATTCACGTCAAAACCAAACCGCGGCAGGTGTTAAGTAGAGACCCGGAAGTTTCGAGAGTTCAAATGACAAGAAGCTAGACTCCACGATCCTCTATGTACTCGAGCCTCAGAAAGTTGTTGTTCATTGGCTGATGCTCCAATCGTAGCGCAGGCATGGTTGTATGGCATTCGTTGCTCTTTCACATGCAGGTTCGTTATTAACTTCAATTGACAACAAGCTAGACTCCACGATCCTCTATGTACTCGAGCCTCAGAAAGTTGTTGTTCATTGGCTGATGCTCCAATCGTAGCGCAGGCATGGTTGTATGGCATTCGTTGCTCTTTCACATGCAGGTCCGTTATTAACTTCAATTCGTCCAGGGTATGGCTTACAAACCGCGCTCCAATTGAAAAAAATAAAGTCGAATGCACGTGTGTTCGAAGTCTGGCTTTTCCTGAAATGAACTAGCGATAGTTCCGGGCGCCTTAGCGAAAAAAAAAACAGTGGCGGTTTCCCCGGATTTCCGGAGCATGTATTAATTTATCGATATGTCGCGACTTGAAATGATTCGGCCCGCCGCGCTGCTCGGGCCCAAAGAGAGAGCATTGTCCACAGAGAGCAGTGGGCGACAGATATTAGAGAGGAGTGGAGAAGGGGCACAGAGTCATCCTCGGTGAATGGTCAGCCAGGTATGTCAGGCAGGACAAACAACTGATAACGTAATGGCGCCCTGAGATGGGTTCCTGTTTGGATCGTTGTCAGCGGGTAGCATCCTCCTCCTCTTTCTCCCCGCCACGAGTACGTCAATTTTTAAAGTATTCCACTTGAAATATCTTGTAGAATCGTGCTATGCTAAGACATCTTGCAGATTGTTTTGTTTAATATGTATATTTATTTTTCTAACATGTATTATTGAAATTTACATATAACGAAAAAAATGAAATTAATAATTTATTTTCAAAAATAATTTTATCTAGCAGTATTTTCTGAGAAAGTTGCGTCAAAATGTTTTTTGTTTGATATAGTTACCTTTAATTGACGCGATGAGAAGTAATTTCGTTTAATATTGATTCCCATTTGAAGTTGGCGGCTGCCAGCTTGGTCGGCTGAGCTGTGTAGGACTTGTCTAAAATTGTCGACGACGGATAATGTCTATAATTGCTACGCAGACCTACGGAAACAAGTGTTTAGTATCTGACATCAGAATTCTATTTCTTCAAATTATTAGTAATAGCATTAACGTAATTTAAGCATTATTTAATTAATCTCTGAACTTGAACTGTAATATACTCATACAATTTCGCTATTTGTTGGTTTCGTAAAATTTATTTTTACTTGTTAGTTACAAAAATGACTTGCCGAACATTGTTACGGTAATTTTTTATAAAGTATGAATGTTTAATATATTTACTGTTTTTTCAGTGTTTTACTTTTATATTTTGTGCACATGTAGAAACAATAAATTATTATCATGTATTATTTATTATTATCGTTTATTATTATTGTTATTACAATATCTAGAGGCGGGTTTTGGACATGTCCGCGAACAAAGCTGAAATCGGTTAGTAAACTTCGGTCTCAGGACATGCGGACTCGGACCCTCCCGGACGCCGACAGGGATACAATGCGAGGAAGCTCGCGGCGTATGACCTTGACATTTGCCAATGTGACCACCGGCATGTGACCTCGTGAGGTGAGTGGGCGGTGTTTGCCGGCAGGATGTAAGTCTACCCCTGCTGTGCTACTGGTCACTGTCGGTTCAAACTTTCCGGAGCACCTGCACTGCGGGGATAGAAATACGACTAGAAACTTGAAGCTTTTATTGCCAAATTTTTCCAAAAGATAATACAAGAAAAATGTTTGCGAAATTAAGTTTAGTTAAGGCTCGGCTTCAAACCTTTTCCGGAAATTCGTCATTTTCACGTCGTTATTTCATGGTAATTACTGACATTGTACGATTACAGAATATTTTCATTTTACTAGCTGTTGAATATCTTTGTGTGTAATTTTAATTGTGTGTTATTTGCTTGTTGTAAAAAGTCGAGAACTTATTAATAAAATATAAACATGTTCTCGACTTTTCACAACAAGCAGGTATCACAGAATTAAAATTACGCACAGAGATATTAAACAGCTCGTAAAATGTGAATTTTCTACAATCGTGCATTGTCAGTTATTCCTACGAATCCGAAATTATGACCCGAAAACGAAGAATTTCTGCAAAAGGGTAGAAACAGAGCCTTAAATATGAGTTTGTCTCGAATCAACAAACATTTATTAAAACTGAGTGTAGTACATAAACCCGTTCAGCCTCCGTGTCATTGGCTGAGGACTTGTTGCACGTGGATTATTTATATGGCCGGTGTTGTACATAGCGACACATGTCTTGTTATGGGAGGTACAGGCATGGACTAATGTTATATTACCTAGGGCTGGATATTGAGAATAGGCCTTTAGCAACCTTGTAGTGGCACCACACGGGTTTATGAAATAAAAAGTGCAAGAGTTGTACAAGTGCCATTTGATTAACCCGTAAATGGGTTTTGGAGGGAGGGATCACAAGTTGGTGCTACCTCTTTGCCCCATCCCCGTCCCCCTCCGCCCCTGAGAGGTATGCTGTGATTGGTTGTGTTACCCCTCCATTCCCTCCCCCTTCCCTCCACCAACTCGGAGAGGTGTGCTGTGATTGGCTGTTGGGTTACCCCTCCCCCTCACCTCCTCCTCTGAGAGGTGTGCTGTGATTGGCTGTTGGGTTACCTCTGCATCCCCTCATCCATCCCCTCATCGCTCCTCTCTCCCCTGAGAGGTGTGCTCTGATTGGTTGTTGGCTGAGGGTGGGTATCAGAATAGCCAAACTGGCACAAGGGACATTTGGGGACTGTGTATCACCGGTGGTCTGCGAAGGCTGTTTGTCGCCATGTCGTCGGACCAACTTCCGCCAGGATGGGAGCTATAGCGACCGGAGTTGGTCAGTACTTGGTTCGAAACCCGTCGATGGCAATTAACCATAATTAGGCATAGTTGCGTAATTGCGCAATTAGGCGTATTTGTCTTTCTGATCCCAATTTTGGGATATTAGACTTATCTTATACTTAACCACAGAAAACCTCAAGCACAATTTCAATTCAAATATATGCTGATGAAAACAAAATTGTGTACAATAAATTAGAAAAATTAATTACTGTGAAATATTTATATGGCAAATTCAGTTTTTTTTTTGGTTTCTCGGTATTGCAAGTTAAATATTATTAACAAAATGTAAGGGTCGCATAGATTGAGATTGCCAACTGAACAAGTCAAGAGCAAAAAACCGAAAGTACGTAAGAAACATTCAAAGTACAGACTAAAACGACACGACAGAGATGAACTATAAAAATAGTTATTCCACAGCACATCACGCGAAAAATTTTATTACACTACGCAAAAGCGCTGATCTCGCAAGTGAACAATTAATTTTAAGTTTACGTACTTGCATTTCACGACCGTAAATAAATCTGTAATTCTGCAACAAAGTCAGTTCCAAGTGCAAACATTGTTTGCTTCTGTCCTAGTGTACTTTCTCCATGCCAATTGTGTACCAGAACTGCCTGTGCGTGGATAGTGGCTTTTTAAAAAATAACTTTTGAAAGAAGTATTAAAATAAAATACCTTTCGTAGATTTTTGAGAAAAATTACGACTGGTTTTAGAGAATAAAGTTGGTAGTGATTGTATCTCATAAAGGCAGGCGTATTGTTTTATTTGATGGCTATTCTTTCATTTGTTAAAATCACACAACTTCTATACATGTTGAAAGTGATTCTTAAGTATAAATAAAGAATGACAGTACAATAAATGTACATATAAAAATTTAGGACTATGTAACACACATAATTACAGAGTTATTCCATTAGCATACAGGATATTGATAACATTTTAATAGGTTTTCTTAAAAAACTAAAGTCCAGACCCATATAATTATTACAACACAAGAAAACACATAAATTACTGCAGTAGACAAATTAATATACTCAGCTAATAAAATGAACTGTACGTTGGCAAAGTAAATCTTTGGTCATGAGTTCTTTAACGATGCGAAGAGCAAAAAAAAAGTGAGCTCAATCTCCCACCGATTGTGTGTGTCCATTCCAACTTGGTGAACTATCTATGAATTTAGTTTTCTGTAATATGTGATAGGTGATATTGAAGTTGGTTTGTAATTTCTGTATAAACCTTGGAGCGACAAGTGATTACAGTTAACACACGTTGCGTTGGGCTCATATAATTTCACATTGTCACTGATGAAAACGTGCTTGTTGTTAAATCTGTGTCGGTTGCGATGTTTCTGTGTAGCTGTGGGCAGAAGACACATAGCTGCCAAGTTAAGGGCGCTTCATGATAAAGTGACCACTTTTGAAATCAACCTTAGAAAAAAAGTCACTGCCCCTACCTGCGTATATTTCAACGGCCGCACTGAGTGACATGCACCCAGTAAAGTTGGTAACGATGGAGGGAAAGGTAGTTCCATATCTTAACGTCGAATAAAAGTGTTAGGTAACCATGTGTGATAACTTAAATGATTTCTTTTACTTTCTATTTTTTTTATGCTTCGAAGTATAAAAATTATCATATATGTAAAATATTTACTTTTCTAATATTCGACGCATGAATAAAGTGACGAGGCCCATGGTAATGCTAATCTTACCTAATACGGGAAATTACACGACGTGCATACAAGTAGATCTTAAGCAGGGCTTTCAAAAGTGCTCATTTTACCGTGAATAGCCTATAACTGGGAACACGCCAGCCGGCGTGTCCGTTAAAGTACAGGGTGATCCTGAACTAAAAATATAAACGACGCTGTGAGGCGAATCCTTATGCAAAATGAGTTAGAAAACGTTATCCGACCTACGCCCTACAGTAAATAGTAAGGGAGGCAAGTCCCTTGAAAGTCGGTGTTTCAAATGACTTTAATTCAAAAGAATAAAAACCTTCCTGAGATGAAATAACAATTCCTTGAGCACTGCCATCTTACATAGAGATCTGACGTTACAAACGGTAGTTGGAGATTAAAGTTCCTGTCCCCTCAGTACTAGTTTTTCGTCTCTACTGACAAGAGTATGTTTCCAAACACTCTGCCTCCTGTAGCATTTATGATTAATGCATGCAACAATTATGAGTTCTTTCTTGTCGACTGGGTTTTTCCCAGTCTCATCTTAGTTATAGTTTAGCAATAGTTATACTTAGGGAGGTAGTCATAGACCCAATTGCAGGCTATGGCTGCCCGATCCCTCTCTGCCGCGATGCATGTCTCCTTGCGTGGTTTCCTTCTCGCGTAGGTGTAAGGTGTTCGCCCCGAGACGCGATTAGCACCCCGACCCTACCTCGGACGTACATCTAACTTTTAGAATTAGTGTAGGTTAGGAGAAAGTGTGGTAATTGGGTAGGGTGATCTCCGTTCTTTGAGAATCTCAGATTGTGCACCCGGCAGGCAGTTAACTGCACCGTTACAAACTTTGTTTCCACGACAACCTTACAAAACCGAGAGAGTTACACCATGGCTACGTTTTTTTTTTTTACGTGGTTATGACGTCAGTAAAAGCGATAAACACCCAAGTGTTACGCACATTTATTGGGTAATAACTAGACACTTGGACAAATTCGCGAGTTCAGTGACCTGCATGCTAGACTCCACAGTGTTATGTACAAATATACCCCGTTGTTAACCGCACATTGGTTGTCTGCTATCACAGTGAAAGGCGACGATTGGGCCACCGCTCTCTAGGAGGTGGACAAATGGCTAAAGTTATATAAACACACGTTTTTTTCAATTATGGCTTGACCCAAAATAAATCCGCGAATTCTTCAGGTCACTATAGTAATAACATAGCACCCTTTGTTTCCTCAATGATTGGGGATGACATTACTAAACAACAGTTCGCGATTTCAGATCTCTATTCAAGACTACAGTATTCACGTAATTGTTCTTTCGCCTCCAAGTAGGTTTAAGGGCACCTACCTCGTTTACGAGTTACCGTAGAACATAGGTCGTATAATGTTTTCTATAGTCTGTTTGGGGTTTCTTCACATTTTTTAAAAATAGGACTTTGAAAATTACCCCATGTATCACGTGTTCATGCCATATATCTAAGGATAGGAAAATTTCGCGAGTTCAAAGACCTGTAGGCTAGACTCCTCAGTCCTCTGCATAATGGAACCTCAGCATTGTGTTCATTAGCTGTGGCCCCACACCTGGCAGTTATGGGATTCGCAAGGTGCTTCCATGCAAGTCTGCTATTGGCTCAGAGGCGTGCAGGGTGGGTCTAATAAACTGTGATCCAGTTGCGAAGGTGACTTCACTGTATATGTGTTTGACGTCTATCTTGTCCCGAAATGAACTCGCGAATTTTTCCTATTCCTACATATATCACAAGCGTGCTAACATAAAGGTATATTATTTTTCGTTAAATTGTAGTTTTACCATATTTTATTTATAAATGATAACATTTCCTTTATAATAGACATGAATAAGGAAAGTGAGAAAACTTGTGTGTTGGTAGCACCTAGTAAGAAATAGTCACCGTGCAAAATATAATTACAATACTAAGTGCGCACGAATTCAGTATGTTGTCCATCGGTGTAACTTTCTAGACTCAGTTAAGCTTTGGTTGAATGAGGCGGAGGAATATCCCGGAAGTAGAACTGTAGCAGGGCTTCAGAAATGTGCGAAGTAATCGTGAATGGATTATATCTCATTTGCATAGGGAATCGACTGACAGCGTCGTTTCTGCTTGTAGTTCAGGATCATTCTGTCCGTTGAAGTTTGTTTCCAACTTTTCTCAAGCCATGGTAAAGTTCTACTTCCAAACTGTTCCTAACCAACTCCACATAAATTACACCCAGAGGACAACGTACCGCATTCCTCCGCACCCACTTTAATTGCATTTTGTATGAGAACTATTTCCTACTAGGCAATACCAGCAGACCTATTTTGTCTTGGGTTTTATTTTCTCTCTATAGGGGCCTACACAATGTAAAACAAAGCCGCCCGGCCGCGTGTGTCTGTGTATTCGACTAAGGCTTCTGTGTATTCGACTAAGGCTTCTAAAACCAACTGATGGATTTAGATGCGGTTTTCACCATCATTTAGAGAATTTCTCGAGGAAGGTTTGGGTATGTAATGCATTAATATTTAATGTAAGAATAGTAGAGAAATGTCGACGTTTTATAATAGTCGGAAAAAGCCGCTTTTAGGGCGCTTACGTGGCTTACGCTGGCTAAACCATAAGAGATACACTAAATTAATATACTGCAGAACTGTAGATCTCAAATAGGTTTACGAAAAAGTCCGCACAGCATATGTTTATCTTTTTTTTAAGGTTGATCCACAGTACCACCAGTTTTGTCTTTCAGGCGTTCACTTACGAAGACTTTGTGAACAACACAGTATTAATCGTATGTTTGTTACCATTTAGTGTATATACTTGCTGTAAACCTAAAGCAAGGCCATATTTGTAAATTGCACCCGAGCGAGGCTGGGGCGGGTCGCTAGTTAATTATAAACGAAACGTCATTTATAAATAAGATATAAGTAAAATTCAGTTTAACAAAAATAACACACATTTATGCTGACAGAAGTATAAAACTCTTGAGATACACTACGTATTTAGGAAACGAGCAAATACGTGTAGCCAACACGGAGTGATCTTTTAAAAGATCTGATTTAAAAAACGTGAAGTTATCGTGAACAGACTATATGCGGTTAAGAGGATTCGTCACATGCGGATTATTTTGAAATATGCTCGGTGGTGGATTGCAAATATAACTTGTCACTCTTTTGCTTATACCAAGATCAAGGTCAGTGGCTTAACATCACAGTGACTGACGGTTTGTCTCCAAACTATTATTATGGCTTGTATCTTGTTTATCAGGCGTTTTATATACTTTCCATTTCTTCCGTGTAAAGTGGACAATGCCTTCGTTTATTTATTTATTTACTTCTCTTTAAATTAAAGTGACGACAGTGGCTGCTAAAGCGAGAAATATTAAAAATTAAAAAGCAGCATGCCTGGTACGGTAGAAAAAAGTTGCGGATTATGTAAAATAAGTAGCTATTTCAATTACAAATTAAAGAAATTTAAATTTAAAAATTGATACTTTGCCTTAACGTTTATGACAACATTTTCTCTTGATTGGCCACTACGAAATATCCCTGCATGTTGCATTGTGCGCGCCCATTACCCAATTGCAAACGTCCTACAATGTTCAGTTTTAGCATCTATAGGCTGTTCATGATAAAATGAGCGCTTTTGAAAGCCCTGCTAATATGCACGTTAGCCATTCTTCCGCCTTATGTAAAATTAACATGGCCTCATCACTTTATTCATGCGTCGGTCAAGTGAAACTGTGAAATTATTAGAAAAGTAAACTTTTTATATATCTGCTCATTTTTATACACTGAGGCGTTAAAAAAAAATAGAAAGAATAAGAAATAATTTAAATTATCACCAATGGTTACCTAACACTTTTTATTCGACGTTAACATATGGGACTACTTTCCACCCATCTTTACCAACTTTACTGGGCAACATATGCGTTCAGGGCAGTGACTTTTTCTTCTAGGGTTCCTTTCAAAAGTGCTCACTTTATCGTGAACAGCCTTTATAATAAATTACATTAGGGACAAGGCATTTTGTTCGAATTTAATCCAAAAAATAAAAGAAAGACTTATCACTTATACCAGGCATCACAAAAGTCGGAAATACAAATTATGGTGAACAGCTGAAAAAAAAATCCAAGGCGATGGGCATTACTCCATCCAGCTTCGTGTTTATTGATCGTGATTCGCGAGCCGTTCTTGTTTCCCGCAGTCGGGAATATGATTCGCTGGCCGCGGCCGAACGGAAAAGTGACGCGCGCGTGCAGTTATAGAGCTGAGCCGCGAGTGACGTCACAACAGGAAGGAGTATTCATTGGCTGGCGACGTGCGCCACAAGCCAATGAGGAGCTGGCGTGTTCACAACAGGCGCGGCTTGCAAGGGAGACCTCGCCACAGAGTACTCCAGAATACAGAACCGAGACGATCCGATTAACCCTTTCAGTCAAAACATGTATTTATGTACAGGCCGTTCACGGTAAAATGAGAACTTTCGAAAGCCCTGCTTAATATCTACTTGTATGTACGTTACGTATTCTTCCACCTTATGTAAAATTAACATTGCCAAGAGCCTAATTACTTTATTCATGCGTCGGTTAACAGAAACTGCATAGTTATTAGAAAAGTAAATATTTTACAAATCCGCAAATTTTTACACTTCGATGCATTTAAAAATCAGAAAGCGAAAGAAATAATTTAAATTATTCTCAAATGGTTACCTGACTTTTTTATTCGACATTAAAATATGGAACTACTTTCCATCCATCGTTACCAAGTTTACCGGGCGAATGTCACCCAGTGCACCCGTTAAAGCATATGCAGGCTGGGTCAGTGACATTTTTTGTAAGGTTGATTTCAAAAGTATATATATATAATGTGTGTGTATATAATTGTAGGTATTGCAACTAACAAACCTGTTGTTCGGAACTGTACTGGCACCCAGTTAATGCTTTGTCTTACATCGTAACCGTAACCAATAGTATTTTAACTTGCATTGTTTGTATGTACGGTGTCTGTCCGACCTCCATGCAACTGGCGTGAAGCACATTACTGTTTGTCTGGTTGCAGCCCTAAGAGCGGAAGGGGCCACCAGAGTTTAACTGCACATTTTTAAACTTTTTAATTTTACGAATGTACAACTGAATGTATAAATAGTCTACATATATAATAATAATAATAAAAAACCTTTTAAAAAGAGACAAAATAATTATTGTAGTTACAGAATTTGTAGAACTTGTCAGACGTGGTCGTAATAAACTTCACTACAAATTAATATGTTTGTATCAATTTATATTTAATATATAAAAGCTTGGCGCAATGTAGAATGTGTATCTCATTTGCACAGGCGTAGTAAGCACATGTCTTGTGTAAGGTTCTCAACTATTCGCCATTCGGCGGTCACGTGATCTCGAACCAATCGCAGTTCAAATTTTTTTTTATATATCCGTCAATCCGTTGATTATTTCTCAAACTTTCGACGGATCGACGGATGGGCCTTCAGACTACATTCCGTAGACGTGAATACGACACTTTGAAATCAAATGCAAGGCGGTGGACCTTTGCATATTATCTTTGGTGGTGGATTCAAGAATTTAAAATGCAAACAATAACTCGGTGTAAATTCTTATCACGTAACAAAACATTATCTCCCCAAAACGTTTCTCTCTTGTAAATGTATTTCCGACCAAGATATACTCCCAACTAAGATGCTAAGTTATCATCACACGATAATGTTTCCGTACAGAAGGATTGGCGAACGACGGATTGTTGTGAATCGCTTTGAACTGACAGACGACGAACGGGTGCAACGGATGGCTGTGAGACCAGTCTTAGCAGAAAAAACAGTTTTCAATGCTGTGACACGGAGATTGTTTGTGCGCAGCCAGCGAGATCGGTCCATCTCATTTTTTTGGTGTGTAGAGCTGCATTGCTACGCGGACTGGCTTGCTCGGGTCTCTGCTGTATGTTGCTGTTTGTTTACCAGTGGTTACCACCTTGTTACCGCCTTCGCCGGTAATTAACACTCCGTGTACTAGCTGCACACAGGCCTAGCTCGGCTTGTGCTAGCTCACGTCAAATATCCTTTCACCTGCAAGGCTTCACTTCACATGCACGAAACTGTTCACACTGTATTGTCCTCCGCGTTTGAGTTATGTGCAAGTGCACGTTTTTGTTTTGTGAAATAGTTGTTTGCGCGAATACGCGTGTCTCTGTAAATAAATGTTCTGCAAATACGACTTTTTGTCAGAAAAGTTAATGTGTGTGTGTGTTAGATGGTCAAATATCGCATTTTCAAAGTTTGCCTGTGCAGGTTCCTTAAACGGCAAGAGAAAAGTACAAAGATGCGGACGTAGTGTGGGCTATCATCGCGTGTAATAAAACCTCACTGTCGCATATATAATTTACACAGTACAGCGTCGCGACGGAAACACTGCACGCCTTGCGCGTAGGAGCGATGAGGCGCTAGGCGTGCGTGTTAGTGTCGCCCCTATTGCTCCCTCGCTTCTTGACCTTGGACGCGCAGCTCCAACAAACTCTTAATGCCAATGAAATAGTATGGTTAATAAGGCAATTTAAATGGAACTAGTCCATTGAAAAACACGTAGGTAATATAAACTTATGGGGAAAAAATACACTACTGAACAGAACGCCGATGAACTATAGGAAGCAAGGTAAATTTTAGTAGTCATTAAAAAAATTTTTAATGCGAGAATTTTTTGGTAACGAACGCAGTTCATAATGGGCAGTGTGATCGGAATGCTACAGGTAACGTTGACATACTTATTTATTTATTTAAAAAAATCGTATTCTTTTCGAGTAAAAACGTGTAAAACTTCTCTTATATTGAGAAATTTTCAAAAACTTTGAAAAAAATTTCATAGCGCGATTTTAAATATTTCTTGAAGTCAGTCATGGTAATTTTATTTTAATGTGAGCTGTGTTAGTTGATGACCGAGGTAATGCCTATTTACACAGGCGTGCCGCTGCGGACTTTGAAAATTAGTGTTCTATTTCTTGAGCACAGTTGGTCCCAGTGCCTCTCTCTAAAGCGGCCATATTTGTTAATGTCTATTTCAAGCAACAAAACCGGATGCATATTAGGGGTAGAAATGTTTCCTTTGCGTTCATTATCTGGCAATCCCAATTTACTTTTTCTCTTTCATTCCCACATTATTTTAGAATTTATGGCGTTGCAGGTATTAAATTTTTCGATGCGCTCTGCACTTGGGCTGGCAAAGAAATTGTTCCGTTATCACAACCAATTAAGAGAGAGGAGTGTGAAGTGAAACATTTTTTTTTTTTTGTGAAATCGTTGTTTGCGCGTATTCGCGTATCTCGGTAAATATATGTTCTGTAAACACGACCTTTTGCTAGAAAAGGTAAAAAAAAAAAAGCTATTATATATGACTGTATGTTTTTAATTTTAACATATTAAGTACTTTCATGGGGAAAAAAATTCGTGAAAATGGTCAAATATAGCATTTTTGAAGTTTACCTACGCAGATTCCTTAAGCGCCAAGAGAAAAATTCAAACAAAATCAGACGTAGTTTAATCTGTGGGCTTTCATTGGATGTAATAAAATCTCACTGTTACAGATCTGATTTGCGCAGTACAGGACCACGACGGAAACACTGCACGCCTTGCGCGTAGGAGCGATGAGCCACTAGGCGTGCGTGTTAGTGTCGCCCGTATCGCTCCCTGGCTTCTTGACCTTGTACGCGCGGGTTCACTCTCCTCTTTAACTATGCATTGTGTTCGTTGGTCGGTGATATGAACCTGTCATGCCGTAGAACAGTAGTGTGGTTGAGGAATCAGTTACCCACAGGGAATATCATTTGGCACAAACGGTGACTGAAGAATGAAGAATTGTACTTAATGACTCGATAAGCACACGGAAAATGAACAATAAGATAATTTGCAGTTTGTGATTGGATTAGTAACTGTTAAATCTAGCCGATCAAAATCGTAGGAGACGAAAGTATCCGACGTAACCGGGAAAAATGGATAATTGTGAAGTTTATTTACATATATTGAATTATTTGTGGTTATTGCTTGTGTAATTGTTTTGAAAAACTCGTGATATCTTATAGAAGGGGAAGCCGATGCCAACATTAGGCATTTGTCCCAATAAATCTGAAAAGGTTAATTAAAGCGAATTCAATAACCTCTTCCACGAAAGGAAACATGACCATGAAATATTCTTTAAATTAAGAGGTTACTGTCTCTCGATTAAAACAATAACTTTCATACGATTTCACAATACGACATAACATAAATACAAGTTGTAAATACAGTTTCCCCGCCAACAACTGTCGCTGTGCTCTGATTGGCTACTGCGTCGTGACTTGTACTTAAGATATAAAATGTAACACGACCCGTCACAACCCATACACGACAGTCATAAACTGTTACCCTCGAATATATTGAATCATATCTTAAGCACACGGCACACTTATTCTGTTAAGTCAATCGTAAATCCACCTTAAGCCTCGCACTGCTCAAATATAACTTTCCTGGACAACGTGTTGACAATTGTCTACGCTAGGTATGAAAAGGTTGTAACGGGGAATGATTTCACCGGCGATATTTGTTTGCGATTTATGATACTTTATCAACCAAACACAATTTACTAATTTTTTGGTTAGTTTCCCATAGTTTATATTTTAATAAATTCATTATTAAACCTCTTGCTTTAGGGACGTTTGGTACCTCCCTCAGCAGTTATTTTAGGCTATGGCTTGTATTAGGTTTCCTGTCTCGTTTTTCCCTAGGGATCACCTCAGAATGTGTGTAGCCTGCTCTCAGAGACACGTTGTGTAAAGGCCGCTCACGATAAAGCGAGCACTTTTGAAATGAACCTTAGAAAAAGTCACTGTCCCTGCTTGAATATATTTTAACGTGCGCACTGAGTGACATGCGTCCAGTAAAGTTGGTAACGATGGATGGAAAATAGTTTCGCATCTTAACGTCGAACAAAAAGTGTTTGGTAACCATTTTTGATAACTTAATTTATTTTTTCGCTTTCTGTTCTTTTTGAAGCATCGGAGTGTAAAAAATGAGCAGATTTGTAAAATGTTAACTTTCGTAATAATTTCACAGTTTCACTTAACCGACGCATGAATAAAGCGACGAGGCTATTCGCAATGTTAGTTTTACATAAGGCGGAAGAATACAGAACGTGCATACAAGTAGATCTTTCGAAAGTGCTCATTTTAGCGTGTACAGCCTATGGAATTCTGTTAATTTGTACAGCAGCTTTTGTCTCGTCCTTTCGCATATTCAGTGTGATGCACCATCCGCGATACATGCATCGCCACATGCTGTTGGAACAACTTGATGGAAGAGCTCTGGCACGAAATAAGAGTGGTTTACGTGCGTAATGGAACAGCAGACTCGCTGACACTTTTCATTCATTAGCTTAAGTTGTGCTATCTTCACGACCCAATACCGCGCCTCTTATCGCGCACAATATCTCGCCCCGCCTGCTCTTTCATCCTTGGACATTTTCACACAGTTCCACTTCCTGCTACAGCACTATGAAGGCATCGGCTATGTAGGTGCACCATAGAAATGTTTCTGCATTTCCAAGATTTTACGGTTATTTGACACGTTATCGTTACTGCGATTGATTTATGTGGAATTAGACATTAATATATGTCTGTATGCGAAAAAAATGTGTGCGAATATTTCCTCACATAAAAGCATAGAAAAAAACTGCTAACCCGAATAGATGAGTTTCTTTAAAAATTAAACTAACTTTTAATTTATCCAGAGACGAAATATTCACATTATTGGGTAAGAAATCGAAATTTTCGTTATGAATTAATTAATTTAACCATCGAAGAAACTTACTGCGGTGACATATTTTACGCTGAATATAACATATTTGCATATCTTTTATATGAAAGTCGATACATTTTTTCTGACTATTATGCAGGTTTCTTACTTTTTTAGAGTTCTGCATTTGCTGTGATGCTGGTTGCATCACTATAAGGAGATCCGCTTCACTTCTGCCTTGAGTACATTCAGTACAAAAGCTGAACAGCCCAAGGCCACTGCTGTTTTTTTTTTATCGACTCGCGCACGCAATTTTTCTTGTACAGTCCATTCCATGCCTCCAATTTTTCTGAAGCCCTGCTTTCCGACTGTTCCTCGGCCTCATCTTGACAAAGATTATGTAAGTCTACAAATTCATACTTAAGGTTGAAGTAAAGCAACTTCCTATTGCCATGACCGTACTTTAGCTAGCAGGTCACACATTCATTTACAAGGGGGTTGGCGTAGTCCAGTACGCAAGAGCATTTATACAGAAACACTACGTTTTATCAACACCGATAATAGTACAAACAATGCAGTAGATAAGACGTTACGTTACTGCAATGAATCAATGCAAGAAACTCAATTTACTCAAATTGACAGGAAGTTGAAACTAATAAAAGGACATTAACCGTGCCCTCGAAGCAGTTAACTGGAGCCTCACTCGCCTTCGCCTCGCGATACTCAAAGACGTCCTAACAGGAGTGGTATTTACCCGTTATCGTGAAGTCGGAAGCACTCAGGCTCGTCTCGACGACCGCTCTTCCCCGGGGGTCGAACCCTGGACTGCTAGACTGGCGGCCCTCGCCACAGCGATGACTTCTAGGGCGGCCTTCTGGTGGGGCAGGAACAAAATGGCCGAGAGCCGCCCGCGCTCGCGCCATTTATACCTTGCAGTCCGACTTTGTTTAGGATACAATCCCCCTTGCTGTTTGCCATAACTATCGCCGCCATGGTCGACTTGCTTCTAACAGCAGGTTCGACCTGGCAACCCTTAGCCAGGTGATGCTCACAGCACAACGGAGCACTGCACCCGACTATACAACGTGAAGAACTCGTAAATAAAGTAGTACAAACACCATAAAAGTTGTCAGAAAATTGCGATTTATGCTGTATATGACAGAGAGTGTATATATCTTGCAACATTATAAAATATTTTACTATTATATACTTTTAAAATATAAAAATAATTATCGCTTAAAATAGCCTTTATTTTAAACAAAATTTAAGCCCATTTCCATTCTGGATGCTTCAGAAAGCAGAATTTGCAAGACAGTCTTTTTAAATAAAGATAGTTATAATATTTATTGTGATAATATGTTATAAAATGATAGTAATAATGTCATATCAATTTTATAATTAACTTTATTTACGCCTGTTTCAGCTATAAATGTCTGTGACGAATGGACGCACATAAAAATAATTATAAGATTATTTCCAACGTTATTATTGCAATATTGTTACACACAATCTTAATCTGCAAAAAGTCTGAGGCTTTCCTTATGTATCCAAGGAAATATAGAGGGAAGAACATTAATTCTAGCGTTGGGTTACGGCCAATTTTTCTTTCCTACTTCGTGGTGTGTTACAGTCTTCGGAGTGTTGGCTCCCCGAGCGCGGGCGGCCCGGCGCTGCCAACGTGCGCGCTAGTTGGTCAGGCAGGCCTGCCAACTTGGCAGCCGGGCAGAGCTCTGTCCACCTCCCCGCGATCAGCCATTCATGCGGCGCACGCCCGCCTGGACAAGAGCCGTTGCGCAACATGCGGTGACGCCAGTCGCTTTGAGAACGTCACGGCGGTAGGCTAGGTGTGTGTTGAACTGTAGGTCGCGACCCGGGTCACTTCCATTCCCAGAGGCACTATTATAGGCCGTGTGCACACGCGCGGGCATCGACCGCACGTACGTGTGCACTGATACATCAAGGCTGTTCACGATAAAGTGAGCACTTTTTGAAATCAACCTGAGAAAAAGTCACCGCCCTTACCTGCATACATTTCAACGGCCGCCCTGAGTGACACGCGCCCGGTAAAGTTGGTAACGATGGATGGGAAGTAGTTCCGTGTCTTAACGTCAAATAAAAAGTGTTAGGTAACCATTTATGATAATTTAAATTATTTCAAACGCTTTCTGTTTAATTTTTAATACACCGAGGTGTAAAAATGAGCAGATTTGTTAGATATTTACTTCAAAAATAATTTCACAGTTTCACTTGACCGGACGCATGAATAGAGCGATGAGGCTCACGACAATGTTAATCTTACATAAGGCGGAATAATACACAACGTGCGTGTAAGTAGATTTTAAGCAGGGCTTTCAAAAGTGCTCATTTGACCGTGAATAGCCTATGTAAACCAAGCCCTCGTGGTACGCTTTTGCGGCGCCGCGCGGACATTGTCCTTACATATGCACACGGCCTTACTCCTCGCGCTTCAAAGCCACGATCCTTCATTTCTACAGCTTTTGCAAGAATTTATTTTTTTGTACCCAAACAGGAGCCGATGTTGTATAATCCTCTTACAATTTTGTTACTAATTGTTTTTATTATGTAGTCCAATTTTTCCAACACCGAAAAGTCTATACTTTCATCCAATACAAAAAATTAACGAAAGTTTTGTTTATTTAATAACCAGTTAAAATTATACATTTTTTTGTATTAAAAATATTAGACTACGTAAAAATACAATTTCTAACCAAATTAGAAGAGGATTTTATAATATAGGCTCCCGTTTGGGGTACAATAAAGTAATTCTCGCAAAAGATGTGAAATGAAGGATCGTGGACTCAAGAGCGTGATAGACCCCCGTGGGACTCCCGCGTCCAAGGTCAAGAAGCGAGGGAGCGATAAGGGCGATACTAACACGCACGCCTAGTGTCTCATCGCTCCTACGCACATTGCGTGCAGTGTTTCCGTCGTGACGCTGTACTGTGCAAATTAGATCTGTAACAGTGGCGTTTTATTACACTCGATGAACGACCACAGATTAAACTACGCCCGTATATTCCTACTTTTCTCTTGCTGCTTAAGGAAACTGCATTGGCAAGCTTCAAGAATGCACGTAGGCCTAATATGACAAAAGAAAAAAATAGGGGCATAAATTATTTATTGTCTTTTCTGGCAAAAAGTAATATTTGCAGAACATTTATTTACCGAGATACGCGTATTCGCAAACCACTATTTCACAAAAAATGCGGGGGTCCATCCCACTCTTAATTCCATGACACCGAGATGAGAGATTTCCAGGACGCCCTGCAACTCTTCTCTCCGCTCTAGAATCCATCTGCAAAGTGTCCCGCCCTATGCATCTTCATATCGGGAAATAATCGATATTATTTATATCGGTTATTTATAAAAGTATTGTTTTTACGATATATCGAAAGAATTGGTTTGGATATGGCTTATTAATGACTTCTTACAAACTTACTTATGACCTACTTAAAACTAACACCCATTTCTTACTCAGGATTCGAACCCAGAAGGTCTGGACCTCAGACCAGTGGCGCACCAACCGACTGCTTCATGGGAGGTCGGCATATCGGAAGAAAAATATCGATTTTCGGTACACTGGAGTCAGATATTTTATGTATTAAAGGATTTGACAAATGTAAATTTTTTTGGAATATCGCCTATTGAGGACACGATATACACGTTTCCACAGTAAACATAGCAATTTTTAAATTAAATTTTTGTATTCAAAATAGAGCTTATTAAAATAGAATCTTATAAACATTTATTTCCTATACCTGGAAATAGATATTGATTACGATAAAATATCGTTGAAATAATCGTCGATTTTTATTGGTATATCGTTGATATAACATAGTTTCGATATATCGATAGTAGTATGAAATAGTTCCTTCTTACCCACCAGGATTCAGGCTGAGGACACGGAACTGCCGAATGTCTTTTTTTTTTTTTTTTTTTTTTACCATCCAAAATTTTTACAATGAAAAATCACGCTTGGCACTTATTATTAATAAAATATCATCACGAAACATCACTGAATTGTAGCACAACACTTCACAATGATAAAGTTGCCTCGAGATATATGGAACGTAGAGTCATTCACGTTCTTAATATCAACATTAAGTAATTTTTGTGTGCATGGTTAGCTAGACAAATGGAAGGCATATCTTTTCGTATATACATTGGTATCCATTTGCATAGATTATTAATATTTATCCAGAAAACTGTGAATATTTAATTTTCCGTCTTAAAACGAGTTATTGGTTACGATCCGTTTGTTCAAAACTAAGGATGCCCGTTTGTCGCGAAAATATTCCATTACTTATTGTACTCCAAAAACACTTTAGTTATCCTCCTCAGCGATTGGATGATGCTAACTATCGCGCGTTCTAGCGTGTGCCCATGAGTCACGAACATGTGTCGGAGTAAATTAATTCTTATTGGCCCAGCGAAGGAAGAAAACGTGTTCTTACAAAGCCATGTGGCCAATAAACGAAGGTAATATGCGTATAATTATGTATGTGAAATAATAAAGTCTGGCCTGAGCGCAACTATTTCCATTTCGTTCGTATTATTTTTGGTTAGTCGGTTAATTTACATGACCACAACTCTGTGTACCTGATATAGACTATTAACGGTAAAGTGAGCACTTTTGAAAGTCCGATCATTGGGAATAATAGTCAATGAATATATTTTATTTTAGCTTTATACGTTAATTTCTGAGTGAGTGCGGTGGAATTCACACACTGTGTTTATTACTTATATGGCAATATTTATTTAAAACGGCGGTTAACAGATTAAAAAAAAAAGGTCGCAAGGAAGAAAAGTAACTGGGACCTCAAAAGTGCTCACTTTACCGTGAACAGCCTATAATGTGTTCATGGTTATTTAACCACTTTCGAAATCAACCTTCGGAAAATGTCACTACCCTTACCTGCATATATTTTTATGGGAACAATGACTGGCATGCGTTCTGTTGAAGTTGGCAGCAATGGAGGGAACGTAGTTCTATGCCTGGGGCCCCGAGTATTTCGCGCGTTCATTCTGTGGCGAGGTAGATTTCAAAGTTCAAACACTAGTACTTTTCTCCTGCTATAGAGATTGGACGGCAGTTGTGCATACACGCCGTATTTAGCTACGAGCCAGTAAGCAAGCAGGAATCAGTGTTGTGGGCGAGTGTTTGACAGTCCTGTACAAAGGCCTCACTTGATCGTAGTAACCTATAAGTAGGGATAGGAAAATTTCGCGATTTTATTTCGGGACAAGATAGACGTGAAACACTCATACAGTGAAGTCGCCTTTGCAATTGGTTCACAGTTTATTACACACACACACACACACACACACACACCCTGGACGCCTCTGAGCCAATAGCAGACTTGCAAGGAAACAAGTAGCGAATCCCGTACTGCCAGGTGTGAGGTAACACTGGGGCCGCAGCCAATTAACAAAAGACTTTAGTCTCTTAGTGTACACAGTACTGTAAAGTCTAGCTTATAGGTATTTGAACTCGCGAAATTTTTTTATCCCTACCTATAAGCAAACGATATTGTCTGGAGTGTATAGAGGACTGTGAAGTCTAGCCTGCTGGCACACAAATCTGCGAAGTACTCGTGGCTCTGTCTTTAACGTTGGATTGAAAGCATCATGTTAACATTTCTGAAAACCAAAATTATGCACCCTGTTGATTATTTTAATGCACACAATGTAGGAATTATCAACGTTGTGAAGAATTTTCAGCTTCACTTGACCGACACATGAATAAAGTTGTCAAGTCCAGGGTAGTGCAAATTCTACATACAGTATGGTGGAAGAATACGCAATGTGCATACAAGTAGATCTTTAGCACGGCTTTAAAAAATACTCAGTTTACCGTGAACAGCCTACACAAAATGATAAAACAAGCCGGAATTATATATATATATAAAAAAAAGGGGGGGGGGGAGGCACATTTCGGACACACTGGAGAGCCTTAAATTGGAAAGTGTTGAGACTACCCTGAATGGAGTAGATGTAGCCTGATGTAGATCGCGACGTGAACGATATGTTTTCGTCTGTGGGAAACGAAGAAAGTGGATGCTTCATTCTCACTCGGACTCCGAGGATCGTTGCAGGAATTTCGTGGTTCGAGCACGGGCGAGATGTGCTGTATCGAGCGGTGTTACCCCCCTTCCACTCACTGCTCTGGGAGTGAGGGTGGGTCTATGACGTGGGCAGAGGAGCAACCAGTAACCAGATATTCGCCACTGAGCTCTTCCCTGTGCCGGGCAGTGTTGCCAGGTCTAATCTTCAAGAGTAAGTATATATTGTAGCCGAATATCAGTAGAAATTAAGTAGAATGTAATCGAATAACAAGTTCGCCTCGCCGATGTAAAATATTCAGTTGTCACAATCTGCATGTTTATACGTCAAATTTAAGAAATGCGTCTTACATAATTTTTCTTTTGTTTGTTCTCGACATATCATGTAAATATAGGCGGTTCACTATAAAGTGAGCACTTTTTAAGGCCATTTCAACGGGCATTAACCAATAATAAATAAATTATATTGCAGTTCTAGACGTTAACTTTTGGGAGTGGTGAAATGTATACACTGTGTTTATTAGTCACATGGCAATGTTTATATTAAAAAGTGAAAGGAAGATATAAATATGACGGAAAGAAAAATTCAGCAGGGCCTTAAAAATTGCTTACTTTACCGTGAACAGCCTATAATATAGTGGATGTATAGTCCATTCCCGATTGGAAGCGACTTATGAAAATCAACCTTTGAAAAAAACATTTTAGGCATAACATGTCACCACTTTCTTCAGTAATCTGTATTCCACAAATATATAACACTGATTAACTTTAGAGTACTGTATTACTGGATAAATGAACATTTACCTTAATAGCTACTGTAACTTGTAATTTTTTTTTAAAATATGAATTAACAATAGCGAGTGCAGCGGCGTGTTGGCAACGACCGGTAAGAAATAGTTCACAGTTAAAATATTATTTTAACCTCGTTTTTTAGTATACTATTGTGGCTGGCGAGGCTTGTTGCCCTTTTTCTCTTTCTTCGTCTCTTTCACACTCGGGAAATTTCACTTCGCTAGTAATTAAGAATATTATACATATTTTCAATTGTAGCATATTCCATACTTATTGCAGCAAAATAATGATTTGTGAATTTGTAATTTACAACTGAAAAGAAATTCTAATGTTTGAATACGTATTTTAATACATTTAGCTACAATGGCGGGGCAATTGCGTAGTGAAGTTGGCAGACGTGGCGAGCCATGACATGGCGTGTTGCTTTTTGTCAAACGGAACGTAAATTATTCGTACTCCGAAAAATATTTAAAATTACCACATCACGTTTGTAGACGTAGTTTTGATAAATCTGTTTTTCCACGGCAGTAATAAATATACTGTAACGTGTGTTTCGTTAATCACTGCGTCTGTGAAATGGCGTGCCTTTGTGGATCATGGTCGATACCCTGGCCCTGTGTGTGTGCGTGATTTCAAATATTTGATTAGCACTATATATACGTTTTAAATGTGAACTCTTTTTATGACGAAGTTATTAATTTACATCCATGTCTGTTTATTTATCACAACGTTGTACCTTTGCCCTAAGGGGTTTGAAACACAGTCGTGTAACGTAATTGCCATAATCCCATAGTAAAAATACTAAGCCCAGCCCGATAAATTTCAATAAACCTAATCAACAGTAAGTAGGAATGCATATAAATATGAGAGGAATACAAGTTATCGTCGGCTTATTTGTCTGCATGTTCACCGCTATCTTTTAAAGTTTGTACGACAAAAATGAGCAACACGAGTTGCGTGCTTGAATTTAATGTGCCTTTTTCGTTTGACTGGTTGTTCCTTCGTTTTAATATTTATTCCGACTGAGGTCGCCCTTTTAAAGAAATGACCCAACACACATCAATAACAAAAGGATATTTAGTACAGTCTTTTTACCTCGCAGTTGTAACAGTGTTAAACACAGTCGTGGCAAAATACTAACGTGCATTACATGTAATGTGCTATGTCGTGGAAAACAAATATGTAATGTAAAATAACAGTAAGAACTGTCGTCAATTCAAGCATTTTTAAAACGTCATAAAGCTGGGGCCTAAATAATGTCGGAGGCCTAAACTGTTATTCATACGGAATGGTTTTTGGAATATGACAGAATTCTTTGAAAAGTGGTAAACAGTAAACAGCACATTTGACAGGTATAAAAGTAGAAGTCACATTTCAATGTTTATTTTTAGGCGCAGCGAAAGTATACGAACACACGTACACACACAATGGAATGTAAACATTGATTTTGACAGAATTCGGCAACATCGGCACGACTCCTACGTTATTCGAGTGCGGACAGTTGACATGCGTCAAAAAGTAATCCAGCCAATAAAAAACTTGTAAACGACCCGATGGTGTCTTGAAATATAACTTGTCTGGAGAGATTTTCGCGAAATTTCACTTCCCCCTAGATGTAAACACGCCGAGAGCAGTTTGACTTGATGCTTGTTGTAGATGAAGTGTGAAGCACACGTGTAACACTGGGAGCCCCATACGAGACGATGCTTTCATTGTGAACCCATAGATTAAGTCGATGATGTGACTACTGTGATTCCCTTGAGTGAGTGTTTAGTAATGGGAAGAAATTAAACAAGCGTACCTAGCAAAAAAAAAAAAAAAAACAATGTATTTATTGCTTTAATAATGCATCTAATTACTACTAGCATTCGTAGTAAACTTCATTAGAAAACGGGGCTACGGTGACTTAGCGATTAGCCTGCTCGCCTCCCACCAAGGCGATCCGGGTTCAATGCCCGGCCGGATCACTCTGGATTATCGCATGTTGAGAATCGTGTCGGAAGATGCCGTTGGTCTGCGGTTTTTCTCGGGGATCTCCCGTTTCCCCCCGCCCTTTCATTCCGACGCTGCTCAATACTCGCCTCAATCACCTTCATCGGCTCCCAAGACGTCGCTGTTAATAGCCGTCCAAATATCTTCACTCATTCACTCATAAAAAAAAAAGCATCAGTAGATTTTGAATTATTGTGTAAATATGTCGGCAGTCAGTGGATAAAACAATAAATCAGGAGATCTGCCGACAGATGGGTAGACGTGGCAACACTGGTGCCGGGTCGTTCTCGGGGATTGCCCCGACTTTCTTTTTTTATTTCGCCGTCCCCCCCTCCATCTTGCGAAAGTTTCGCGACCCGGAGTTTGACGTTCGTGATCAGCAGGCTTCAATGCGCGCGGAACAAACCGGCAGAATTGCAAGCGGTCAAGTAGGCTGATTGGTACTCGAAGGATAGATGCGCGATATTTCTTAAGGTTGAAGTAAAGCAACTGCCTATGGAGCACTTAACATGACTGTACAATGTGAACAACTCCTACAAAATTAGTTCAGACGCCATAAGAATTGTCAGAAAAGTGTGATTTATTCTGTATATGAAATAAGAATGTATATATCTTGCAACATTATAAAATATTTCACTAAAATATGCTTTATAAATGTAAAAAATTAATCGCTCGATGGAGTCCGCCTTTGTAACAAGATTTAAGCGGATTTCCGTTTTGGATGCTTCGGAAAGCAGAATTTACAAGAAATCTTCTTCAAGAAGATAGTCATATTATTACCTATGATTGCATGTAAAAGAAATCATAAACACAATGTATCATATCAATTTCATAATTAAGTTTCAGCCATAAGTGTTTTGTGACAAATGGACGCACATAAAATCAATTATAGAAATTGTTTCCTACATTATCATTACGATTTTATTACACGCAATCGTACACATTATGACGATATTCCATTACGAAGATTTTCTTGCAAATTCTGCTTTCTGAAGCATCCAGAATAGAAATATGCTTAAATTTGGTTAAAAATACAAACTATTTAAATTGATTATTTTTTACATTAAGAAAATATATTTTAGAAAAAAAGTTTTATAATTTTGCAAAATATATACATTCTTATTTCATATACAGCATAATTCGCACTTTTGTGACAATTTTGATGGTTCTGTACTTTTTTTTACGAGTTCTTGACGTTGTATAGTCGGTTGCAGTGCTCCATTGGCAGTTTCTGTACTTCGACCTTGATCAGGAGAACCAACTTACATGCAATACGGTCTCGGAGATAAGGCTCGACTTCACCTCGTGCGGAAATCGTTTTCTTGGCCTCATTTCAGTTTTATAGTAATCACCGAGAATTTCTGACTTTACTCAATTCGCTGTCACTTTCGACATTTCTTTAGCCGCTCTAAAGTTCTACTTCCAGGATATTCCTCCGCCTCATGCAAACTAAGTTTAAAAAAATTACACCAGAGGGCCAATGCACAGCATTCCTGCGCACTCAGTACATAACTATTTTTGCGTGAGAACGACTTATTACTCGGTATTGCCAACTCAACTATTTTCGCTCCGTCTTTATTACTCGGTATTGCCAACTCACCTATTTTCGCTCCGTCTTTATTACTCGGTATTGCCAACTCAACTATTTTCGCTCCGTCTTTATTCGTATTAGTCATAAATGAAACATAATTTATGTATAAAATATAAGTAAAAATACATTTTAACCAAAAGTAAGGTATTTTAATGTTAACATGTAAGGTATAATACACTAGTGATACACGAGGTATAGAAAACCACGAAACAATTCATACATATGGTGTTTTTTCAAAGGTTCGATTAAGAAATTGTGGAGAAACCGCAAATATACTATACACAAAATTGTCATTTTAGGAGTCGCTTAGTATTTTTAAGTTTAATTTTTACTAAGAGTTATTTAGTAGTTGTAAAAAGGTAGGAACGTTTTGATATATATATATATATATATATATATATATATATATATATATATATATATATATATATATATAATGCATTTTTGACAAAATTTTACCCTCATCGTTCGGATTTCATGTCTGAACTGAAGAAGTGCAAATAAACTTATGAAATGGCACTTTTTTTTTTAAATGTTACTTTAGGAAAATTGTTATCAACAGGGAATGAAAAAATCTGATATAGTGGATGACGCCAAGTGCCCCCCCCCCCCCCAACCCATTTTAATAGCACTTCTGTAAAGATAAACGCTGCGCTATAGAGCTGTGAAAAATGTTTGAGCAATAAATATTTTAATTTGTGTTGGTTCATGTTGGTTATCTTTTGTAGTAATACTGAAAGAATATCGCGGTTTCGCAGAAAACAGACTTGTAGGCTAGACTGCACAGGGCTATGCATAGGACTCAAGCATCAGCTCTTTGTTCATCGGCTGCTGTGTGGCCAGGTTTACCTTAGAATAAGTAGCACGGGACTAGGAGCATTTTTGCACCCCTTGAAGGTATGTTATTGACTCAGCGCTCGATGGCGTACCTTATAAACCACGGTCCAACAGTACGCGTCTCTGCAGTCTCTAGCTTGTCCTCAATTTTTTATATTTTTTTTAGGAAGTTTTCGATCTGTATAAAAATAACCAACTATAAACTATGTTTAAGAAAACGTGGAACACGCAATACAAAAATGTAAAATTCTGTGGATAGGTTCTTTCTTTCGTAATTCGGCCATGTTTTCTTCGGACGCCTGCTTCGATGATGTTTCACCAAGTAGGAGCCACAGGGGTCGAGGAAGTTGTAAGGGCGACTTTGGCCCGCGCCGCAAATGTCTCGTCGCCTCTACGGGCACAGCGCTGGCAAACAGTTGGAAGGCCGTGGCGGTGGCGACGTGGTTTTAAAAACGCACACGTAACGAACGGAAGCTGATATTTTTACAAGCTTTTATTTAACTTGACTCGGATGTCTGTCCGGATTTGTGTGTGTACGGTGTCTGTTCGGCGCTTACCGTTTGCCCTGCTGAAACTTTACTCGAAAACTACGATGAGGAGGGCGAGAACGGGGGATCGAAAGTACCCCGGTGGGAAGGGGCGAGTTATGGTAACCGATTCCCATCCTCCCTCTCAATTTCCGGTGGGGGAATTTGTGCCCGAAATTAAGGTTCGTGTTTATGCAAAAACGTTTAAGGAAGGTGGGAACGGGTCTGTGTGGGATCGATACTCCCCCTTGGGGAAAGGGACGAGTTATGGTAGCCGACCCCATCCCCCCAAATTTCGGGCGGGGGGCGGGGTTGTTTGCCCTTTAATTAAGGTTCGTGTTTTATACATTCACATACTCGCCCGCCATCGGGATCGCAAGCGATACCGATGGCGGGCGATTCTGTAAATGTATAAATAGTCAACATTTATAATAATTAAAAAAATTGGCGAGACTAAAAAGTGAAAAATAAATTAACTGAAAGAAAAAGCCTTTCAAAACCAATATTTTACTAACAAATGCACTAAAAAGAGAAGAATAATTATAGTAGTAGATACATAATGTGTAAAAATTACAAAACTTGGACGAACAGCCGTAATAAACTTTACTACAAATTAATATTTTTGTAACCATTTATGTTTAGTGTATAAAAGCTTGGCGCAATATAGAACATATACTTCATTAGCGTAAGCGCAGTAAGTACATATCTTGCATAAGGCTCTCCCACGCTTCGATGTCTGAGACGTGTAATGTTTCTTCAACCAGGCGGCCGCCTTAACCAGCTCTTTGAAAAGTGGCCAGTTTACCGCGAGCAGCTGATTTCACTGGTCGAGTGATCTCGTTCCGATACTACTGATACCGCTGTGCGAGGCTATATTGTATACTGAAAGCACTGATTTGTCTGATACTGCACAGGTTATGCAGTGTCAGTGAAACAAGATATTGACGGGCGATTCTAGTTGTCGTGGGATCTCAGAGATATTTAAAATGTCCTTACTGAAATTCCGAACACAGACAGTACAAAAATAAACTCAAAACAGAGTTACATGTTGTTAAGAAAATTGCCTTTTTCTAGTCCTACAGTTATGAATAACTAGCTGTTACCCACTGCTCCACCCGTGTGCAAAAAAAAAAAAAAAAACAACCAGCGCCTACTCAATGGTTGGTGGCATATTCCCTAAGCAGCTGTTCGTTTTTCCGGGATGAAAAGTACCCTAAGTGCAAATCCAGAATATAATCTACCCCTGTACCAAATTTCATTCCAAATCCGTAGAGCCGGTATGGCGTGATTAAGTAACAAACAAACTACGAACGTTCGCATTTATAATATTATTAACATTAAGATTGTTTTTATATGCGTAAGAATTATTTTAATTCAAGAGAAATATAAGATGATTATTAAATTAATAATTTAATTCATTTTATATAATTTTAATGAATACTGCTGGCGATCAAAATATTTACTGTTTACTGCTGGCTGTTCCCTTACTGCTGACGAACACTTGACGGACCATCAGTGATTCCAGTGCTCATCAGCAGTGACGGAATGCTTTTTGGGGAGGGGGGGGGAGAGGGTTAGTCGGTCATGGTGAGACACCCTGGTGGGGGTTGGCAGTCTGGTTTCCCCGGGTGTCACCGCTGGAGCCGGGGTGGGTATTGATTGCTGACGTCCTGACCCACTGTACGACCTCCCCTACACTGTACCTCGTTCTAAAGGCTGTTCATAAATCAGCACTATAGAATTGAACCTCACTGCCCCTGCGTGTGTGTGTGTGTCTATATATATATATATATATATATATATATATATATATATATATATATATATATATATATATATATATATAACAGGCGCACTGAGTGAAATTCGCCCAGTAAAGTTGGTAACGATGGATAGAAAATAGTTCCATTTCTAAATGTCGAATAAAAAGTGTTAGGTAACCATCTGATAACTTAAAATTATTTCTTTCGCTATATATATATATATATATATATATATATATATATTATATATATATATATATATATATATATATATATATATATTTAACGCATCGAAGTGTAAAAATGGGCATATTTGTAATATATTTGCTTTTATAGTAATTTCACTTGACCGACGCATGAATAAAGTGATGAGGCTCATGGCAATGTTAATTTTACCTAAGGCGGAGGAATACACAACGTGTATACAAGTAGATCTTAAGCAGGGATTTAAAAAGTGCTCGTTTTACCGTGAACAACCTGTATCCTATTTTATACCTCACTATAGACTATTCACGGTAAAGTGAGCACTTTTGAAAGCCCTCTCATTTCGAATAACAGCCAATAAATATATTTAGTTTTAGTCTTAGTCGTTAACTTCATAGTGCGGTGGAATATACGCATTGTGTTTATTATTTACATGGAAATATTTTATTTAAAATGTTGTTAAAGGATTTAAAAATGGTTGAAAGGAAAAAGGTAACTAGAGCCTCATAAGTGCTAAATTTTCCGTGAAGAGCCTATGCTAGGCATTTTCAAAACACATATTTTCTACCTGTCTTTATTCAAAATAGTTATAAATGAAATGTTATTATTTATAGGTAAAACTATAAGTGAAAGTCTAATTGACGCAAAAGTAACGTACTTGTATGGTAACACACGCATGAAACGCTGAAGTCTACTGTACGCGAGGGCGCTTGGAGGACTCTAGAACATTGTGGACTGGCGGCGGGATATGGACTGCACTGAGGTGGGATTAAGTGGCCATGTAGTATGGAGTTTATTGTAAATATTCCAACTGTCAGATATGGACACATAATTTATAAAACAATTGAATAGGTTGATACACTGTATACTATTGGGACTGATCCTTAATTCTTTAATTTCATTGAGTTATTTGAGGTAATTATAAATGGTATTAATTGAATTCATTGATTGTAAACAGTGAGTGATAACAATTTATTGTGAGAAGTTGAGTCGAGAGAATTTCGTTAGTAGATAATGAAAATAAAATCAGGAAATTAAAATTAATTCTTTTATTCAATTAATTGAGACCTTCATCCGTTAACGAATTTGTTTTTAGCCCACTTATTTTCAAGCGAGAGAAATTGTAACGTTATGTATGTAGTGATGGGTAAAGTAATTAGCCAAGCTTCGATTGTCAAATGTTCAAATAAATCGTCCTTGTTTTGAACCAGGAAGAAATAACTAAAAAATTCATTATGGCGCGTGACACGGGCTTTCTTAACTCATTCAGACCTAGTGTACACAATTGTGTACATTACGCACATGTAGGTAATGTTTGGACTGTACTGCATACTGCGAAGTACAATGACCAATGATCTTACCTTTGGGTAAATGGTTCGCAAACCGCCATACTGGTCTAGGCCTCTATTGGTCCATA
Source organism: Dryococelus australis (assembly GCA_029891345.1). Classification (NCBI taxonomy): domain Eukaryota; kingdom Metazoa; phylum Arthropoda; class Insecta; order Phasmatodea; family Phasmatidae; genus Dryococelus; species Dryococelus australis. Next base: position 19,451,442 of record CM057001.1, read on the forward strand.
TTACTGTAGCCGAACATACAGACTACAGCTCACTGGCTGTGACAGCGAAACAAGTGTTGCGTCGACTTAAGTACAGCACGCATCATAAAATGATCTGTTCGCAACGCCTGAAAACGGAAATTAAAGTGGGTCTGAAAAGGTTAAGAGCTGCACAGATCTCCTTTCCACTCTGCACTCGTCACAACGTTGGCGGGTAGGGCAGCGAGGAAGGTCGACATAGGGCGCCAGTGAAGGTCGCGGGCTCGACCTTTCAGGCAATGTCGCACGCGTTCACTCGTGCTCACGCGCCCCCTCATCGATCTGTCGTGTGTGTCTCTCCCGCGTGACACTTGCAATCATCTCCCTCTCCCACCTGCATTTTTATTTCGATTCGACTAATCGACGTGTCGATGTTCCTACTGCTGCGGGAGTCAACCACGATTTCTACCGACGCAGTAGATAACAACACAGAGCCGAAGTGGCGCGCCGGTTCCTTCGATGAGGGTCTACTCATTCGCTGATTGGCCACGAGCGAGGTTCCGCGAACGGGCCTCGTGTCTGATTGGCTATAACTGCGCGTCACGTAGCTGCGAGTCTGAACGACGGTTATAAACAGCCCTTCTATTGGCTGCCATCTCTTGGAGGGGGTGCGGAGAAGGAGTAGGTAACCTGAGAGCACAGCGCCGAATTCTCCCTGTAGTCTATTCGCGGTATATTAACACCTTTTTGCATCGAAACATCTATGACATGTCTGTATATTTCATATATACGTTTTGTGTCACAAGCATTTTATACCGATGTTATCATAGGATCACCATATTTTGATTACACTGAACTTTTACTTATATTCTATCTATGACTTATATTAATTAATTTGTAATTAATATGAATAAAACAAGGAGAAAATTGGTGAGTTGGTAATGCCTAGTATGCAACAGTTCTTATGGAAAATATAATTGTACTTACAGCGTACGAATGTGGCGTGTTGTCCCTTTGGTGGAATTTTCTATGGTATTATTGAAAATGTTTGATTATAGAAATTTTTCAATCTACTCGTAGTTTAATACTTTTGTATCTTATGTGCACTATGTGTTATTTCCTGCTCGCAAAGAGGCAGGCACTTACTGATAAAATATAAATTTGTCGAATCCGAGATTATGACGCGAAAACCAAGGATTTCTTTAAAGGGGGCGAAATATACCCTGTGAAAATACATCTTCTGGCACACACCTACACTAATTAAAGACACTGTATAGGCTGTTCATGGTAAAGTGAACACTTTCGAGACCCTAGTTACTGGTATACTTTTAGCCATTTTTTATTCTTTAACCATCTTTTCATATAAATATTGCCATGAAAGTATTACACAGTGTGTATATTCCACCGCATTCGAAAGTTAACGTGTCTAAACCGAAAATAAAATATATTTATTGACTATTATTCCAAATTAGAGGGCTTTCAAAAGTATAGTGTGTTCACGGTAAATTGAGCACTTTTTAAGGCCCTTCCAACAGGTATTAACCAATTATAAATATATATTATTGCAGCCTCGTGCATTAAATTTTGAGAGTGGTGAAATGTATACACTGTGTTTATTGGTCACATTGCATGGTTTTTATTAAAAAGCAGCAGGAAGATGGAAATTGGATGAAAGGAAAAAATTATAAGGGCCTTGAAAAGTACTCACTTTACCGTGAATAGCCTGTAGAATATCTCCCAGCTTTTAAACCTAACCTGTGGCACGTTGCCGCCAGTAATTTGCTCCAAAGTGACATCAGGGTACGAAGCATGTGGGCTCCAGGACCACATGCAGTTGATGCGTAAATCGGCTGGAAGTATAACGACGTATGCTGTACACAGATGCGCCTCTAGACAGGTAACGGAACAACGTATTTGCGTATTTAGCGCATTGCAGAGGTGAGGAAATACGATCTTGGTTCGCCGCGGTGGGAGCCTGTCCATGCGCAGGTGGGAGTATTGCACGACTAACTCAAGTTAAACCGTGGGAAATATATGATGAAACACAAGTTATTTCTCCCACCCTTATACGCCACTCGTTCTCATCGACGCAACAGTTTCAAGGTCGTGCAGAAAGTTCGGGGTCACATGTAAACTGAAGACTGCTAATAATACGAGATAACACGAACAGCGACACCGCTCATTACAATAGAGATAACAGCGGAGTCCAGGGAATGTCTCCAAGTTAGAGACAGTGTTGCAATTCGTGGGCTATCGCTTAGCAATATGTGGGTGTTGTGAAACAGAGACTCTGTCAAGGGTGCCGGAACACCCAAAACTTAATTATAATATAATTGTACCAAACATTGTTCAACTCGTACGCATTGTATGTGATGACATTTTCAGCGAATAAAAAAAATTTGACACTATAATTTTTCTAATAATTTGATGTCAAATACAAAATTCTTCTGTTTTTTTTTTTTGCAACCGTAAATAACACATACCTACTAAGTTGTACTTAGCGATGAAAAAAATGACAAAGTAACTAAACCCCTTGGACAACCGCGTGACACACTGTAATCACGAAATAAGCCGGAAAATGTTGTACATAAATAATTTATTGCATGTTTTAGCCAATTTTTTAATGTATGAAATGTTATTTGGTAATTCACTATATATTTTAAAACAAAATGTTGAAAACCCACAAAAACTTATTTACATGTTTACGTTTTATTTTCATATATCTTATTTAGTTATTATAGACTATTCTCGGTTTAAGGCCCTGCAAAATTTTTCCTTTTAATAAATTGATACTTTCCCGCTACTTTATAAATTAAACATTCCAATATAACTAATACACACCTTGTATACTTTCATTTACTCTCAAAAGTTAACGTCTGAGACTGCAATAAAATATATTTATTAGGGGTCAATGCCTTTTGGGAGGGCCTTAAAAAGTGCTCACTTTACCGTGAACAGCCTATACACGCGGTAGCGCAGGGAATATATTACTGCACTTAGTAATTTTTTTTCATCGGTACAACTTGGCTAGTATTTGTTATTTACGATTGAAAAAATAATACAGAATTATAGTGTCAAATTCTTTTATTCGATTAAAGTGTCATCGCATACAATGCGTACGAGTTAAACAATGTTTGTTAGAAATTTAAAAAAGTTTTTTTTTTTTTTTTTTTTTTTTTTTTTGTGATCCGACGTTCTTTAAGTCTACAATCGTTCCGCCACGCCTTCTAGCCAGACTCAGTACGAGGAACACTGAATTCGACTACGTTCAGCGGCCAGTCGCAGTGGCTTTTCCAGGGGGATGACAGTAGATACAGGGCTTACAATCGCGTTATTTGAAGCAAGTGCCTGTGGAAATACCAACATACACATTTCACCACTACAAATAATGATATTACGGAACAGATCGGTTTTGGGTCAAAACTATGAGTGTTTCGTAACTCAAACATACTGATTTAACCTACATATATATATTTAGGTGCTGATTTAATAACTTGCTAAAACTATTAGAAATATTAAATCCGTTTATTTTTTGCGCGGCTTGTGAAAGATTTATTCGCATTTGGAGGTAACGTAAATATTCAAGACGGAGCTAACACAAACAAAACAGGAATATTTAATTATTGCAGGAAATAGCATTCGGCAACTAAATAGTGGTAGTCAAGTAGATTCCAATTACGTAATTTTAGAACTTCGTTCTGGAATCTCTCAAGAATAATGCATACTGTCTGTAACCATGCTGTAAATGTTACCTGGCAAAGAAAGAAAAGAAATAATTTCGTAAAAGTTATTTTATTTAACACTGAACACAGCGTGATTATTAACTACTTCAATGAAGCGCATTTATCAAAAAAATCATGATTAAAAACAATTATTTTTGTTTTATTATACTAGGTGATTATTTTCGTAACGCGTGTCTGATGTTGGTATTAATCCAGGCACCTACCACCCACCCACCACCCCTGAAAAATACTTTAAAATAAGGGTACAACATGGAAGTGTGGGCTCTTGTCTCCTTACTTGCTATGTGATCTTTACATAAGTGAGCGTAGCAGTACGTAGGTATAGGCTGTTCACGGTAAAATGAGCATTTTTGAAAGCCCTGCTTAAGCTCTACTTGTATGCATGTTGTGTATTCTTCCGTCTTATGTAAACTTAACATTGCCATGGGGACTCATCACTTTATTCATACGTCGGTCAAATGAAATTGCGAAATCATTAGGAAAGAAATGCTTTAGAAATCTGCTAATTTTTGCACTCCGATGCCTTAAAAAATCCCGGAAGCGAAATAAATAATTTTAAGTTATCACAAATGGTTACCTAACACTTTTAATTCAACGTTAAGATATGGAACTATTTTCTACCCATCGTCACCAACTTTACGGGTGAATGTCACTCAGTGCCCCTATTAAAATACACGAAGGGTCAGTGACTTTTTTCTGTGGTTCATTTCTAAAGTGCTCACTTTATCGCGAACAGCCTTTATGAGTTTGTGCAGCAGTTTCTTGCAGAAAGTCCGGAGTTGAGGCATCGCTGTCCTGGCTGCCAGTGTCTGTCGTCTGCCCTACTTGGCAACCTCAACGTAACTATTCCCCCTTGTCTCTTCCCGGGGTGGGCGGGCGGTAGATGCAGGGGATGTGCCAGGGTGTAACTGTTTATGAGAATTAAAATCCGCTCCCCCCCCCCCCCTCTCTCTCTTCAGTCATACCCGATGAATGGGATCGAGGAAAGATCAACGAACTCGACGTATTTTCCCTCCCGGATTTTCGCATTTGGGAATCGTGCCACGCAATGCCGCTGGTCGGCGGGTTTTCTCGGGGATCTCCCGTTTACCCCCGCCCTTTCATTCCGGTGCTGCCCCGTACTCACATCGCTTCGCCCTCATTGGCTCGCAAGACCTCGATGTTAAGAGCCGCCCAAATCTCTCCACTCGCTCACGTTGAGTTCCGTCTGTTCAAGAATTTAAATTGTTATAGAAAAGTTTTGCTCGCAGCCATCGAGATATGGTTCATTCACGGTTACTTACAACTTTTCTGAAGCCTTGCGATGTTCGACGCAACATTTATTGGTCCAACCTAGCCGGATATTGTTCCGACATAATCTATCGCATTGCTGTTTTGTGTATTTGTTCGCGCGGTGCTATTTCGGTCGTATCTCGTGCTACCTCGTTCGTGACTCTTGTTACCTCGTATTTCGTCAAGAGTTTTCAGAAGTTGTGGTGAAATTTTGTCCCAGCACGTTGTCAAAGCATTTATATATCGGTACTTTGCCAAAACGGGCATATTTGCATTTAGTTGTATTGGTGTGTGTATCTTGTTCGTATTCACAGTGAGCGACACGCACTAAGGATAAGGTTAATGAACATTGGAACAGTTAAGTAATCACAGCTACTTAGTTCCATAAACTGTGATAAAATCGCAGTAATAACAGTTATAAATCACTGTTAATTTATATAACTGCTAAAATCGCTGTTACTTATCACGGTTAGTTAATCACTATTACGAACGGAACTAACAGCGTACGCAAGCTCCACGCGCCTATTGCTTTTGGCCTTAATAGTGCGGAATAGTGGTGAACATGGTTGATAAACACATGACACTTCAGAGACGTCTCGAAACAGCGGAAAATCGACTACACCGTGCATTTACATTGTCAGCTTCTGTGCGAGTGACAGTACTGCCGCACGCCTCTTCCTTTCTACTTGCCGGGACCGAGCTCAAATCCGGAACGGTTTTGATGATAACCACATCGCACTGGAAGTTGCCCTTAAAGGCAGTAGTGAGTTTGACATCCAGTCCCATGCCCAACGGCTTATCAAGTTTGATGATGAGTATTACGCTGTAATGGTCATACATGATGACCGTGTCGTAGCGAGCAAGAGATCCGCGTTTTTTTTAAATACGAAACCACTAAACGTGTCCTCATTAGACCAATGCACGAAAAGAAAACACACGTCATGCACATTTTAACCCATTCAGACCAGTGGACACACATGTGTACATTAAGCACGTCTAGGTAATTTTTGGTCTGTACTGCACTCTACGAAGCTCAATAACCAGTGATTTTACATGTGGCTGAATGATTTGCAAACCGGCTTTCAGGCGTGGGTCGTAATTGGTTCATATAACTGTAGCCAAACATGTAACCTACAGCTCATTGGCTGTGACAACGAAACAAGTTTTTGGTTTACATAAATACAACACACATAATAGCATTTTTTTTGTTTGCAACACTTCACATCATAAATTAAAGCAGGTCTGAAAGGGTTAAATACTATTCCCGAGTCCTCCAACTTCGGCTTTTTTTTACACGCCTGTATCTCACGGTACGCCGGTCGGAAACATGGCGAACTACTCTCACGACCCGCATTGGAACTTGCTGCAGACTTTCCACCTATGAAAAGATAGGATCACCGTGTGAAGTCCCATAGATACACGCAGCACGACCGAAACACTGCACGCCAGCTCAGTGCTGTGCGCGTAGGAGCGAAGGGACATCAGGCGCGTGTGTCAGTCTAGTCCTTAAGGCCGGGCTTCATCTATGCATGGGCGTATAGGCAGTTAAATGCTAAATTCGGACGAGGATCTCACAGTCGTTTTTTTTTTGTGGTAGTATTTTCAGCTAAAGTTTTTTTGTTATATATTAAACGCATATAGATTTGTAAACCGTTTTAATTTAAATTTATTAATTTTAAATTCACCTTTTTATTGCTTATACAATGCAAGAATTATAACACATAACGTAAAAGTGAATTTAAAATAAAAAAATTAAAATTTGGAAGGTTAATAAATCCAGATGCGTCTATTCTCTAGCAAAAATCTGTAGTTGAAAAAATACCACAAAAACGACTGAGATCTTTTTGCCCGAATTTAGGATTTAATTCCCTATACGTCGGTGCGTGGTGAAGCCTAGCCTCACCACTACTACCCCGCTTCCCTGCCTCCTCACCACTACTACCCCGCTTCCCTGCCACCAAGTAGGCGGCTATACGTCGGTGCGTGGTGAAGCCTAGCCTCACCACTACTACCCCCGCTTCCCTGCCTCCTCACCCCTACTACCCCGCTTCCCTGCCACCAAGTAGGCGGCTATACGTCGGTGCGTGGTGAAGCCTAGCCTCACCACTACTACCCCGCTTCCCTGCCTCCAAGTAGGCGGCTATACGTCGGTGCGTGGTGAAGCCAAGCCTCACCACTACTACCCCGCTTCCCTGCCTCCTCACCACTACTACCCCGCTTCCCTGCCTCCAAGTAGGCGGCTATACGTCGGTGCGTGGTGAAGCCTAGCCTCACCACTACTATCCCGCTTCCCTGCCACCAAGTAGGCGGCTATACGTCGGTGCGTGGTGAAGCCTAGCCTCACACTACTACTCTACCCCCCCGCTTCCCTGCCATCCCTCACCCCTCACACTACTACCCCGCTTCCCTGCCACCAAGTAGGCGGCTATACGTCGGTGCGTGGTGAAGCCTAGCCTCACCACTACTATTCCTCACCCCTACCCCGCTTCCCTGCCACCAAGTAGGCGGCTATACGTCGGTGCGTGGTGAAGCCTAGCCTCACCACTACTACCCCGCTTCCCTGCTCCATCCACGCCCTACTACCATACCCCCGCTTCCCTGCCACCAAGTAGGCGGCTATACGTCGGTGCGTGGTGAAGCCTAGCCTCACCACTACTACCCCGCTTCCCTGCCTCCAAGTAGGCGGCTATACGTCGGTGCGTGGTGAAGCCTAGCCTCACACTACTACCCCGCTTCCCTGCCCCAAGTAGGCGGCTATACGTCGGTGCGTGGTGAAGCCTAGCCTCACCACTACTACCCCGCTTCCCTGCCCCAAGTAGGCGGCTATACGTCGGTGCGTGGTGAAGCCTAGCCTCACCACTACTACCCCGCTTCCCTGCCTCCAAGTAGGCGGCTATACGTCGGTGCGTGGTGAAGCCTAGCCTCACCACTACTACCCCCGCTTCCCTGCCACCAAGTAGGCGGCTATACGTCGGTGCGTGGTGAAGCCTAGCCTCACCACTACTACCCCGCTTCCCTGCCTCCAAGTAGGCGGCTATACGTCGGTGCGTGGTGAAGCCTAGCCTCACCACTACTACCCCTCCCCCCCGCTTCCCCTGCCTCCAAGTAGGCGGCTATACGTCGGTGCGTGGTGAAGCCTAGCCTCACCACTACTATCCCGCGTCCCTGCCTCCAAGTAGGCGGCTATACGTCGGTGCGTGGTGAAGCCAAACCTCACCACTACTACCCCGCTTCCCTGCCTCCTCACCACTACTACCCCGCTTCCCTGCCCCAAGTAGGCGGCTATACGTCGGTGCGTGGTGAAGCCTAGCCTCACCACTACTACCCCGCTTCCCTGCCACCAAGTAGGCGGCTATACGTCGGTGCGTGGTGAAGCCTAGCCTCACCACTACTACCCCGCTTCCCTGCCTCCTCACCCCTACTACCCGCTTCCCTGCACCAGTAGGCGGCTAACGTCGGTGCGTGGTGAAGCCTAGCCTCACCACTACTACCCCGCTTCCCTGCCACCAGTAGGCGGCTAACGGCGTTCCTACCTCACCCTAACCCGCTTCTGCTCCAGTAGGGGGCTATACGTCGGTGCGTGGTGAAGCCAAGCCTCACCACTACTACCCCGCTTCCCTGCCTCCTCACCACTACTACCCCGCTTCCCTGCCTCCAAGTAGGCGGCTATACGTCGGTGCGTGGTGAAGCCTAGCCTCACCACTACTATCCCGCTTCTCTGCCACCAAGTAGGCGGCTATACGTCGGTGCGTGGTGAAGCCTAGCCTCACCACTACTACCCCGCTTCCCTGCCTCCAAGTAGGCGGCGCCCTTGACAGGTTTCGATTTTTCTCTGTGACGTCATGCAAGTTTAATGTTTCTTCTCGAGTGCTCACGTGACCTGCTGCATACCAGCCTCGGAGGTAACAACACAGCGCGACAAAAAAATGGCGACGTAAGAGTTCGTATTTCCCGTGTCTAGTCGACACTGCAATGCAAGATTGATAGCTAGTTGAGTATAGGAGTACGTTCGGAATTTTCTTTGTCGAATAACGTAAACTAGAACCAAAAATGCAATGCTGTGTTGGAAGGTTTTCCTAAGTGCAGCACGTATAAAAATGTATTATTTGCAACATTACTATAGGCTGTTCACGATAAAATTAGCACTTTAGAAAGCCCTGCTTGAGATATACTTGTATGCACGTTGTGTATTCCTCCGCCTTATGTAAACCATGGGCTTCAACACTACTCGTGCGTCGGTCAAGTGAAGCTGTAAAATTATTATGAAGGACACACTTTACAAATCTGCTAATTTTACATTTCTGTGCATTAAAAAAATTACAGAACTTTACTGGGCGCATGTCACTCAGTGCGCCCATTAAAATATATGCATGCAGGGGCAGTGACTTTTTTCTAACGTTCATTTCTAAAGTGCTCACTTGATCGTGAACAGCCTTTAACAATAAATTAACGTAAGAATGAAAAGATTAAGCTGTACATCGCCTTTAAGGTAGCAAGTGTCATTCTTGTTCATGCTCGCCAAGACTCCCGCAAATGTGGCAAGAGGCCAGCTTGCACCCGATATTTTACCATGACTCACATCTGTGAACTCGTGTTGGTTGCCAGCCCTCATTAGTCTCTAGTCCAGTGGCGTACATTTGTTCATAAAGTTGGGGGAGACTGGGGACGCCATTCTATACATAAAAATTAACGTGAACAATAGCGTTGTCCTTATGTACCCACGAAAATGTGTTACAAAATATTTTCTGTTACCGCTCATTTCTGGTATGTGGTGTGGAATAAAGTGAATACATATGGTCAATAGTGGTAAAAATATCAGTTTACTGACTATGATAAAAACTGCAGCTTTGCACAAAAAAAATTTCACAGACACGTCTTAAACAGCATCCGACTATAAAAATGTAGCTTTAACGAAACACTGCATTGTTGGGTATTCAGATGTATGAAAGGAAACATCAGTCTTTCTGCCATGTCTTTCACATTCGCTTATCGTTTACCAAATACGTGATACAAGGAAGTTAAATGCTGCATAGATTAGCGCAACGGCAGTCAGTGTGTGTCAAAAGTTGAGGTGTGGCTGCCCCCCCCCCCCCCCCGTACCATATTCGTCGCCCCTGCTCTAGTCCCCATTCGTCCTTAGCCTTTCTGTGAGCACAGCTGTTCGACACAACACCGAATATTTGTACAACAAACGTGCAAGACACAACATTTACTTCACGTGGCGAATATCTTTTTTTTTTTTTCTGGCCAGAAAATACGAACATATTGAATTATGTGCATATTTAGTGGCATTCAAGACAAGTCAGAATTCGGCCGCATCAACTACTGCAGAAACACCATTTATCTTGATCTTCGCATCCCCACTAACCACATTGACTTATTGGTCAATTTCTCACTGGGCACGTTCACCAACTCTACAAAGGTCGTTATTGGCTGGTTCATTAGTCACTGTGGCGCCTGGTGGATTTTGTCCCCTCAGATGCCTTAACGTATAACAAATTATAGGCTGTTCACGATAAAGTGAGCACTTTTTAAGGCCCTCCCAACAGTCATTAACCACTAATATGTGTGTTTTATTGCAGCCTCAGACATTAACTTTTGAGAGTGGTGAAAGTATACACTGTATTTGTTAGTCACGTGACAATGATGATATTAAAATATGGCTTAAATATTAAAACTGGCTTAAAAGAAAAATTTGGAAGGGCCTTAAAAAGTGCTCACTTTACCGTGAACGATCTATACAAAGTATTAAGTAAGGCTTCTAGTTTCACATACCTTACTGTACATATATTATGCGCTTTCCACCTCCTGCTTGACTAATGTCAAGACGATGGCTGAATCCGTCCCAAACGCGTCTTAAAAAGTGTTCTTCGCGTCGCAGTGTACGTGTATACGAGCTAGAGAATCCTCTTCGATATTGTACAGCATGACGATATCAACCACAAATTAGCGCGTGCTGTGCCGTTCATCGTATGAAGATGTATTACCAGTATTGTTATGGGGAGACACTTACATGACATTCTTATGTTGTTGAAATTCTGCAGAACTGGCTTTCCCCAGAACTGAATATTTAATTGTTCAGCGAGATCGAGCTCCCCCACATTGACGCATCGTCGATATTGCTTGGTCGCTGGAACTGGTTGCATATGACTTCAACATTTGGCACTACACTCTTGACCTCGGAGATCTCCGTGTGTGTGTGTGTGTGTGTAACGTACATGTTCGTGTCGAGTCACCGGTAACATTTTGTGCATTACGATTCGCGCATAACTAATGTTGATCCGAAAGCGGAGTTGTATTTCCAATGCAGTCGATCCTAGTCACGTGACGTGTGCATGTTGAACATGTGTGTTTGCTATAAGACTGTCTCCGAGAAATTTTTTTCTTCTAATTATCCTATTATTAAGTGTTAAGTGAGAGCCCGGTGGGTAGGGCGGGATTTTAATGCATCTCAGGGTTAACGCCTTATGCCTACAAGGATAGGAATTCGTGCAAGGAGACATGCATCACGGCAGAGAGGGATTGGGCAGTCATAGCCTGCGATTGGGGACATGACTACTCCCCTTAGTGTAGCCTACTTATAGCTAAGCTATCACTAGAAGAGACTGGCAAAAACCGGAATAGACACCGCAAAAACCCAGTAGACATAATAGAATTCAAAATTATTAATGTTTTAAACAGAAATGCTACAAGAGGTGTGTGCCCTCTCTCCCTCTCCTCTTCTCCATTCTCTCTCCCCCTCCCCACTCCATCTTCCCTCCCTCTCTCTCTCTTCTTCTCTCTCTCTCTCTCTCTCTCTCTGTGTGTGCGTGTGTGTGTGTGCGCGTGCGTGCGTGCGTGAGTAAATGGAAAAATCTAGTAGAGAGTGGACATGAACTTTAATTGCAGTTTCGCGTCACCTTCGGAATACGGGAGGGACGGTACGCTGGCTTGCTTGCACACCTCCCTGGTGGGGGAAAGCGGCGCTATTGGACTGCCTCCGAGTTGTAAATTCTTTACCTTATATTGCACTGCCTGCGCCAACTCGACGAAATCGCTATCAAGTTTACCTACCAACTTGCATGACGGCACGGCGCATTATCTTGAAACTAAAGTGTGACGTGACGTGACTTGACATGGAAGGAAGTAATTTATTGCAGTGCAAATTTCGGCGGCAGGGCCATCACACTCGAAGCTCAAAGTTTTTAGTGTTTAACCAATTCGAAAGGGTTTTGTTGTGCACTTTGTTCACGATACAAAAAATACACCAGAAATATTTCAGACTGTGTTGTTATAGACTGTTCACGTTAAAAATGAGCACTTTTGAAAGCCCTGCTCTATATCTACTTGTATGCACGTTGTGTATTCTTCCGCCTTATCTAAAATTAACATTGCCATGGGCCTCATCACTTTATTCATGCGTCGGCCTATTGAAACTGTGGAATTATTAGATAAGTAAACATTTTATAAATCTGCTAATTTCTACACACTGATGCATAAAAAAAAGTGAGTGAAATTAATAATTTGAGTTATCACAAATGATCACCTGCACTTTCTATTCGATGATAAGACATGGAACTACATTCAATCTATCGTTACCAACTTTACCGGGCGAATGTCACTCAGTGCGCCCGTTGAAGTATATGCAGGCATGGGCAGTGATTTTTCCAAGGTTGATTTCAAAAGTGCTCACTTTATCGTGAACAGCCTTTAGCAAATTAATAGTACAAACTTACGCCGTAACGGAACTCACGCACGTGTTACTGCCAATGTTTTTTTTTTTCGGTAACGTGGAACTACGTTTCTACTGAATTCTGACACATAGGAGTAAAAAAAATGCAAGTAAAAATCATTTTAAACTGTACTTATGTCACGTCTGACTTAAAATCGACGTCACAAGTGTTTCAAGTGAATTGCCGCCTTTATAACATGCACGCACAATTCACTCGCATCTACTAAAGAGAATGTTACGTGTCGTAGGATTGTATGATGTTCCTTGACATTGTTCCAAGATGTTAATGAAGAAAAGGGCGTACGCTGATTTTGTGACGTGCTTCCTGACGGGCTACGTTGTCAAGAATGATTGTGTAACAAAAATAGCTGTTGGAAACAGAACGCAGCAGAAATATTTCAGAGCTTCATTGATAAATTGGATATAACGTTGTGTTCTTTGAAATATTTTGCAATCTGGGTAAGTAATTAAACGAAAAATTACTGCGTGTATACTATTACAGATCTATGTCGCCAAAAAAAAAAACATAAGATGACATGAAAACTTACCACTGACCAAGCCAAGATTACTTGTTACCAAGAGATATTGGAAATATAAAACTAATTCCACAAGAAATTAAGTCAGAGTTCTACAAGTAAACGGCACAGGAACAATACAAACACGACGCAACGAAGGAAAAAAAAAACGGACTAAAACTGAGGCGAATACACATGTGAACAAAACTGGATCAAACGACGAAGACAGCAACTGAAGCAGAGAACAGTCTGTCTGAAGCAGAGAACAGTGTTGTCTGAAGCAGAGAACAGTGCTGTCTGAAGCAGAGAACAGTGCTGTCTGAAGCAGAGAACAGTGCTGTCTGAAGCAGAGAACAGTGCTGTCTGAAGCAGAGAACAGTGCTGTCTGAAGCAGAGAACAGTGTTGTCTGAAGCAGAGAACAGTGTTGTCTGAAGCACAGAACAGTGTTGTCTGAAGCACAGAACAGTGTTGTCTGAAGCACAGAACAGTGTTGTCTGAAGCACAGAACAGTGTTGTCTGAAGCACAGAACAGAAGTCTGTCTGAAGCGCAGAGAACAGTGTCTGAAGCAGAGAACAGAAGTCTGTTTGAAGCAGAGAACAGAAGTCTGTCTGAAGCAGAGAACAGTGCTGTCTGAAGCGCAGAGAACAGTGCTGTCTGAAGCGCAGAGAACAGAAGTCTGTCTGAAGCAGAGAACAGTGTCTGAAGCAGAGAACAGACGCCAGTTTTCGTAACGCCGCTTCTGGCTGGCTACATAAACTCTGTGTTCATCTGTGCCGTCTTTGTTTCTTGTTTGATTTCGTCCCTTGCATATGCATCTTATCTTCACCTCATTGTTCGTCCCTTTTTCTTCGTTGTTCAAGTTTGTTTTTCTATCCTCGTAGTTGTTCGTTCGTTGGTTATACGTCTTGTTTTCGTCTCGTTTATTTGAAAACGTCTGGCTTAACTTAATTCCTTGTGGGCTTATTTTAATGTTTCAAATACCTGCAAACTTCTAATCCTGGCTTTAGTTAATTCTTTGTTATGTGAACATCTGGATTTCTGTGGCGACAGTAATTGATCATTTAATTAAGAATCGGTACTACGCACAGTTGTAGTTTTTGTTTCAAAATGTGCAGTTGTCACACAAATTTTAGTGATATTTTACGAAAAGAAAACTTACATTTGTATTAGAGGTCGTTATTGCATTTTCTGACAAACTAAGTTGCGGCCTCCACCCATCCCACCCCCCCTTTTTATCCACAAACGTCCTCACTCTTTCCCAGTAAGCAGTAAGTTACATACCCTCACGACAACGCCATGATGTACAAACTCGGTGCACCACAAAATAAAACTTGGAGATAGTGAGCGACCAATGGAGTGTTAACTTCAATGCGGTGTGTTAGTTTTGTTCCGTTGGTACTGCAGGTGAATGAAAGGTTCTTGTTTTGTATTCCCCGTGTGTACGACTGTAAGAGTACTTCCCCGCACTGCGATAAGTCGAGACGACTCCCTTCCGACTGAATCGACTGCGAGTGTGTGACGTCACAGTCGTCATGTTAGTGGAGGCCGAAAACATCCGAAGTCTCCATCCGGTCTTCGTGTTTTTAATCGTGAAAATGTTGCGCAGCTGTGCGTCCAAGGTCAAGAAGCGAGGGAGCGATACGGGCGACACTAAACACGCACGCCTATTGCTTCATCGCTCCTACGCGCAAGGCGTGCAGTGTTTCCGTCGTGACGCTGTACTGTGCAAATCAGATCTGTAACAGTGGGGTTTTATTACACGCGACGAAAGACCGCAGATTAAACTACTCCCGTATCTTTGTATTTTTCTCTTTCCGCTTACGGAAACTGCATACGTAAACTTTAAAAATGCGTTATTTGACCAATTTCACGCATTTTTTTTTCTCCAAGAATACATTTAACATGACAAAAGTAAAAGAATAGGAGCCTAGATAGTGTTTTTTTTTCTGGTAAAAAAATTTGTGTTTGCAGAACATTTATTTACCGAGATACGCGTATTCGTGCAAAAAAAAAAAAAAACAATTTCATAAAAAAACCGGGTGTCCATCCCACTCTTAACTTCTCTCACTTCCGCTCCGAGGATAGTGTGTATCTCACAACACACGCTACATCATCGAGACTTTTCTCAGAAGAAGAGGTTATCCACGACGCTAGTCGCCGCCAAAGGCGAATTGTCAGTGAAGCGAGCGTGCCTCCTCTTTACACACTTCACCTGCCGTGCGGGCTCTTCTATCGGCTGTTCACGATAAAGTGAGCACTTTTTAAGGCCCTCCCAACAGGCATTAACCACTAATAAGTATATCTTATTATGAATGTGGTGAAATGCATACACTGTGTGTATTGGTCGCATTGGAATCTGTATGTTAAAAAACAGCAGGGAGATGGAAATTGGATGAAAGGAAAAATTTTAGAAGGGCCTTAAAAAGTTTCCACTTTTTCCGTGAACAGTCTGTAGTTGTCGAGACGCACAAGTATGGACGGAGAAATCCCGGATTTATTTTACGCTACCTGCAGGCTAGATTCCACGGTCCTACTTATTTCCGAGCCTCAATCTTTTCGTTCATTGGCGGTCAGTTTCACCTCAGACAGGGCGGCACGTTATTCGGTGCTTGCTTCCTGGCGGGTCTGTTACTGGCCCACAGTTCACCACTGCATGTACAATAAACTGTGATTCATTCGTAGACACAACAGAAAGAGGACATGGTGTTAGAGGACTGGCCAACGCCGAAATGAACTTTACAATCCACGTGCACGCGTCATTGGCAATCGCGTCAGCCTGCAGAGATTTGTCCGGGTTGGAGAGATGACGGAGGGTAAAGCTGGTTCCCCAATCGTGCGACGCGTTGGCCTGCGACGAGCTACACTTGCTGTTTCGCGACTGAGCGATGATCTGTCGGCGACGGACGCCGTCCGAGATGGCGCTGCTATCTAGTTTAAGGGTGGAAATTACATTTTCATACCTCACGAGTGTAACAAAAAGACACGCGTGAAAAGTTAAAACCGTACGTTTCAAGTCGTGGGAGATAAAGAACCAGAGTAGTATGAACGCGATGTGCGACGAAAACTAGCGGGAACGAAACATAATAAGACGAAGGATAATTTTGATGATAAACGAATTTCACGACATTGCCCATGTCTATACGAAGCCTTGTCTTCTGTTTTGCACGCCCACGCAGCAATGATGAAAATACAAATACGAAAACGTTGACGTAAACGCGATCGTCGTTTTCAAATGGTAAAATAATAGAGGTTTTTATTCTCTTTGTAAACAAACACTTCTACTTCTTCTTATTCTTCTCCGACGCAGGCTGACGCCGACAATCGCAACGCAAGAATTTCGTGCAGCGCACTCGACGCCGACGCTCTGCCACGGAATCTCTTTCATCCTGATTGGCTACCGCTCATCACAACGCAACGTATCGCACTATTATTGAACCGGCTTAAGGAGGCGAGGGAAGCGTCGTCCCTCAACTTTTTTTTTGGCGTTTTCCAGTGACTGTTCTCGTTGCACTAGAGGTGGTAAAAGGGTACCTTTTGAAGTAACGAGTATTTGTTACTGCTACACAGACGTACCTGTTATTTTAACACTCGATACCACGGCCTATCAGGAGTAGGAAAATTTTACTTCAATTTTGTCTCCCGCTAGTAGTTCTTTAATGAGATTTTTTATATATAATTGCATTGTCTGCATAGCGTGCCTGCCATCTGCACGGAGTTATTTACCGAATAGATGACAGGCATTATGCTATGTAGGCAACGCAATTCAATGCAAAAGTACCCACTGGACTTCCAAATCGTACATACGATATTTTATAAGATTTATATTTACCTGACAAAAAGTATTGTTATTATGCCCTCTCGTCTGTTTTTCACAGTACGAACTTGCAGAAGAATCCAGTTCCAATAGCTGGGTGATTCCTAACGAAGTGCTTTTTCAAATTAGGAACAGAATTGTACGAGTATCTGACAAAACGAGCGTGAATACATTTAACAGGTATCTGTATACGTAGCAGCAGCAGCAGTGCTATCTAGTGAGTAGTATTGGAAACAAATTAACATGCAGGGAAAAAAACATTTTTTACCTGCAAATTGCGGCGTTTATTTGTACATAAGTAAATTAAGGATATGCCAACAGATATAGGGATGAGAAATGGATTGTATGTATTTGATCCAAGCTTGTAGTGCATTTATTTAGAGGATATTGATGATAAAGTGAACACTTTTGAAACCAACCTTAGAAAAACGTCACTGCCCTTACCTGCATATATTTTGACGAGCGGCAATGAGTGACATTTGTCCAGTAAAGTTGGCATCGATGGAGAGGAAAGTAGTTCCATATATTAACGGCGTATAAAACGTGTTGGGTAATCATTTGTGATAACTTAAAATTATTTCTCTCGGTTTCTTATTATTTTTAGTACATTGAAGTGTAAAACTTAGCAGATTTGTACAATATTTACTTTTCTAATCATTTTACGGGTTCACTTCACCGACGTATGAACAAAGTTACGAGGCCCATGGCAATATTAATTTCACATAAGGCGGAAGAACACGCATCGTGTGTACAAGTAGATGTTAAGCAGGGCTTTCAAAAGTGCTCATTTTACCGTGAACAGCCTATAATAGGAAAAAGCATTCGTTTTAGTTATCTATACGTATGTATCTTTTTGAAAACGAGTTTGCACGTACCTGTTACTTGGTGTTCGTACTCGTAACAGATACGTGTTACAAGTTGGTATTCGTGGTAAAATAGCTGTTATTTCCCCATCTCTACGGCGCACACTGGTTTTGTTCGTAGCGCAGTCCAATTATCCATTGCGTCGACGAGTGCAGTTTTTTCCCTCGCTCTGTCCCCAGAGTCAGTGCAGCAGTTTTGAGTTCGAGCGTGGCCGAGAATTAAAGCACCTGCTTCGGGCGATCACGCGGTAATTGCACTTTTCTAGTTTTCAAAGCGCAGCCAGCACAGTGAATTAGTTCCTACACGTGGCGTTAGAAGGATAATATGCAAATGCAATACAGAAGAACGCAAGCAGGGGTTTGAAAAATTCTTTTCTACCATCAAAACATCCAGAGCTGTAGCGAGAGTTGTGAACTATTTTGAGAGAAAGTTTCCAAGTCGACATACAAAATTCACTAGATTGTAATTTGAGTCTACTTCAAATTTAATTCAGGTAAAATATACAGAGTATGTATTTTCGCAGCTTGAAATTTTATTAATTATTCTAGGTTATATTTTCAGATCCACCATATGCATATATAAATAATACTGTCGGGAATTGAAACGATTAATAATTGAAAGTAGGAACATCCGAGCTGTAATTTACTTTAATAACGTATTCGCTAGATATACGTACAATCTCACAGTAGTCTCAGGCTGTATAAATGGATGGATTGTCCTCTGTAAAACCCCTGTCACACATTCAAAATTTTTCGTCATATTGCTTCCAATAAGTTTGGTCAAATAAAATTGGCCAGAGTTATTACGTCATCGAAATGTCATAAATACAGCCATAGTTGTCTGAAGAAGTTGGATGGCTTCAGTTTCCACCAAACAATTGAAGATTGGACCGATTCTAAATTTTATTTTATGCTTGACGGTCTCAGCCAATCAGAATTGTGCATGATAAAAATGGATGCCAAGAAACTTAAAAATAACGAACAATTGCCGAATACGAAGTAAGTTATGAAGATAATTAATCTATGTAGAAGCTGCCTGGGCATGAATGCTCTCTTAATTGAATATTGCACATCATATTTCGAGCACAGAGGCATTAAATTTCTTTGTGCAGAAAACATCTCCGATAAAAAAAAAAATTTCAAATTTACCAAAGAAGCGAAAATAAATTACAACATTCCTTACATTCCTCCCTGTAATGGGCTGCATGGAAAAACAAACACAGTATCTCACTATTGAAATAATTTTTAAATAATAATTCAAATTAGATTATCCCAATAAAAGAATCGGTGTTACACGTTTTCAAACACGTTCAAGGTTATTTGATGAAATTTGTTGGAAGTAAAAATTTGCCGGCCGTATTTTGTCTTCAAATTTTACTGTCAAATACAGTTGGAGGCGAAAATTTGACAGTTTGAGAGGGGCTTAAAGGTTTCCGAAACTTCGCTTACTACGAGGCCAAGCGTGTCGTTATTCCCACACGAGACAGCCCACGCCGCTGCATACAGCCAGATAAATAACCACACACATTAAAACATTTATTCTCGATTCACGGTATCTCCACATTTTTAAATCAAACCTTTGAAAAATTACCCAATGTATGACGCGTTTGTTTGTTTCCTAAATATGCCGTGTATCACAAACGTTTTATACTTGTGTTAACATAAAAGTACCTTATTTTTTTTATAAATCTGAACATTTTTTAATATTTTATTTATAAATTATAATATTTTATTTAAAATTAATACAAATAAGACAGTGAAAAGACAGGTGTGTTGGTAATACCTACTAATAAATAGTTCTAATGTAGAATATTATTAAATAGAGCGCCCACGAATGCGGTGCGTTGTCCCTTGGGTGTAATTTTCTGGACTTAGTTAAGCTTAGTATGCACGATGCGGAGGAATACCATTACAGTATAACTTTAGTAGGGCTTCAGAAAAATTGGAAATAACAGTGAATAGTCTATAGTATTAATCTCAAGATGTTCCCATGCTCTCTTCCAGATGTACATCGTATATTCCGGTGAAATGAACAATCCCGAATACACAAGCGTGCGATAGTCAGATAATAGAAGAAGAAGTCTCGAGTTTCCCTTCAAATCACTAACTTTTCGATCCGTCGCAAATATAAAATTTGGCGACCAGATCATGAGGTGTGGTGATGAAATAACATAGTTGGCAGCACTGGAACGATCGTTGATCGCATTTGTTTGCTGTTCCGAGATGTGCCTTAGTGGTCGAGAGAAGTGTGTGTGTGTGTGCGTGCGTGCGTGTGTGTGTGTGTGTGTGTGTGTGTGGGGGGGGGGGGATAATCTCAAACGAAATCTGCACTATAATCCATTCACAGATTCTTCACACTTTTCTGAAGCCTTGCTAAAATTCTACTTCTAGGATATTCCTCAGTCTCGTACAAACTAAGCTTAACTAAGCCTGTAAAATCACACCACAAGACGACGTACCGAATTCTTTGCGCACTCGGTTATAATGATATTTTGCATGAGAACTATTTACTACTAGGCGCTACCAATATACATGTTTTCTCAGGGTTTTATTCATATTTATTATTAATGAAATATTTTAATTTATAAATACAATACAGATAAAACCTCAATTTAAGGAAAAATAAGATACATTCAAGTTAACTGAGTTATACACTATCTACCAAAAAGTAATTGTGCACCTGTCCACAATGTTTGCTCGGTGGTTGTCACCCCGTTAGAATCTCGTAGGGCCACCTCTTGCGGCTACAACAGCAGCCACCCTGTCTGGCATGCTCTCTACGAGTGTTTGCAGGACATCCGCGGGGATTCGTAGCCATTCCTCTTGCCGCGCCTGACGGGCCCTCACCCGGCGATCCAATTCGCCCCAAAGATGTTCTACAGGGTTGAGTCGCGGCTCTGGGCGGGCCAGTCCAATCGGCGAACATTGTTGTCGGCGTACCGCTGCATAGTAGCCCTTGAAACATGGCACCTGGCATTGTCATCCTGGGAGTAACACGGGCCCATTCCGTAAAAACGCCACAATGTAGGGAGCATTTCATTATCCAGAATGTTACAATAGGCCTCTGTGTTCATGCTACCACGGACAAACACCAGCGGTCCTACGCCGAAGGCCGTGAAACACAAGTCAACTGACGTACTGAATTACCTATCTGCACGGGTGCCCAACTACTTTTTGGTAGACAGTGTATAATGCTTGTGATGGGCATACTTAGGAAATAACTAAAAACGTGATACATGGGGTGGTTTTTCCTAGGTTTGATTAAAAAAAAAAAAGTGTGAACAAACCGCGAATAGACTCTAGCTGTGTTAAGATATTACCCGTCGCTCTTTTTGTCGCACCAATACCGACTGCTAAGCCTCAGCGTGTTACTGAGAGTATCGTGTCAACAAATCCCAGATAACCCTGGATCAACATCAATCATATTACAACCTGCATTTGCGATAAGGCTCACGCATGAAAGCACTATAATAGTTCCTTTGGAATCTTCCCTCGCTTTCTGTAGTTCTAACCGTGACTCGTCGATATTTACGTTGCTCTCCTTCGGTCTTCAGAAGAAGTATTTTATGGTAATTTGTTTATAGTTGGAAGTAATCTAGGTGCCATAATCAGCATCAAATAAGGAAAAATTCATTTTATTTACTTAATTTATAACCACCGTTCCTTTTCCCTAATATTAAGCTCAGCGACTGTATACATGATGATAATTTTTCTTTTTAGTAATTTGTATTAAGTCTAGGGTTTATCATTATCAATGGCCACCTCGAGATAAAGCAGTTGAATTTAATTTGAGTTGTTTACCTCTTAGTTATTATTTAAACTTTGTTGCTTTGCTCAGTTTTATTATATAAATCATACGATTAATAAACATGTTGGAACATTGGGTTTTTTTCCCCCGCGTCTAATTTTTTCTTCAGAATAGTGTTACAATTGCGCCAATTAGATAAAAAGGTTCTGCCCCAGAACATATTTTTGTTGTGCCTAGAAAAGGATTCCGTCAGTCCAGCGCATGTTTCATTGCAGGAAAACAGCCGCTTAGTTAGCAATGCCAGGTGATAATCAACTCCATGTTATCCAATGCAGGTTCCTTGAGCATTTCTTCGTGTGTCTTGACTTGTATGTTTGAAGACACGGTGCTGTGAAAAAGCGGTTTTCAACTGCGCTAGAAGGCACGCGATGTCCTGAAAGCACTCAGCAGGCGTCACGTAGTTCCACTAACCCCGTAACTTGAACATTAATGCCTCGTTTCCGGAGTTGCAGAGGAGGGGGATCTTCGAATTGACAAGCACTGACGAATTCATTTTAATAACTTAACCAATGGAACGTGTGGAAATGATTTCAGTTGGTCTATGGCACCTCCAGCAACGAGTGACACATTTTTGGTGTCCTAACAGCATTAAACCACGTATGACATGAAGGACTATACTCGGGATAGTATACGAAGGGGTTAGAAAACGTGTTTTTTTTTCTTCGAATTCTCTGCAGCCGGGCTTTTAAGCGTGATATATATATATATATATATATATATATATATATAATATATATATATATATATATATATATATATATATATATATATATATATATATATATATATATATCCCCCCCAAATGTTCAGCATTTTAGAAATTTTTTTTTCTATTCCAGGTAATTTCCTGGTAGAATTGCTTGACCTACGTGCTGCGTGTCGCAAACATGTTCAGTGCACAACATACGTACCGTGACGTCACTAGGTGTCAGCATTATTATCTAATCTACGCGGACACACGAGCTCGAGTCTGGGTCACTCGACTTTCTGCCTCGTATCGTAGTCGGCAGTGAACGTGCAAATTACGTGCTCGGCTTCTGAAAAAAAAAAAAAAAATTCTTTGTCCCCAAAACATTCAATAAATTATTACTTCATCTTTACCAAACACAAAATACTCAATATCATTAGTTTGTCTTTTTACAACAATCACGTAAACATATCGCAGTAATTATATTAAACATTAAAATCGTCTCCAATTATAATTTCTTTAAACCTAATTAATCCCATGCCCAAGTCCATCATTGGAGGTGGTGAGAATTATTCTAAAGAAAAAAATTAGTTATATTTTACATTTGCCTTACTTATGTTGTCTCCAGTTCTCCGATTGGCTGTCGTACTACGACACATCTAACCGTGAGTCGATTATACGTGCTAACCGTGAGTCGATTATACGTGCTAACCGTGAGTCGATTATACGTGGACGTACTCATTTTTCCCATTTTCTCTGCGAGAGTCTGAGAACTGGGATTGTGCCTGATTCTCCGTGCGGCGTCCCGACATTTTGCTGGCGTCTACGGCCGTAGGTGACGTTACAGCCGGCTGTTTCACCTCTGTATACTTGTATACTCTGTGGCATTAGCTTAAGGTCCCCCACCTGCCTGCATCATATTTCTCCATTTTATGGACGAGAAGCGCGGGAGCTATAAGGGTCACACTGGTACGCGCTACAAGACCGCTATCGCATCTACGCGCAGGACTCTTGAACTGGCGTTGCAATGTTCTCTTAGTGCTGCGTCTACCTATGGGACTTTCAGCGGTGACTCTATCAATTTATTAATGAAAAATATGCAGTAAAGTTCAATACAAGCTCTTATTGTAGTTTGACTCGTGCCCGGCAAGATACGACAGGCTGTATGGAAAAGCCATGTTGGACAGCTCCAAAATAATATTTACAGCATGGGTGGTAACTGTAAAGTACCATTTCGGGCTGGTCTTTGTTGTGATGTCTTTTCGCAGGTAAACATACTGGGGCCACGTTTAATAATTTCGTCAAAAAAAAAAGTCAGTATTTGAAACGCTCTGCAAAGCAGTTAAACCGCCAGACAGGCGGAAGCCTAAAGAGTGAGATGAATTCCCCCCCCCCCAGCCCGGACAAAGTCAAAAAGCGAAGGAAGCGATACGGGCGGCACGCCTAGTGCCTCATCGCCCCTACGCGCATTGCGTGCAGCGTTTCCGTCGTGACGTTGTATGCCCTACTGTGTACACTAGATTTGTAACAGTGAGGTTTTATTACACGCGATGAAAGACCACAGTAAATTACGCCCGCATCTTTGCACTTTTCTCTTGCCGCTTAAGAAAACTGTATACACATGCTTTAAAAATGCGATATTTGAGCATTTTCACGACCCCCCCCCCCCAGGAATACACTTATTATAAAAAAAGTAAAAAAAAAAATAGCGGCATATATAAGTTTTTAAAATCTTTTCTGGCTAAAAGTCGTATTAGCAGAACATGTATTTACCGAGATATGCGTATTCGCGCAAACAACTATTACACAAAAAAATGCGGGGTTCATCCCACTCTTAAAGACTGGGGAAGGAGGGGAGGCAATTGAGATGTCGGCTATTTGATGGTATCCCCCTCCCCCATCTCCTTTTTCCTTTTGGAGCGTCAAGTTGTTTTTTTGTTTTGTATTATTGAGTTTATAACGTCCTCGTTTTCATGCGGTGTCCTTAGGCCACGTACGTCGCTTGCACCAGCCAGGTTGGTATCGAACCCACGATTCTCTGATCGAGCGTCGCACACTATCCTTGTGGCAGGTCTCTGTGGAACTGGCGGGGAGGAGGGGGCGGCATTTACACGTGTCCGATGGAGGCGGTGAACTGATAGTTGCCCTGCTGTGTTGAACGAACGTGTAAACAAGACGGGGAGGCGAATGTCAATGACGAAACATTCTCGTCTCGCCGAGGTGTCGGTGAAGGTTCTGCTCCCGCAGCTGGAAGTGAGGATGGGAGTACCTTCAGGCGACACCACTGCTATCTGGTGGCCACAGACACAACACCGGGCGCCTATTCAACATTCTGTTTACTCTCCCTATCTATCTCTCTCTCTCTCTCTCTCTCTCTCTATATATATATATATATATATATATATATATATATATATATATATATATATATATATATATATATATATATATATATATATATATGTTGAAACTAGGACATATTTCGCTGTATTGATTTTGCTTACAGTGTAAAATTTATTTCGTTGTGACAGTGGATTGCGATAACTTTATTTTGAACAGTGTTATGTTGCCGTCAGCATCTCATACATTAGGTTTAGAATTGTCCTTAGAATATAAATAGTAATTTATTTACATTGGTGTGAAATAGGATATATATATATAATATATACACACACACTGTTTATGTGCCTCAACTTCACTTATTCACGTCTGAAACATAACTGCGTAACACTGTAGAATGAAGGTAGGGGGGTATAGGCCGTTCACGGTAAAGTCAACACTTTTTGAAGCTATTTCATAACCAATAAATACATTTCATTGTGGTCTCGGACTTTTGGTTTTGGGTATGGTGAATGTATACACTGTGTTTACATGGCAGTGTTTACATTAACAGGTGGGGGAAGAATATAAATTGGTTGAAAAAAAAAAGTTACTAGGTCTTCAAAAGTGCTCGCTTTATCGTGAACGGCCTATAGTTGGGCTTAATGTCTCTTCGACAGCGAGGTCATTAGAGACGGTGCAAGTTACACAGGGAAGAGGGATTGGGGGAAGGATTGGGAAGGAATCGGCCATGGGCTTTGTTAGGGACTCATCCCAGCATTCGTCTGGAGTGATTTCGGAAAACCATGGAAAACCGAAATCAGGATGGCCGTCCTGGGGAATCGAGCCTGGGTCCTCCCGAATGCGAGTCCAGCGAGTTACCGCTGCGCCACCTCGCTCGGAGTGTGGTAAAAAGACGAGGTGTAGTCAATTCACGTTATCTTCACCATTTTCGAATTAAAACCTTTGAAAGATCGCCCCACGTATAATGTTTGTTTCCTAAAGCGTTTTATTCTTATGCCGACATAAAAGAATCTTCATTTTCGTGAAATTTAACTTTTACGCATAATTTTTTATATATATACTAAAATATTTATTTTATGGTCAACATGAATAAAACGGGGAGAATATATATGTGTGTGTTGGTAATGCCTAGCACGAAATGGTTCTCATGCAACATCTATATCAAACGGAGTGCGCATGAATGTGGCGCGTTTCTCTTTGGTATAGTTTTCCTGGACTTAGTTCAGCTTTGTTTGCATGACGCCGAGGAATATCCTGAGAGCAGGGCTTCACAAATTTTGGAAGTATATATGACCTGACTATGAAGTGATCTTCATCTTCTGTGCTGTGCACGCCCTCAACGTGCATTGCGTCCTCTCCCCCCCCCCCCCCTTCTCCCAAGGTCGAGAGCGCCATAGAGCACGAAAAATTCCCTCTCGTTAAATAATGCAAAAGGGTTCTCTCCGGAGAGCGCATGTTGTAAATCGATACGCCGGGAAGTGTGAGGGAAGTCGGTGGCTATCAACGTTCTCCGTCAATTCGTGGTTACTTACAACTTTTATGAAGCCCTGCTCAAAGTTCTACTTTCAGACTGTTTCTCCGCCTCGTACAAGCGAAGCTTAAGAGAGGGATGGACCGACCCCTCCGCGACCAAGGTCAAGAAGCGAGGGAGCGATAGGGGCGACACTAACATTGCACGGCTGGCGCCTCGTCGCTCCTACGCGCAAGGCGTGCAGTGTTTCCGCCGTGACGCTGTACTGTGCAAATGAGATCTGTAACATAGGAGTTTTATTACACGCGATGAAAGACCGCAGATTAAACTACGCCCTTATGTTTGTACTTTCCTCTTGCCGCTTAAGGAAACTGCAAAGGCGAGCTTTAAAAATGCTATGTTTGATCATTTTCACAAATTTTTTCTTTAAGGTTGCACATAATATGAGGGGGGGGAAAGGGGGGGGGGGCTAGATAATTGTTTTTCTTTATCTTTTCTGACAAAAAGTCTTATTTGCAGAGAACATTTATTTACCGAGATATGCGTATACGCGCAAACAACTATTTGACAAAAAAATGTGGGGGTCCATCGCACTCGTTAACAGTGCCTAGCAAATGACACCAAAGGACAGCACACCATATCCGTGCGCTCACTCAGTTGTGATTTATCTCTTATTAGGTATTACCAGCACAGTAAAAATTCAATTTAGCGAAAAATGAGCATTCTAAGTTAACAGAAGTATACAATGCTTGCGGACATGCAATGTTTAGGAATCGACCAAACACGCCGTACGTGGGTTAATTTTTCAAAAGTTTGATTTAAAAAGTATGAAGACACGGGGGATAGACTATAGCAGAACTATTAGTAAGACGACGAGCGAGTGGCCGTCGAGTGAGTGAATAGATTTGGGCGGCTCTTAACAGCCAGGTCTTGAGAGCTGGCGTGGGTGATTGAGGCGAGTATGGGGCAGAGCCGGAATGAGTGTGTGGAGGAAACGGGAGATCCTCCCGCCGACCAGCGGCATCGTCCTCGCACGATTCCCACACGCGATGATCCGGCCGGGAATTGAACCCGGTTCGCCTTGGTGGGATGGCGAGCAGTCTAACCGCTCACCCACCGCGAGTGGTCGTCGAGTGGTTTGCAGAGCACAGTGGGCCTTGAGCTGCAGAGGTGGAAGATGATAAGCGCAGTGTTCTTGTGCTGATGTGTGTGTAGTATCTCGACTACAGTGGCACTGACACAGATAGCGAGCGAACAGCGGTTTGTAATTGAACTGCGCACATCTCGCCAGATCCTCTCCCAAGGTTCGCCGCCACGTGTTGCTCACGAGAGACTCCGATAGGCTGTTCGCGGTAAAGTGAGCACTTTTTAAGGCCCTTCAAACAGACGTTAACCACTAATAAATATATCTTATTGCAGCTTCAGGCTTTGAATTTTGAGGATGGTGGAATGTATTCACTGTGTTTATTGGCCACATTGCAATGTTTATATCGAAAAGCAGCAGGAAGATGGAAATTAGATGAAAGGGAAAATTTAAAGGGCCTTAAAAAGTGCTCACTTGACCGTGAACAGCCTATAAACACTTGTATGGCGTAAACAAGGCACCCACGTGATGCACAGGTTTTGTAAATGGGAGTCGTTCTTGTAGAAGTTTCCTTCAGTTTCACATTGAACATATTTTTTTTTGTACAGTTTAATAATAAAACTTGTCAAAGGACGACCAAATAGCATTATTTATTTTTAACGATTTTTGAAACTAAGATCGGTACAGTTTGTTTATAATTTTTAAAATTATTTAGTTGCGTTATATTTTTAGTAGAGAGGTTTGATTCATAAAACGTCTCGAGCACGCGCGGCCATGAATCAAGATACTGTTCCCCGCATACTTTCTACGGGAAATGAATGCCAGCTTGTATACAGCCTGTCCCAACATTTGCACCCATGGACTACAATACGCGAACCCTGCGTCGTGGAAGTAGAAATTCAATGTCTTGCCAACGAAATCCCTTTACCTTAGTTCAAGCTGTGACGATCGAAATGAATAGAGGGCAGAAATTTCGCTGCCAAATTTACTGTCAAATTCCGAGAAATAATGTCAACCGATAGGTGCCGAGGTGTATTACTAAAGAGAATTCCGATGTTATGCGCAACATAAACTCTTTGGAAGTAGTCTCAGTTTTGTCACATCATTGTATGCGCGTGTTGACAAAAGCACGGATGATAATTTTCCTCTATATAAGTTGTCCATGGTAAACTGAGCATTTTTGGAAGCCCTCCTTAAAGATCTACTTTTAAGCACATTGTGTATTATCCGCCTTATCTAGAATCAACATCGCCATGGGCTTGATTACGTTATTCATGCGTCGGTCAAATGAAACTGTGGAAATATTAGAAAAGTTAGTATTTTGCAAATATGCTAATTTTTACACATGCTTGCATTAAAGAAACACAAAGAAAAAGAGTAATTTCCTTATTCACAAGTGTTTTAACAATTTTAAATCAACGTTAAGACATCGTACTACTTTCCCTCCGTCATTACCAACTTCACTGGGCGTAATCTAGTCAGTGTGCCTGTTAAAACGTATGCAGTTAGGGGCAGTGAAATTTTCCAAAAGTTGGTCTCAAAAGAGGCCAAAAACCCGCGAACGGCTTATACATATATGGCAAAGAATCAACTAGTTGTGATGATGTTTCCAAATATGTAGGCGTACAGTAGTATTTCAATATTTGCAACCCGATGTATGGTAAATTTTTCATGTAACGTTTACGTGTAAAAACTTCCATTAAAGTTAAGGAAATTTACAAAAAATTTTTTTTAGAGAAGTGTTATGGATCTACTCTTAAATTATGAATTACATAATTGGTCATGCCGCATAAGTAGAGTCCCGATTATTTCGCAGGTTGATGTGGCTGCAGGCTAGACTTGCAAGTACTCTTTTAACGCTCGATAGACTATCGTCTGCTTGTTGGTTGCTGCGATCAAGCGAGGTCTTTGCACAGCACTGTTCAACACTACTGCTTCCTGTCAATTACTGGCTCGCAGTTTAAACGGGGCGTGTCTAAACAACTGCCGTCCAATCACAGCGGTGGTAGAAAAGAACAAGTGTTTGAAGTCTACCTCGGCGCCGCAACGAACTCGCGAAATGCTCGTGGGTCTACGCATGAGGCATGATAGTTGGCCTGATCCTTCTGTTGATAACAATAAGCGGTACAGAAGCCTTAGTTAGGAGTATCAAAGACCGGGGAGTAGATGTGGCAGTCTTCTACTGTGTCGTGTCGGCCACGATGGTTGACTTTATCGAGTAGTAGATTGGCGTAATGACTAAGTTACTAGTCTTCAATTCTTGGCCGGTTCGTTCCGGATTCTCGCAAGTGGTAATCGTGCCGGACGATGCCGCGGTTCGGCGGTTTTTTTTTTTCGGGGATCCCCCGTTTCCCCGCCCTTTCGTTCCGACGCTGGTCCATTCTCACCTCACTTCACCCTCATCGGCTCTCAAGACCTCGATGTTAAGAGCCGCCCAAATCTCGTCGCTCACTCTCTATTCGTCATATTCTTAAAAATTCGGGGCATGGCTGTGGGTTTTACAAGTATATAGTATATTCACGGTAAAGTGAGCACTTTTGAAAGCCGTCTTATTTGGAATAATAGTCGATAAATTTATTTTATATTAGTCATAGGCGCTATCATCCGAGTGCGGTGGAATATACACACTGTGTTTATTACTAACATGGTTCTATTTAGTTGAAAAGGTGGTTAAAGGATAAAAAAATGGCTGAACAGGAAAAGTGATTAGGGCCTCAAAAATGCTCACCTTACAGTGAACTGCCTATACGTCTGCGTTAGCATGTAATATTTTCTTTGGGATGTGGGAATGAAATGAAAGTGGCGAAATATATAATTTGTATTAGTGGCGCTTAAATCGACGGCTCTGTACGGAATAATTGTTTTTTTTTTTTTTTTCCTTCACAGAATTCAGCGCGATGGCAAGTCCGCGTCGCGAGACATACTGTCCGAAAATCTCGGTCCACGCCGGAAATCGCCGCCAGTCGTCGCGGGCCCCCACCCCACGCCAAGCGAATGTGCGGCGGCGCGCCCGTGACTCACATTTATTTCAAGCGTGTTGTTAGTCAATGCAGGAATGAATCACCTTGATAAGTTACGTCTCCATTTCCGCCCCGGCGATGAGCGATGTGCAGTTGAGATTGTGGACCTCTGGTTGTGGGATGCTGCTCAACTTTGCTGCTGGGGCACTCGCCAGCTGACGCCACAGCCGTCATCCGGGACTCGTATGTCTCGTGTTCCTGAGCTGGCGAGTCTCGTGCATCAGTCCTCCGTGCTCCATGCCTTCTTTCTGTTCTTCTTGGGGAACATGTCCCACGCCACTCTACCAAGCCTATTTTTTTTTTCCTATCCCACCCTAATTCTAAGTGTTAGATGTACGTCAGAGGTAGGGTCGCGGTCAGGGGGGTGATACTAGACAGGGCTTACAATCGCCTTATTTGAAGTAAATGCCTCTGGAAACACCAACACAGAATTTTACCACTAGAATTAATTACTATATGGAACAGATCGCGTTTGAGTCAAAACTATGAGTGAGTGTTTTGTACCTCAAGCATACTGATTTTACATACATATATTCTAAGTGCTGATTTAATATTTTGCTAAAACGATTAGAAATATTTAATCCGTTTTTTGCACTGCTTGTGCAAGATTCATTCTATTATGTTGGTCACATTTAGAGGTAACGTAAATATTTAAAAGACAGAGCTAACAAAAAACAGCACAGGTACAGGCCGTTCATAGTAAAGTGAGCACTTTTTGAAGCTGTTTAATCAGACATAATAACCAATAAATAAATTTCATTGTGGCCTTGGACTTATGGCTTTATGTTTATTACTCACATGGCAGGGTTTACATTAACAAGTGGTGGAAGGATATTAATTGTTTGAAAGAAAAAAGTAACTAGGGCTTCAAAAGTGCTCACTTTACCGTGAACGGGCTATATATATAATTATTGGCGAAAACAGCATTCGGCAACTAAATGGTGTTAGGCAAGTAGGTTCTAATAAAGCAATTTTAAAATTTCGTTCTAGAACCTCTCAAGAATATTGCAACCTGTAAACATACTGTAAATGCTACCTGGCAGCAGGCAAAAAAAATCTTTTTTGTAAATAAGCTATTTTATAAAACACGAACGCAGCGTGTCTATTAACTACTTCAATGAAGCGTGTTTGTCACAAAATAATCATTAAAACCTATTATTTTTGTTTTATTATACTAGGTGATTATTTTTCGTAATGCATGTCTGCTGTTGATATTAATCCAGGCACCTACCACCCATCCACCACCCCTGAAAATTACTTTAAAATAAGGATATCGTTACAACATGGAAGTGTGGGCTCTTGTCTCGCTTTGTGGTCGGGGTGCTAATTGCGTCTCAGGTCGAACACCTTACGCCTACAAGGGTAGGAAATCACGCAAGGAGACATGCACCGCGGCAGAGAGGGATTGGGCAGCCATGGCCTGCACTTTGGGGCTATGACTACCTCCATAAGTGTACTTATAGCTGAAACTATAACTAAGAAGAGACTGGGAAAAACCGGCATAGACACCGCAAAAAACCCAGTCGACAGAAAAGATTTCAAAATTATTGCATGCATTAATAAGAAATGCTACAGCAGACAGCGTGTGTGGAAACACGATCTTGTTAGTAGAGATGGAAAACTACCAGAGAGGGGTCAGGTTGTACCAAGCCAAGTGTGCAGCCAGAATATACGAGAACTGCACAAGGTCACACATTTCTCTCATTTATCCCTTCCTCCTCCAGGATAAGATAAAGATCTCGGATGTTGGTGTCAGGTTTATGTAGTGAACACAAGTTGACTAATTCGCGTTGCCGTGTTGGTGTTCCCGTGGGGGCTGGTGTCGTCAGAAGTTTCTGATATTCATGCCGACAGATGTGCATACGCTTACAGAGACAGCTGGCGACTCTCTCCGTTCTTCAAGCCTCGACATCTTCACTAGGGCTGCAGTCTCGCCCCCTCCCCGACGGCACACTTGGATTATCTGCAGTCATGGCAACCTCCGACACTCACCTGGGCAGTAGGGGGTGGCTACTTATCGCCAAGGGTAGTCCACCCCGACCGGACCAGGGATGAGTCAGGGTGAAGTGGAATGATATCGAACGCTTACGAGAGAGCCACACCTTCGCGTTCAGGTGCGACTAAATGTTCTCCTCCCGAGGATATAGGCTGCTCACGGTAAAGTGAACACATTTGAAAGGCCCTTCTTAAGATGCACATTGTGTATTTTTCCGCCTTATGTAAAGTTAACATTGCAATGGGCATCATCACTTTATACATCCGTCTGTCAAAAATCTGCTTTTTTTTTTTTCACTTCGATGAATTAAAAAATACCAGGAAGCCAAATAATTTAAGTTATCACAAATGGTTACCGGACACTTTTTATTCGACGTTAATCTATGGAACTACTTTCCAGTCATCGTTACCAACTTTACTGGGCGCATGTCACTCTGTGCGCCCGTTCAGATATATGCATACAGGATTAGTGGCTTTTTTTTTTTAGGGTTAGTTCCGAAAGTGCTCACTTTACCGTGAAAAGCCTTTACCAGCGTGAACAGGCGTCTGGGCTCTGTAGAGTCCTTACGACGCGACACAGTTGCCGGCGGGAGCGCGGAGAATGGCAGTGCAAGAGTCCACCCACCCCCCCCCCTTACACCCTCATGCCCAGTCGTGTAGCCAGGGTGTCCCGCATGACGCTCGATCGAGTCGCAGCACGAGTCGGTCCACGCAGCACCGACACCGCTTTTTCCCGACGACGAGAGGCGCACGAGAGGGGAAACTACGTAAATTTCTGCCCCTGTTTTTTTTTTCCGTCTGAAGCCCTGTACGATCACGCAGTGGTTGCCTCTCGCACACACCCAGGGGCACGCGAAACCCCTAGGCCCCGGGACAAACAATTTTTTTTTTACCTTTCACCGCGGTCGTCGAGCGCGCGCCCGATTTTCGCATCGAGTCGCGTTTGTCGACTTACCGATACATGGCGAGCTGTCGTCGACTTTGTTTTACAAGCAACGTTATTTCGGTACAATTAGACGGCAAATGTACCCGGCGCCTTTTATCCCATACATACTTTCGAAGGCTGTTCACGGTGAAGTAAGCACATTCGAAATGAACCTTATACAAAAGTCACTGCCTCTGCATGCATATATTTTAATGAGCGCACTCGGTGACATTCGCCCAGTCAAGTTGGTAACGATGGATGGAAAGTAGTTCCATATCTTAACGTCGAATAAAAAGTGTTAGGTGACCATTTGTGATAACTGAAAATTAATTCTTTCGCTTTCTGTTTTTTGAATGCATCGTAGTGTAAAAATGAACAGATTTGTAAAATATTTACTCTGTTAATAATTTCACACTTTCATTTGCTCTCAAGGCCTCGAAGTTAAGAGCCGTCCAAATCTCTTCAAGTTTCATTTGATCGACGCATAAATAAAGTGATCAGGCCTATGTCAATGTTAATTTTACATAAGGCGGAGGAATACACAACGTGTATACATTTCAAAAGTGCTAATTTTACCGCGAACCGCCTTTAGCCCATTTCGTAGCTGCATCTTGAGACACCAGCATGATACGTTTAACAAAACAAATTTTGTATAACGGTACACATGCGTCTCTGTAGAGGCACAATATGTTACTGCATTCTCAACGAACTCGCATATTCTATATTCCACAAATATATCAGTATAAGAAAACTATTTTTCCAAAGGGGCCGTGGTGGCCGAGCGGTTAGCGTGCTCGCCTCCCACCAAGGCGAACCGGGTTCAATCACTGGCCGGGCCACTCCCGGATTTTCGCAAGTGGATATCGTGTCGGACGATGCCGCTGGTCGGTGGGTTTTCTCGGGGATTTCCCGTTTCCCCTGCATCTTCATTCGGCGCTGCTCCACACTTCGTTACTTACTCATTGTCCATGCCATATTTCTTTTTGTGTGCGAGTGTATATACAGAGTGGCCCTAAATTAATTAGCTAGATGGCTGTACAACCTTGCGCTTTCGTTCTATCCAACCTAACTACGTTGTTAGCCTTAACTTCAGTTATCGGCACTTGTTTCTTAGATGATAACACAACCATCTTCGTGTTTTGGCATTCCTGAGTGATCAATGCTTATTTTGAGCCATCCCTTCAGTTCAGGGAGTAACCCTCGATACGTTTTTGAGATCCCCTTCCCCCCCCTCCTTTTTCTTGTGGTTAAAACGGTCGCACACTTCCCACGACGTAGGGACTGGATGGCATTTGTAGCTGCATGGGGAGAGCGCTTACGATATATAGGCTGTTCACGGTAAAATGTGAAATTTTTAAAGCCCCCTTATTTTGGAATATTAGTCATTAAATGTATTTTATTTGAGCCTTAGGCGTTAACTTCCGATTGCGGTGGAATGTATACATTTGCGTTTATTATATACACGGCAATATTTGTATAGAAAGACGGTTAAAGGATAAAAAATGGCTGAAAGGGAAAAGTAACTAGGGCCTGAAAAGTGATCGCTTTACCGTGAACAGCCTATAGTTTCACGGCAACATGCAAGTGGCGATGCAATAATTCTCCAGCAGTGTGACTTCGAAACATCGCAACACGCGGCCGTTGGTTGCTGTAATGAAGAGGTTCTTATGGCGAACTGTTTGGATCGTCCACTGCAGCTATTGCAGTGTGCTTATTCTCTGTGGGTGGTGTAGTCAATCCACGGTTACTTCCAACTTTTCTGAAGACCTCCTGAAGTTCTAATTTCGAGATATTCCTCTGCTTAACCTAGTCTAGAAAATTACACCAAAGGAAATACGCACCGCGTTCGTGCGCACGTAGTGTAATAATATTTTCCACAAGAAGTAGTTCTTACCAGGCATTACCGACACACCTATATTCTCCCTCTGTTCATATTAGCTAATTTTAAATGGAGTATTATAATTTGCAGATAAGTGATAAATGAAAGTTCAAGTAATCATACTGAGCGAGGTGGCGCAGTGGTAACTCACTGGTTTCGCATTCGGGAGGACCCGGGTTCGATTCCCAGTCCGGCCATCCTGATTTCGGTTTTCCATGGTTTCCCAAAATCACTCCAAACGAATGCTGGGATGAGTCCCTCACAAAGGCCATGGCCATCCCTTCCCCGAATCCCTCTTCCTGTGCAACTTGCACCGTCTCTAATGACCTCGCTGTCGACGAGACGTTAAGCACAATTACCTACCTGCCTTCAATTAACCATATGCAACATATATCGTATTTTTCTGACAATTCTGGTAATCCTTGTACTAGTTTTTGATGAGTTCCTCATGCAGTTCTGCATTGAAAGCCACTCTCGTCTTGACTTACTGCGAAGACCGCTGTGTTGAGTGACGTCTCAGAGTGTCTGACCAGGGCGAAGATGTGTGTGCGTGTGTGTGTGTGTATACGCACACCTCCCCCAAGGGCGGCGTACTGGTGCGCGCGCACTCACACACACACGGTCGG
Organism: Dryococelus australis; assembly: GCA_029891345.1. Taxonomy (NCBI): domain Eukaryota; kingdom Metazoa; phylum Arthropoda; class Insecta; order Phasmatodea; family Phasmatidae; genus Dryococelus; species Dryococelus australis. Next base: position 19,487,159 of record CM057001.1, read on the forward strand.
CGGCCTGGCGGCTGATGACAGAGCTCTGAGAGATGGCCATGATCTGCCCTAACCCCTCCACCCCCACCCACCACAGCTGGTCCAGGCTCAGCCTCTTCCCCTCCCCTCCACGTCCTGTCTAACCGCAACCCCTGCATTGACCCTGCTCGCGTGATATCCACTTGAAGTCTCGCGAACTGGCAAGCGGTATCTCCTCGCTCCCCTCCTCTCTTCTCACCCCAAGAGATATTCAAGAAATGAACTCACATCCGGATTGTTACAGAAAATACGGGTTTTCCGTCCTCGAGTACTCTTCCTCGTGTGTTTTTTATGTATAACCCCTAGACGATATGATCGTTATTTATATCGTATATGATTGAGGAGGGGGTGAAGGGGAGTTGTTACCCTCGTGACCGACGCTCCAAATTTGACGTCGGCGAATATTAAAGGAGATATGTAATAAGCGAGACTAAATAAATTTCTGTATAGCGTTTTATGAATGCCGTAAATGTAAATGTATGGATTAATGGTTACTGACAAGCGATGTGCTATCATCTTATTGCATTAAATTATGTAATGTGGGCTATAATCGAGTTGTTTGGACAGACGAATAATAATTGTTTTCAAATCAAAGAGGATTAGCTTCTGTGCGACTTACTCACGTGAAGGGTTCTCGTTAAAAACTGTACAAGCTTAAAAGTAACATCCTCTAGCATTGCGTTAAGTGTCCTTCCTAGTATAAGCTGTTCACGGTAAACTGAACACTTTTAAAAGCCCTGCGTGAGATTACTTTTATGCACGCTGTGTATTCGTACGCCTTGTGTAAAACTAACGTTGCCATGGGCCTCATCACTTAATTAATGCGTCGGTCAAGTGGAACTATGAAATTAATAGAAAAGGAAAATTTCACATCTGCTCAGTTTTACATTTAGATGTATTAGGAAAAAAAAAACCGGAAGGCAGAATAAAAAAAATTTAAGTCATTGTAAATGGTTACCTAACACTTTTTATTCGCAGTTAAGATATGGGACTACTTTCCGTCCGTCGTTACCAACTTTATTGAACGAATATATCACTCGGTTAAAATATACGCGTGCAGGGACAGTGACTTTCTTTCTGAGGTTGATTTCAAAAGTGCTCATTTGATCGTGAACAGCCTTTAACGAACTGTATACACAAGGTCGCGTCCAGCCGTAAGGAAGTACAGTGACGCAATGGACAGTAGCACAAACAAGCTTCGCGTGTGCTGTCCCCCCAGAAATTGAAGCGATACATGTAAGGTTTTCAATACAGAAATATTTCCCAGAAAATATACACCATTGTCGCTGTAGTTGGAAACGCTGCTTTACAGAAGCATATATATGGTAAACAGAGGTTGGCTACTTTACAGCGACGTTCGCAGACTTGGACACTTTTCGACGGCCACTTGTATGTTTTAATAACCAAAATGTAATGAATGAGCAACAGAATATCTACTTTAGGCCGTGTCTCAATTTAAAGAATGCTCTCTAGGTAGAGCACTCTTTCGCACAACCTGGCGAGAGCACTGCTTCGCGCTCTCTCGTGCTCTCGCTCTGTGAAATCGAGACAACCACTCTCTCGTTTCTCTCAGGCGTCGGCCAAACAGCTGATGCCAAAAGGCGGGAAATTATGTTAACCTAAAATCGCGATCATGGATATTATGTCCAAAATAATTCACAAATAATTATATCATTACCAGAACAATCATTAGTGCATAAAATACTATTAATTTTGTTTTATATTTTACCGCAATGTTGCACCAAAGTGACAAACAAAACGAGAGATTTAATCAGAAATCCATATTTATATTTTTATAAACACGTGTTGCGTATGTTATTTTGCTGTTTAAAACAGTTGAAATCATACGCTTACAGTTAAAATGCAACGTGGTTTTGACTTAGAAAGCTACTATAACCTTACTCAAACACGGAAATAATGTAAACAAATATGGCGCCTGCGAGAGAGCGCCAGTGAGTATACAACTTCGTGCCCTGTCTGTGCTCTCGCTCTTTCGCGCTCCGACGAATTGAGACGACCAGAGAGCGTTCTCTGTGACGTTATCCGCGAGAGGGAGAGCACGAGAGAGCGCTCTCTGGGCCAATTGAGACACGGCTTCGGAGGCGCGCGCAGCCAATCGAGGAGTAGGTGCGCGCGCATCATGAGAACCGCCATGCCATTTCATATCTACATACTTTGTGGCTGGTCTTGTTTCAATAAGGGGAACCTGTCTAATGCGAATTGTTTCTGCGTAGATGAATCCTACGTTGTTCGTAGAGAAATTACTGGTTGTGCAGTAATTGTATGAATGGGAAATATTCTTAACACAGCGCCGTGTGGTCGGCACGTTTAAGATCATGCATGCTGAGTTATTGCCTGTAGAGCCAGGCGCCAGAAGATTGACCACGCAGGCAAGTTCTGAAGAACAATATTAAGAACTCGTAAAAAAAATAGTAGTACAGACACCATAAGAATTGTCGATAAAGTGCGATTTATGCTGTATATGAAAGAAGACTATATATACATATACATTTAGCAACATCATAAAACATTTTACTAAAATATACTTTTCAAATATAAAAATAATTGTCGCTTAAAATAGTCTGTATTTTTACCAAAATGTAAGCGCATTTCCATGCTGGATGCTTCAGAAAGCAGAGCTTGCAAGAAAGTCTTCTTCAAGACAGATCGTCATAATATTTAATGTGATAATGTGTAATAAAATCATAGTAATAGTTAGGGATACACGAATTTCGTGAAAAGATTTCCGCTCATGCTAAATTTCAATATCCTACGAGCGTGCCAGCTGTTTCCTTTTGCTTATTGGAGGTGTGTGTCTGTGAGAAACATTTTCTTAGTTGACTGGCCAATAAGAATTAAGTTACTCCGATACTGTACGTCTCTGATTCGGGGACAGACATTTAACACGCATAATAACTAGATCACCCAATCACAAAAGTGGATCAGAGTTAGTGTTTTGAAATAAAACAGGTCGTGAAATCTTTTCGCGAAATTCGTGTACCCCTAGTAATAATGTGTCATATCAATTCTATAATTACCATTATTTACGTCAGTTCCAGCCTTAAATGTTTGTGACAAATGGATACACATGAAAATAATTATGACAATTATTTCCTACATTATTATTACAGAAGAAATGTCGAGTGTTGGGGAATTTCGCCCACACCAGCGAGTACCCATGACCTTCACTTTTTTTATATTTTTTTAACTTTAATTTTTCGGACAAACTTAGATCTACTAAATTATTTCCTCCGGCGTGGGAGTTCGCTAGCGTGCCAGGAGAGATGTGGCGTCTCACCTGCCTTTGTAATTTTCTCTAGCGATATTGAGCGACGTGAATAATAGATGAACTACTGCGGCGCTGTTCTTTGCTTGTCTGTCTCGTTAAACTGACTGTTTGCGACTCTGTGTTAATGGGAGATTGTGAACGGTTTATTTTGAGTTTGCAATAAAAACACAGAGGAATTAATCCGAGATTTGAATTCTTTATTTTGACGTGAGTACGTCTTTAAATTTCCAACCATAGTGGGAGGCAATCCAGAAAATCCGACGACAACAAATTCGAGGGATACAGTTTGGTATTGCAGCTCCGAATCTATTGTCTACACTCAAAATTCAATGACACCACTCGATTGCCATAGTATCAGAGAATATTATATTACATTGAGTGAGGACTGCGAAGCATCGTACGCGGGGGGAACTTCGAGTTCGTCTCGCCGCGTCTCGTAACTTCTAGCGTAGTATAATTTTTGACTAGGAAAATATACGACGCTCGTTTAAGTTTCAATCGACAGCTCTCGTTACGATCAATAGATTGCCTATATAAAACATTTGTGACGCGTGGTTATGGTGAAATGGTACGAGTTTAATATAAATGAATTAAGAAAACTTAACACAATTTCGATCTTTACTCGTCAAAAAGCCAAGTTGAAATACAAAAATCGCATACGGTTGGAAAGAGCATCTCAAAAGCAATCCAGCGATACCCATAAAACCCCACATGAGCGATTGAAGCGATGCCGGGAACGTGAAATAAACATCGAGGCGTCCGAGCACGCCAACGTAGACGTATTCCCGCAAAACAAACGGCCGTGTCCCCAACACAGCCACACCCCATTTCTATTTTATATGGCGCCTTTATTTAAGTTTTGTATCTACCGAGTAAAACCGAGCTGTGATTTCCAATCGCCAATTCTGATGTCTGCCACATTACAACCTTTCCAAGAAATATTTATAAAATGATATTCAATCGTAAATTAGGTACGATCAGTGTCAATTAATTATGAATTACTTTCTAAGGCTGTCTGTAGTGTCTTACACTAAAAAAAAATCCATACATGGTTTTCTGTACGACAGTGAAAACCATTTCTTTGGTGCTGTTTTGTTTACAGCAACACACTCTAGCTTTAATTCAAATAAAGGTTACAGAAACATGCGTTTGCTGCTAATAAACGTTTTCTTAATACGTTCTTGCTTTATGGCAATATTACCTTTTGTTGTAGCAAAGAAATAAACATTATTTGAGCTGTTATTGTTCGCAGTAAAGAAATATTACTTTGTACCAAAGGTAACACTTAAAAGGTTTTCTGTTGTACATTGCAGTTGTTCCAACGCAGACATTCATTAACCAATAAGAATATTCTGCAGTTACAAAACCGCAGCTGAGCAAAATTTATAGTCCTCCTGCAGACGTTAAATGTCACTCTGAAGGTCGGCGTGACTATATTCTGGTGCATTTTGCTATCTGAAATTACACGCCCGTAAAAAGTAGTCCAAACGCGGAAAGACAAAGTGGTCGTGCGATGCAGGGTGTTACGTCAATATGGCGTATGGATTTGAATCTGGAAGCGGCTCTGGATTTTCGCGAATATTATTTTGAAATTTAATTTCCCGTTTCTCGTATTTCGTGTAACGACAATCCAAGGTTAGCATTGTCGTCGCTACTATATAGATCAAACAAAAATTATGTTTGTGGCAAGGCTACTTTGCAGTGGTTCATATTTAAACAAATATTTCTTTGCAGCTACGAATTATGTTTTACAGCAAAGAAGCGGTTTTTACAGCGAAGAAAAATGTTTGAACCTGAAGTGAAAGCCCGGTCGCCAAGTCGCCTAATGGGCGTGGGCGTAGAAGCCGAGGAGGTGCGATAAGAAATGAAGACTGTTTTAATGATGGACATCCACTGGGGAAATTTTTAATTAGCGCTCTTTCTCAGCGCGAAGATTGGCGGGTTATCCCTCGCTATCTTGGCAGGTCGCGAGGCCACATTTTGTGGAGGCGAGGCGTGTGGTAGGACTGGTGGTTTCGTTTCTCTTCTGTTCTCTTATAGGCTGTTCACGGTAAAATGAGCACTATTGAAAGCCCTGCTTAAGATCTACTTGTATGCACGCTGTGTATTATTCCGCCTTATGTAAAATTAACATTGCGTTGGGCTTCGTAACTTTATTCACGCATCGGTCAAGTGAAACTGCGAAATTATTAGAAAAGTAAATATTTAACAAATCTACAATTTTTTACAATTCGATTTATTAAAAAAAAAAAAAAAAAAACCAGAAAGCGAAAGAAATAATTTAAGTTATCACAAATGGTTGCCGAACACTTTTTATTCGACGTTAAAATACGGAACTACTTCCCATCCATCGTTACCAACTTGACTGGGCGCATGTCACTCAGAGCGCCCGTTAAAATATAAGCAAGTAGGGGCAGCGACGGTTTTCTTAGGTTGATTTCAAAAATGCTCGCTTTATCGTGAACAACCTGTAGGTACTCTTGTGTTTGTGGCGGGGATACTTGGTTGGGCACGCCATCACGGGAGGGATACGTAACATCGCGGAAATGCCAGTAACGGTCTCACTGCGGTCAGGGGCTCTCGTGTGCGGTGTATGGTTTTTTTTTTTTTTAGTTGGCACCAAGCCCTACCTGTCCCTCCCTTTCTTCCCCAGCCCCTCGGTTTCCCCTCATGCTCCCGGGATAAATGCATGTTGCCCACAAACTGCTGCGAAAGTGGATGGACTTCGTGTCCGAGGTTACTGCTCCATCACGCGGACGGCCGAGTTGGACTTGGGAAGGATCGAGAGAGGTGGGGCACTGATATAGGCTATTCACGGTAAAGTGAGAACTTATGAAAGCTCTCTCGTTTGGAATAATAGTCAATAAAGGGGCAGTGGTGGCGCAGTGGCTAGCGCACTCGCCTCCAACCTAGGCGTTCCGGGTTCGCTCCCCGGCAGGTTCGCTCTCGGATTTTCGCATGTGGGAATCGTGCTCGACGATGCCGTCTGCCGGCGGGTTTTCTCGGGGTACTCCCGTTTCCCCCGCCCATGTATTCCAGCGCCGCTCCATCCTAGGGTCTCATTTCATGTCATGTTCAGGGATGACGGGCACCTACGGGTTCCAGCTGGAAGGTGTTGCCAATAAACATATTTTATTTTAGCCTTAGACGTAAACTACCGATTGCGGTGGAATATACACACTGTGTTTATTACTTACATGGCAATATTTATTTAAACAGTTTGTTAAAGGATAATAAATGGCTGAAAGGTAAAAGTTACTAGGGCCTCAAAAGTGCTCACTTTAACGTGAACAGTCTATAGTCCACGAAACTCGCATTCGGGAGTACCTGAGTTCGATTCCCTGGGGGTCCGTGGTGGCTAAGCGGTTAGAGCGCTCGCCTCCCACCAACCCGATCCGGGTTCGGTTCCCGGCGGAGTCACTAGCGGATTTTCACACGCTGGGATCGTGACGGACGATGACGCTGGTCGGCGGGTTTTCTCAGGGATCTTCCGTTTCCCACCGCTCTGGCATCCGGCGCTGTTCCATACTCACCTTGTTACGCCCTCATTGACTTTCAAATATCTCCACTCGTTTCTCGATCTGGTTATCCTGATCTCTGTCTTCTATGGTTCCCCACTACAGACTATAGCTGATTCCTTTCCTGCCCTTGCTTCTCTGAGAGCACCTTGCTTCGTCCCTAATGACATCGCTGTAGATGAGACGTTGAGCCCTATCTGCCTACCTCAGTATGGAACTGAAAAATCTGCGCTGTTATTTGGCTTATATAGGTAGACTTCTGTCCTTTATAACTCTGTCGCCTTGCAACTAGCTGCTTCCCTGGTGATGGCAGACCTCTATGCTTATAAGATGGTTTAAGGTATAACTGACCTTACTGTCCTGTTGGACGTTGGAAGCGATGCTTTGGATAAGAATTTGGTTGCCGTAGCTTCGATGGATGGCAAGTGGTAGACACATATACTTATAGGAGGGCTTAATACATACTTGACCATGTCGTCATGTTCGATGTCAGGAGCGAAACCTGTGATGTAATTTGGCGACTATATCTTAAACAGTTCAGAAGTTATAGCTAAGCTTAATTGACCCTGCAGTCCTTCTCATTGTTGGGGGTGGTGCCTGTGATATGAATTTGATGATAATATCTTTAATGGGTCGTAAATTACAGCCAACTATGCTTATAAGAGGGCTTAGAGCATACTTGACCCTACCACCCTCATCGACATCGGGGGTGGTGTATATGATACGAATTTAGTGTCTGTATCCTAAACAGTTCGGAAATGACAGTCAACTATGCTTATAAGATGGGTTAAGGCACAATTAACCCTGCGGTCCTGTTCGTTGCTTGGGTGATGCCTATGATATGAATTTGATGACTATATCTTTAACAGTTCGGAAATTATGACTAACTATGCTTATAATAGGGCTTAAGTCATAATGAGCCATATCACGTTGATAAGTGTTAGGAGCAGTATCTACAGTCCGAATTTAGTGACTAACTTAAACGGTTCGGAAATTATGGCCAACTATACTTATAAGTTGTGGGTTGCGGGGGGGGGGGGGGGTTATCAGATGTTGACATACTGCACTTAAAACATGTCCTGTGGTAAGGCAACCACTGCACTGTACTTGAGGCTCGGACTGGTTACATAATTAATTTAAAAAATTTAAAAATAATCGCTCCTATGTTTTACTAAATTCAGTATGGTGTCGAAAAAGTTCGACTAATCAAAGTTCACTAATGTTACTTTAGCATTCGAATTTGAAACACAAGTCCAAATATATGTAGGCCTAATACTTGGTACATTTGCTAATACATTTACAGTCTTAAAATCCAATGTGGCGCTGGTCATAGCCACATATTCATATTTCTAATGGAATATTCTTATTTTTCTAAAATTTACGAAACTCTAGATGCATCACTCGATATATTTGTTAGTAAAAGTTAAATAAAATGTATAAAATAATGCATAACTTTAATATATATAATTGGGCTTTACCAAATCTATGGCTGTGACATAATCTAATTATCCTTGAAAATATGAGTCCGTAGACACGTCGCTTGATACATTTATATCAGTAAATTTTAGAATTTAAATAAAAATATTGTTTGTATTATATATATAATACTTAATTTTTTAGCCAATCGAATTCAAGATGACGCCTGACTCCTCAGGCCCAAAATGGATTCATTGAGGCAAATTGAAGAGCACTACTAATTTTTGCTAAATAAGGTTATTATTGCAGCAGCTCAACAGCATAGGGTTTTTTTTTTTTTTTTTTTTTTTTTTAATGAACTGTCAATAAGGCGGACTTGCAGCTGTAATTGCGGGAAAGCGAAAAATTAATTTGTGAGATACTTCTACTACTGTAGAGTGTAAATTCTAGACATTTGGAAAAGGGGGGCCGGGGGGGGGGACGAGAAATTAGAGGGAAAACAGTTCATTTAAAGAGTTTTAAGAAAAAAAAAGAAGAAAACAAGATTGCGGATGAAATAACAAAATGGCGGGCGGAAACAAGATGGCCGACAGCTCAATATCACGAACATCACAAAATGGCGGAAATCAAAGATGGCGGCGTATCCTTCGATCCTCAGCCCCCAGCACTTGCCCCCAAACCTACATTACCCTACTACTTATATGTGTTGATTATAAGAGGTTTGACTTATCATACTCTTGTGTTCTACATACAATAAATTTTGAAATGTGTCTGTTTTGTCAAAACTTTGGGTTTTTTTTTTGTGGGAAATGACGTCAGTTAAAATACGTGCTAGATAAAACTGCAATTGACTGAAACATAATCTTCCTCCTCCTTTTTTCTCAATCAATCACGTTAGCCAATTATTGCCATAGAACATTTCACTGAATCGCTGATCTTAATGTAAATTTACAGTCACCTAATGCCACTATTTCAGACCAGTGGCTTTATTTCACATTATTGTAAGTACGTCGCGATACTTTTTTTTTCCCCCAGACATTAATGGGACTACGAACGAATGTGATGGCCGTGACGTGTTCAGCTTTGTTGATGTTCTAGTCGTGTTAACTGCTGTTACCTGACTCTGGTGTCGTCTGCTTGTTCCAGATGGCGTGGCAGTATCTACAAGCTGGTGTGGCCAGACTTGACTATGTTCCTACTCATGTACTACACGCTCAATCTAACGTACAGATATGCGCTTGACTCCGACCAGAAAGAGTGAGTACTGGCGTTCGCCCGAGCGACTGTGCTGTGGTCACGTCGCCAATCTGTCACTAAAGGCCACTTCACACGATCAAATATTTGTCGAATTGAATTCAATTTATAAAATTTATTCAATTCATTTTTCGGCATGGAAAAAACAAAAGCAATGTTTCACTATGAAAATAATTTTTGAAATAATATTTAAAATTATATTCTCCCAATAAAAAATTTTGACAGTGTGACTAATTTTCAAGCACATACAAGATTATTTGATGAAATTTGTTGGAAGGAAAAATTTGTTGGCCGTATTTTGTCCCCAAATTTTATTGTCACATATAGTTGGAGGCGAAAATTTACAGTGCGACAGGGACTTTAAGCCCTGCCAAAGTTCTACTTCCAGGATATTCCTCCGCCTCATACAAATCATAGAAATGACACTAGAAGTGAAACGCACCGATTTCGTGCGTGCTCAGTGTAGTAATGTTTTCCTCAAGAACTATTTATTACTAGGCATTACCCACACACCTATTTTGTCCCTGTCTTTACTCATATTAGTTATAAATGGGGGGGAATTATAAATAAAATATAAGTAAAAGTTAAATTTAACCAAAATTAAGGTACTTTATTTTAACATAGGTGTAAAACGTTTGTGATATACGACATACTTAGGAAAAACCAATCACGCCATACATTGGATATATATATATATATGTATATATGTATATATATATGTATATATATATATTTAAGGTTTGATTCACAAAGTGTGAAGAAACCGAGAATAGACTATAACGTAAACATGCCATTAATATGTAAATTATTAAGCTTACGTGTATAAAGCAAACAGAACACTATATGAAATAAATAAGGTGTTTCTGAAAATTATAATTTAATCTTTCGAGACAAAGCTAAGAGGTTGAACTATTTTTTTTTCTATCTTGCTGCCAACTTTACGGATATTAAGTCAATGTTCCTGTTTAAAAAAAAAAAGGTAGCCGGTCAGCGACAGGGGCGTTTTTTAAAGTATAATTTTAAACGTATTTAATTAACCTTGAAATTACTACGTATGATTGTTGTTACATTAAGGCCACGATCCTTCATTTCTACAGCTTTTGCGAGAATTAATTTTTAGTACCTAAACGGGAGTCGATATTGTAAAATTCTCTTATAATTTTGTTACAATTTTTTTTTATTATGTAGTCTTATTGTTTCAACACAAGAAAGACTGTATAGTTTTAATTAATTACTAAATAAACAACATTTCCGTTAATTAATTAATTGGACAAAAGTATACACTTTTTTGTGTTGGAAAAATTAGACTACATAATGAAGATTTTACAATATCTGCTCCCGTTTGGGTACAAAAAATGAACTCTCGCAAAAGCTGTAGAAATGAAGGATCGTGGCGTTAAGTTGGTTAAGCTGTATACGGAGAAGAATTTGTGTAAGGGGAAGAGGATGTTGGCAGTGCGAGCCACCTCGTTGCAAACGTAACTTGAAGGAAACATCACTCACGCTCGCACGTGATGTTGAGCATGACCTCGACGCTTCTAATGGGCAGTTCACCGGTGAAAGGAACTGCTTGACAAGGCGCTGGTGAGGTTTATGGAAAGATAAATCACCGCGTTCACTGTAAACTCATTTCAGTGTCGGTACACGTCCATTTGCGAAACTGTTTATTAACGTTTGCAGCTTTGTGCGTGTGTTTAGCAAGGGGTATGGCGCCGTAAAATATTGATGTAGTGCTCATAGGAAGAAAATGAATCGCACAGACGAACATGTATCACGCCATGAACAAAATAAATTCATTCAAGAAAAACTTGTAGCACAGTAAAATGCTGTAACATAGACACCTGCGGAGCATACGTGTGTTCGTGAGGGTTGGAGGTCTAAATAAAAGAACTAAATTTGATTTCTAATTTATTCACTCAGCTATTATTTACAGCATTAAATTATCTCTCCACGATTACTCTTTTTATTTCTTAGCGAGTACAGTATTTAATGTCTATTTCATTTCTAATTAATGCCCGTCTCAATGTATCTGTTTGATTACAGTCAATTATTTCATACTCATCATTAACATGTGTTCAGGCCGTGTCCGAATTGACAAATTTCGTTATTTTGTAAAATCGTGATTTGGTAGGTATAAATTCGGACGTTGTCGACAGTCACTTGTTTAGCACTATTGCGGCAACATATTATTACATTAACAGTGAAAAAATTTGTATCTAAATTTAATGCTTTAAACAGACGTAATATTTCTGAAATCATCACTGGAATACTACGAATACGTTAATAAATAAGAAAATAATAAACTATGCAGTAACTACTTTAACACTATATATATATATATATATATATATATATATATATATATATATATATTATATATATATATATATATATATATATATATATCTCACTTACTGCTTTTTAAAACATGCCTAGTGTATTTTATGTACAGTTATTTGTTTTAAAATTAATTTTATTTACGCATTCGCGCATGTGTTTTTAAAGTAAAAACAAACAGGGCGCTGATTTTGTCATTTCGTATTTTTGCTAACATCCGCTGGATACAAAATACGAAATACCAAATTATCACATGTCACCATTATCGAGTCACTTGATGATTTTGCCTACAAAATCCGCCAATTCAGACGCGGCCCCAGTTTATCTGTTGCCATAATCTGTAGTGTCTTTCACTCTCGCAGCCAGTCCAATGGTTTAGCCTGCCGGTCGCACAATTCGTTGCGCCGATGCTCGCAGTCGCAGATATCCCTCCTGCTGTTCTCTTATCTCGCCGCGCACTTCTCTTCTCGCTCGATGCCGCATCCACTCGTCCATTCGAGAACTACCGGCTCGAAAGCCCGGCGCGCTATGTATAGCCGCTGGCCTTGACCTGGAAGGATCGCCACACTCCGAGTATAGCTGAGAGAAGCTAGGTCAATAATCCAGAGCATTCTTCAGATGTCTCAAAAGACACCCGATGACCCCTGCTCGGGAGCGGCACGTGCCCTGATAGACATAATACAGACACACTTGGTAAACATTCATTGAACTTGCCATCGCCGCATCTCTGGTTACTACTGATAGACCGCGCGGGCAAGCGCAGAACATTACATAATATCGAATGGTTTCGCATATTCAAATTGCAACATCAGGTTTAATTTTTTGTACATTTGAGGTTTACAAATTTTTTGTTTTGTTTTTATTATATTGTCATACTTGAAGAATGTTCTTAATTGGAATTAACTCGACTGCCTATTTTTATTAAAGTTACTTTCCCCCTGAAATAGACTGAAAATTATAATAGCTGTTTGCATATCTGCTGGTTCATAACTTTATAGATATGCAAGCGACTAATATCATGATGAGAATGGCCATAAGAAGTTCATGAAGTTGTAATACAGTTTTTATATGTGTATCCTTGGTTTCAGATATGTAAACTCTCCTGTAATTGTTGTGCGTAGTGATAGAATACCTTCTTTTGGTATTGGAAGGCTGTGGATGAAAATGGGGAGTGTGATTTATCGTTGGTCACGTACGATGGGACTTGAAACCATGACATACTGACAGCTTAGATGAGACATCACTTGACCACCAGTCAGCTCACTAGAGGATTCATCACCGCTGTCAAAATTATGCATTTAATATTCACACGTGTTGCTCAGTAATTTGCATAACATTCGGTGCACTAACATTTTTGCAAAATTATTTTAGTATTATGTGCATCAGTTAATGCGTAGTAAACCAGAGGCGGTTTTTGTGGAGACTGTGTTTATTCGTAAAACTTCTTGTGGGTTATCTTCGGAATTGTTTTTCACTAGTTACAGTTACGCAGGTGTAAAATCTTTTTATTCAGGAGTGTTATTGCAATATTAATAAAATAGTGCTTTTGCTTAACGCCTTTGTTCACCGTTAAAAATGTTGATATACACCTTGTCGTCCATTTATAGTTACTTACAACTTTCTTGAAGCCCTGATAACTTCCTACTTTCAGGATATTCCTCCGCCTCATGCAAAGAAAGCTTAACCAAGCCTAGAAAATTAAACCAAAAAGATAACGCACTGCATTCCTGCGCACACAGCTTTATAAATTTTTGCATAAGAGCTATTTATTACTAGGCATTACCAACATACCAATTTTCTCACTTTTGCTATTCATATTAATTATATTTGAAATGGTACGATTTATTCATAAAATATAAGTAAAAGTTAAATTAAACAAAAAATAACATATAATTTTGTGTTAACATATGTATGAAATACTTGTGATACACAATATATTTAGAAAACGACCAAACACAACATGCATGAGACGATTTTTCGAAGGTTTGTTCAAAAATAAGTGTAAACATACCGCGAATAAACTATATCCACGTAAATTCTTACGGGAAAAATACGTACAAAACACGGACCTGTCCGTATATCCAGCAGCTCCGGGTTTCAGGAACAAACAATGCCGATGTTATGCGATGCATTCTTCGCCACTCTAAAAAAAATTATAAGTTCGTGCAATTGTAGAGATATTCGCGCTTTTTAAAACTATTCTTTGAAATATTAAAAAGTAGCACGACCGTTTTGCAACTGGTAACAGGCATAGCAACATCACAGACACTTCAAAATTAATAGAAACTGGGAGAAAAAGAAGTTTCATGGTTGACATTATTTGCAACGAAATGTTAACACTCTGTTCTTAATGTGTAGAGATGTGTTAGCAGAATGTTTTGTATCCCGACTACGAACATTTTGACTCGTTTTCAAATAACTCTCGAAAACAAATTGTAACAATACTGTTTAAAATGTCTATTTTATACACTGGTAAACGTCTACGTAAGAAAAAATTAAAAAGTTAAAAAAAAATCCCTCTTTGTAAGCTGGAAATATACTCGAACCTATTTGCGGAGATGTTATGTGAACTCACGGAAAATTTTATAAACTTTTAGAAAAGTCCGTTATTTAAAAAAAACAAAGTGTTTGTAATTCAATGGATATCTGTGGATAATTTTTACCACTACTTTTCCTATTCAAGGGAATTTTTTTTTTTTTCAAACTGTGTTGTCATCGCTGAAATTTTAAAATAAACTAATTTTACACAGGCGCTGCTGCGTTTGCTGGACGAATAGTGAATGATATTTCCGATGTGGTTGCGTGAAGGTATAGGCTATTCACGGTAATAAAGTGAGCATTTTTCCTGTCAGCCATATTTTATCTTTTACCAACATTTTCAAATAAATATTGCCATGTAAGTAACAAACACAGTTTGTATATTCCACTGCAGAAGAGAGTTAACGTCTAAGGCTAATATAAAACATATTTATCGACTATTATTCCGAATGAGAGGGCTTTGAAAAGTGCTCACTTCACCGCGAATAGCCTATATATAGACAGAAGATGATGGGAAAGAGACCGACCGATAACTGATGCAGTGTTGGTCGCATTCCCTTCAGAGTGGAGAAAGGCCAGCCCGAGTAGGCATTTCAGCTTATGGAGAGTCCTCTCTATCTGTGTACACTTGATATAAGATGTTCACAGTGAACTGATCACTTTTGAAAGCCCTGCTTAAGATCTGCGTGTATGAACATTGTGTATTCTTCCGCCACATACTGTATAAAATTAACATTGCAATGGCATTGGTCAAGTGCATCTGTGAAATTACAAGAAAAGTAAAAATTGTAAAAAAATCTGACGATACACGCGGTATATAAGAAAACAAAGCAAAAAAAAAAAAAACCTAACACTGTTGATTCAACGTTAGGACACTGTACTAATTTCTGTTCCTCGTTACCAACTTCACTGGACGCATGTCACTCAGTGCGCCCATTAAAATGTATGCAGGTAGGAACAGTGACATTTTTCAAAGGTTGATTCCAAAAGTGTTCACTTCATCGTGAACAGCCGTAAGTAGGGTTGTGCGAATGCATCTTTTTTTTTTTTTTCTCACGAAACGAAAACAAAATATGTTAATAAACTTTTGTGAAAGTGAAACGAAATATAAAAATAATATAATAGATCGATCTTCACGAAAGTTTAAAGAATTTCATAAAATCTAGCAAGTTATTCATTATTACAATACATTGCAAAATCAAACCAAAATGTAGGATATGAAGTATTTACCACTGGAGTTTTTGTTTGATGTAGTTATTTTAGTTATAAAATAATGAAAACGTACAAGATGGTTCGCCGAAGATTTCTTACCGAAACGAAAATGGAAGCCATCATTTTTCGCTTCTGCTTCGGTATACCGAGTATTCGCCCAACCCTGCGCTAAGTTAGTTTTACTCATAAATGTTGTCGTAGTTGGTCCACAGTGGTTTACTTGACACTTTTGAAAAGCTGTGTTTATTCGGTTCTTTCTGCCCGACCACGTTAGTCATTAAACCTGTCATTGTTTCTATAACTTCTTCAAGTGATACTGTAAAAGTACTAATTGCCGACTTTTATTCTGTTTTGTATAACTTAATTTGCCTACAGTGTCAACATGATACGCCAACTGTGCGGTATATTATGTTGCCGACGTTTACCTTCAAGTATAGAAGTTACTGGCAAGGATTATTATTTTTTTTTTTGCCCTTGTGGTTTTCACAAAGTGTCGAGTGAGCACGTGGGCGATGCCTCTGTTGACATGTGCTCTTGTCGGACCAGTGCTGGCGTGTAATGAACTGCGACGTTTTCAGGATTTTTCATTCCGTAGTGCAGTACTGTGAAACCTTTAATGACCTGATCCCTCTGTCGTTCGTGTTGGGTTTCTATGTGTCGATCGTGATGCAGCGCTGGTGGAACCAGTATGTCAGCATCCCGTGGCCCGACACCATCGCAGTCTTCGTCAGCTCCAACATACACGGCCAGGTGAGATCTTCCTTACCTAGTCGCGCGCACGCCTTCTACGGAGAACCTAACAGAATAAGTTCGCCCGTGTGCTTAAGTGTTAGCACTTTTTTTTGTTGTTGTTGTGAAATAGTAGTTTTCCGCAAACACGCGTATCTCGGTAAATAAATGTTCTGCAAATACGACCTTTTGTCAGAAAAAAAAATTATCCATGTCCCTATTATTTTACTTTTGTCATATTCAGTATATTCTTGGAGAAAAACAATTAGTGGAGATGGTCAAATATCGCATTTTTAATGCTTGCCTGTGCAGTTCCCTTAAGCGGCAAGAGAAAAGTACAAATATACGGGCTGAGTTTAATCTGTGGTCTTTCATCGCGTGTGATAAAACCTCACTGTTACAGATCTAATTTGTACAGTACAGCGTCGCGGCGGAAACACTGCACGCCTTGCGCGTAAGAGCGACGAGGCGCTAGGCGTGCGTGTTAGTGTCGCCCGTATTGCTACCTCGCTTCTTGACCTTGGACGCTCAGCTCGAACTAACTCTTAATGTATAATTCAATACATTCAAGGGTAACAGTTTACGACTGTCGTGTGCGGGTCTTGACGGGTCGTGTGCGTTTTCGGCGTTACTTAAGGGATCGTTACATTTTAAGTACAAGTCAAGACGAAGTAGCCAATCAGAGCACATCGACAGTTGTTGGGGGAAACTGTATTTACAACATGTATTTAGGTCATGTATTGTGTAATCGCACGAAAGTTATTATTTCAATCTTAATTTAAAGAATATTTCATGGCCATGTTTTCTTTCGCGGAAGAGGTTGTTGAATTCACTTGAATTATCATTTTCAGATTTACTGATGTAAATGCGTAATGTTGGTATTGACTTCCCGTTCTAGAAGATTTCACGAGTTTTTTTAAAACTATTACACAAGCAGTAACCACAGATAATTAAATATTATGTAAATTGTCCATTTTCCCAGGTTATTTCGGTTGCTTACATCTCCTACGATTTCGATTGGATAGACTCAACAGTTGCTAATTCAATAATAAACTGCAAATCTTCCTATTGTTTATTTTCCGTGTGCTTATCGAGTCATTAAGTACAAGTCTTAATTATTCAGTCCTTAATCGTAAACCCACCTGAAAGGCCACGCTACAATTGACATACACCTAACACATTCTCAGTTATAGCGATAAGCTATACACAAGCACAGTGGCCTGGCTACAATTGATATAACGATAAAAAAATATTAGTTTGTTTATGTTGCTACATTTGTACCGTAGAAATTAAGTTATGTAGAGTCGGTAGTGGTTTTTTTTGTCAAAAATAAATATTTTCGAGTGACCCGAGACGTGTTTTTAAAATTATAAATTATTTTCATTTAAATTTTTACAATTTAACGTTACCTAAAAAGTTACAAAACTTCCTTCGTTGCGATTATCCAGAAATAAACAAAAGAAAATATCTGCCCGAGGAATGAAGTCAAAATACACACTTTCTTGATTCGTAAATAAGTTTTTCATTCGATAACGTAGTATAAGTGTCGGGGCTTCTGATTGTCTGAATATTGGCTTACAGCGATAGTAACAAGGGAAGTTAAACCAAGTTGAACTCGCCTCATCGCTGTAACTGTGCTTAGGTAAGTTCTTATCGCTATGCGTGAAAACAAGCAGTCAAACTCTTATGTACATCACTATGTTGTTTCAGTGATGTGCTTGTAGCAATTGCAGTCCGGTGTTAAGACTCGAATCAGTGACGTGTCGGTGAAAAAACTAGCCATTGGAAGCCCATGGCAGAAAATCGTCTGCATGTTGCACAGGAAGCTTATATTTGACGGGTGCTGTACTCCGCTGCGTGGCTCACTGTCCAGTGATATCCGGTGTGTGTAACTGAGGCCGTGTCCCAACTCATATAGTGCTTTCAGAGTAAAATTTCGGACTGGACCGAACTCGGACTCGGATTGGATTCAACTCGTAGCGAACTCGTAGTATCGGAAGTAAGCGGTTAAGGTAAAGTTTCGAACGTGGTATAAAGTGTAAACAAGACTGAATGGCGATTAAAACGGGATTGAAGCGCACTTATTGGTGACTGGCAGAACTATAAAACAAACGAATTACCAAAGTCCAGTAAAAGTAGATTATATTTTTCCAACATAGTATCCGTCCAAATATTTCTCAGTTCCTTCATAACCATATATTTTTGGGGGGAAAAAAAAAAAAAAAAAAAAAAAAAAACAACGTATTTTGCTAATGAGTTAATATGGCGGCCACTTCTTCTTTGTTCTAATTTCAGTCCGATGAGTGTTTAAAGTAAACTTTTCAAACCGGATTCTACATTCCAGTCCACCTCGAAAACTGGACTGGATTATTTCACTCCACTCCTACTTCAGTCCAGTCCGGATGTGTTTATACTAACATTAAAATCTGGATTATTCAGTCCACTGCAGGCTCAATCCGGATTGAAATGTTACTGCAAACGCACTGTAGAGTACTCTTTCGAGAGAGCACTCTTTCGAGAGAGCACTCTTTCGCACATCCTGGCGAGAGCACTGCTTCGCGCACTCTCGTGCTCTTACTCTGTGGAATTGAGACAACCGCTCTCTCGTTTCTCTCCGACGTCAGGCGAACAACTGATGCCAAAAGGCGGGGAATCATGTTGTTAGCTCAAATCGAGGTCATGGCTATAGTAAGTAATTTATGTGTGTTCAAAATAATTCACAAATAATTGTAGAACTACCAGAATAATAATTAGCAAATAAAATATAATTATTTTTGTTTTATATTTTACCGCCATGTTGCAGCAAAGTGACATAAAAAAAAACCAGACTTAAGTCAGAAATCCGTTTTAATGTTGTTATAAATACGTTTTGCGTATGTTATTTCGCTGTTTAAAACTGTTGAAATTATTCACTTACAGTTAAAATGCAACGTGGTTTTGACTTAGAAAGCTACTATAACATTATTCAAACACGGAAATAATGTAAACAAATATGGCGCATTGTCTGAGTGTGCTAGAGAGCGCCAGCGAGTATACAACTTCGTGCTCTCTCTCTCTGTGCTCTCGCTCTTTCGCGCTCTCTCCGACAAATCGAGACGACCGGAGAGCGTTCTCTCTGAGACGTCATAACGACGTCGTCGCGAGAGCAGGAGAGAGCGCTCTCCGGGCCAGTTGAGACACGGCCTTGATCCTAAACCGTGCTGCTGCTTTTTCTTACGACAGGATCGTATCACTGTGTCACCGAACACAAATCTTACAGTTTATTGCTTATGCTAACGAGACAAGGTCTTTGCGAGCTCTAGTACAGCACGCTTCAAATAATTTCTCATGTGCAACACTAGAAATTATTAATACATTTGGGAATGAAGGAGTTAAGGGCACAATCTAGTAAAACAGTGCGTGAGAAATCAGTGTCTGTACGTGTACATATATCTCGGTAATTAAATGGTCTGGGAATATGGTCATCCTGATGTTTTCTTAGGTTTTTGTTCAATTACTCTTTATAAGGCCTTATGTATGTTGAAATTGTGCAATGTGTACATGCTGTAGCGATGGTGTTCAGAACATTTAATGTTTAAAAATTAGTATAACAACCAGTTAATATAAATTTTTTAAAATAATTGTGTTATTTTAAATAATGTGTGTCTTTTCATTACTCAATAAGTTTTATTTGCTATGGAAAGAACATTTTCTGAGAATAATCAGCACATATTTTTTTTACATGTTCTGGTTCAATATTTATTGAATTTTCTTCTTTACAAGCATATATAGTTGTATTCTTGGTATAGGCCGTTCACGGTAAAGTGAGCAATTTTGAAGCCCTTGTTACTTTTTTTTCTTTCAACCAATTTATATCCTTCCGCCACTTGTTAATGTAAACCCTGCCATGCGAGTAATAAACACAGTGCACACATTCACCATACCCAAAACCAAAAGTCCGAGGCCACAATGAAATGTATTTATGGGTTATTATGTCTGATGAAACAGCTTCGAAAATTGCTCACTTTACCGTGAACGACCTATAAACAGCATGTTTTCCTCCATTCATCTCTTATAGGCCATGATTTTAGTGTTTGACCCAGAAGTACAATAAAAACCACAAAGCTATGAATTTGGTCATTAGCTCTTCTGGACTTTTCATAACAACATTTTGACTTTTCCTTAATATCCTGTGTCGGCGTTTTTGTTTTGCGCGCAAGAACGTTGTTAGAACCGACAAAGGGGCAAAAGTTACGCCTCTGATACTATCTCAGCCAATCAGTACTCTTGTGATGTGGTTTTCAATTCACTATCAGACTATAGCTGAAAACTAGCCCATAAAAATATTATTCATTTCGATTTATTCTTTCCAATAGCGTCTTAATCGTCGTTCTTTGACGATGTACGGCCATCCAATCACTGGCGCATGTTGGTGGCTGACCCTAACCAGATACATATCTTCTGTTACCTAAGTTACGGCAGACTCTACAGTATCTGCAAGGGACTTAACTGCCAAAAACCTTAAGGAATAGCTTTTGTAGTTCTTGATGTGACTCAAATTCGCCATCTAGAATATCATAGCAATATGCTCTACGAAAACACAAAGCAACATTGAAACATTCTGATGAATCATTCATTGTTCATTCGACATACCATGGATGATGCCCGACGAACACATGCGAGTTTTGAGCACCCTCTCCACTCTGCGTTGGTTTGCTGTGCCCAACCATATACAGGATGTTCACGATAAAGTGAGCACTGTAGAAGCGAACCTTCAAAAAAATTCACTGCCCTTGCATGCATGTATTTTGATGGGGGCACTGAGTGACATTCGCCTGCTAAAGTACAATAAAAAGTGTTAGGTAACTATTTTTGATATCTTAAAATTAATTCATTCGCTTTCTGCTTTTTTAATGCATCGAAGTGTAAAAATTAGCAGATTTGTAAAGTGTTTACTTTCTTAATAATTTCACAGTTTCATTTGACTGACGCATGAACAAAGTGATGAGGCCCATAGCAACGTTAATTTTGCATAAGGCGGAGGAATACACAACGTGTATACAAGTATATCTTAACCAGAGCTTTCAAAAGTGCTCATTTTACAGTGAACTGTCTATAGGTACTGACATGCATGCTAGAGGGCCCACATAACAGTGAAGGGGCTCACACTGGCGTGGCGGGATTTGGAAGACAGCCAAATTTAAAAAAAAAAGTGCCAGACACTTGTTGCACAGGGCAAAACGATCACCAGCTGACCGTATCTTGTCAACTGTCTGTTGTTGAGAGATGGTTAGTACACGGTTGAAAGAAGAAATCGTTATGAGTAATGTTTGTAAGCCTGATGATACTTAAACGTCACCAATTTTTGTAGAGAATTGATAATGGAAAATCGCTAGTGACACTTTAAAAGAATATTTCATGTATGATGATAACGTGGGAACTGTGGCGTATAGAGGTTGGTATGAAAAAATTGTAACTGTGCAAGAGGAGGTTGGCAGAGGTGTAGATCATGTTGTGTAGAGAGCGGGTGTTAGATTGTAATGATTATGCAAGAGAAATAAATAAATGCACCAGCAAAGATTGTAGTTGATTAATAATAATGAAGAAAAGAACATTTCGAATTAATTAACATAACCATTTATTCAGTATAGTTTGGTAGTGAATTAGAAATGTATTGAAGTGTTTTTATTAACTAAGGTAATATCTGAAGGCTGAAGGGTTACTTCTGCTCTTCTGTTGGTTCTTTTGACTAATGTCCGGTTGCACCATCGTGGTTCGAAACTCGATCCGAGATCGGAACTAAGATCGACACAGAAAACTGTTGCACCATTCGAGTTCAAAGCTGGACTTGATACCAAGATGAAGTTCATTTCGAACTGCCAAAACAGGCGATTCGAAACCTCGATCCGAGATCAACAGTCATCATCGACAAATGCAGTTTGAAAATACGCCAACAGATAGAACTACGGTAGATTGTTTTCGTGGAAAATGAAAACATTATACGCACTTGAATATTATTCATTAAAATTCATACATCAATAATTCACTTAAAACAGATAAAACATCGCACATCTAGTTGTATCTATAGTGAAAAATACGCCTACTTCCATGACGTCATATATTACGAGCTAATAGAAAAATTTGTCTCGTACTTATTCTGGATCTCTCACTTTGGAACCAAGATCGATGAATCTGAGATCCAGTATCGTTAAATTTCGTTGGTGCAACACTTTTATATCGGAACCAAGATCAAACTGGATCCTGGTTCGGAACTACGATGATTCGATCTCGGATCGAGGAAGATGTGGGTGCAACTGGGCATAAGACATCCTAACATGACACGACGTTGGCGTAGGAGAATAGGGACAATTCTGTATGTTGTTTTGGAAGGTGAGGAGGAAGAATAAGCAAATTTACAGCTTTATAATATTATATTTTCAGAGTTTAAGGGTACTTGTAGAGTGTAAACTTTGTGGGCTATGATTGGAGGAGGATGAGGAGGATATAGTTGATAGTGTGTAGTTTGCACAGGACGAGCGCGGGCGCGTGATGCGACGCACCATCATGCGCTACGTGTGCCTCTGCCTGTCGATGGTGTTCACAATGAACAGCCCGCGCGTCAAGAAGCGCTTCCCCACCATCGAGCACTTCGTGGAGGCGGGACTGCTGACGGACAACGAGAAGTGCATCATGAGCGACCTCAACAGTAAGTTCCCGCGCCACTCCAAGCACTGGCTGCCCATCGTGTGGGCCGCGAGCATAGTGACGCGCGCGCGCAAGGAGGGCCGCATACGCGACGACTTCGCCGTCAAGACCATCATCGACGAGCTGAACAAGTTCCGCGGCCAGTGCGGCCTGCTGCTCAGCTACGACAACATCAGTGTGCCGCTCGTCTACACGCAGGTACGGCTCCCTCCCTTCCTTCCTCGCCTGCTTCTGCGTGCGCGGCTCGAGAGCCGCGCAGGCAGACTTACGTGAACATCGCTGTCCGGGCGTAGCAGAGGCTGTGTTCTGGCTTCGTTCCCTTGAAAAGTGCGTCCCGGGGATGTGACGTCGCATTGCCGCACATTATGCACCCTAGAATGTCCCCTTCAGCCAAGGGCACGAGCAACTTTCCCTTCCCGAGCCCTAGATACTTTTCGATTCGCAATTATTTGAAATGTTTCATTTATTTCTGTTTGTTATGTTTTTACAATTCTGTATGGCCGCAGAAGACACTCGCAAACGTCACAAAGACAAAATGAAACTCGCATGGAGCGAAATTCTACACAATAAAACTCGAGGTGCAAACGAATACAAGCCTCCGAATTCGTTTAACTTATATATATACGGAAAGGAACAAGGGCTCGTGAGAAGGGAAGGGATCAAGGGCAAGGGATCAAGGACACATTGCACCGAAATCGAGCACAGCCAGAGTTGATGATATTCTGACAATGTTTTATATTTTTGTGGTGTGATATTAAACTATAGCGAAATAAAAGTGTAAGAAAATCAGTATATTAATTAAAAATCAGTATTAGATGTATTTTGAATTTTTGTAGTGTGCTAAACAAATTAAAAAATATAGAACATTTAATATTTGTTTGGTTACAACTGTTTGTGTACATTAACAAATTATAAAGAAATTTCTGGAAAATTTGTATTTTTCACCTTTACTTTGAAATTTTGGACTAATATTTAAATAAACCTTAATTACAGCTGGGTGAAGTGCGGGTTTAAGAGAAAATGTCTCCTGGCATCCTACGACTAAGGAACAGTGTAGTTGAAATTAAACTTTGTCTTTGAATAACTTTTACAAATTTATTTGGTACAAAATTAAAAATTAAGATCTTCATAATTACAAAACCTTAGTTATTTTCCTTGGTATTTTTGTTGAATTGCACAACACAGTAAATTGAAAGTAGTGTTGCCATGATTGATCTGTATTGTTAAACAACATATTGGTGACATGGCATCCCAGTAAACCGTACATATATATTTTTGGAAATAAAGTCCAACCCTTTAGTCATTGGCTTCCTGCTTCTGAGGTCTGTGGTTCAATCCCAGGCCCCAGTGGGCGAGTGATGGGTGTTCTCTTGACTCTGCCATTTCCTCCTCCACCTTCGCTCTCCTGCAGCTCCACCCCCATCTCATCTCGCCACGCCCATACTTCGGACTGGCCGTAGCAGCGGGTCTGTTTCCTCGGGTAGGCTAGCTGGCTCCAATTTTTATTTTCAGGTCCGAACATTCCTTCGATGCTTTTTCTTCACTATGGCAACCAACATTACAAGTGTGTTTGTTTTTTGTAGAAGCTGTTTGTGTTAAATGTGTACGTTTGAAACTGACATTAGAAAATATATCACTTCTCTAATAACTACATGTATGCTGCAGTATACACTGGTAAGCACGCCTCCACTTAGAAGGCAGCAAATTAATATGAAATAGTTAAAATTTGACATTGTTTTGACTGTAATGTATACATTTATGGCTACTTAAGAGGCTGTATAGGCTATTCATGGCAAAGTAAGTACTTTTGAAAGCCCTCTCATATAAATATATTTTATTTTAGCCTTAATATTAACTTCCAAGTACTGTGAAATATAGAGACTTTGTTTATTACTAACATGGCAACATTTATTTAAAAAGGTGGTTAAAGGAAACATAATGGCTTAAAAGAAAAAAGTAACTAGGGCCTCAAGTGCTCAAGTTACCGTGAACAGCCTATATCGTCCGTTATACAGAAATGATCAGTTTTAGTGTCATGACAGAAGAGTCAGGGTCATTAATAATAAATATTTTCTAGCAGAAACATTACATTTCATGCTTCTGTGTAAGTATTTGTACCTGATTGATAACAGATGTTTCCTGGTTGTCATAAGGTGAGAATGAATTAATACATACAATTTTGTAATAAACTAATTGTCGTATAAATACGCACTTATGTGTTCATATATTATGTTTGGCATGATGGGTAAAGTAATTAGCTAAGCTTCTGTTAAGAGGATTTATTGAAAAAATAAATCCTCTTAAATTTGAATAGGGAAGAAATAAATTAAAAATCGAATCAAGTGGGTGATGCAGACTCGTAAGGCAGCGTTTCATGTGTATTAGAGATGCTTTCTTTCAAAAGTGGTCAATAAACCATGAACAGTGTTGTATGTACCATCAACTGGGTTAACTTTAGCTAATTTTTCGCTCATATTGTCTTAAAATCTGCGTAAACAGATCAACAGCTATAAGCTGTTATTTTTCTAATATTTTAATTGAACAGAAGAGATTCCAGTGAACAATCTAATGTCCTATTTCAAAACTAGACAAATATTATAACCTTTAAAACTTACTTCCAAAAAAGTGGGGCAATCGCACCTCGACATGGAGTGACTTTGTCTCGAGTTACAATAGAGATTGAATAATCGTTTGAGAGAATGTGACCCCCATTATTTCTTTTGCAAAAATCAATCTATTAGATAAATGCATAGCGATCCACCCATAATTTATTTTCTTCGAGTTAGCAACTCTACTAGTGGAATCCACAATCGCGAGCTTGTTTCTTGAGCGCATGTTTTCTCACGTTGTGGGACAAAGTCACCTCGCCTCACGGCAGACAAAGCCACCCCCCAGTTGACGGTACGTGTAATCGTAGTTTTGCCAAGGAATTGGACCCGTGCATTTTCCAGGAAGCTGTAGTCAACCCCTACCATGTGCGTGGTGTGTGGCGTTGCAGGTAGTGACACTGGCTGTGTACTCTTACTTCATCACATGCGTCATGGGGCGGCAGTTCCTCGAGATCACAGACAAGACGGACCTGCTGTACAAGCACAACAACACCATTGACAAGTACTTCCCTGTCTTCACCACGCTGCAGGTGGGCTGCCCTCTGGCACACCACTCCTAAGAGGCTCCTTCACTCACGAAGCAGGGGCCAGTGGCTGTGTTCTTACTGGTCGAAACCTACCCAGTGCTGGCCCCCTCATAGTTTTAAACCTTTCAGTCACAGTGTAGTCTATACAGGAAGTGAATTTAATTACCTAAACGTTCAGTGGCAAAAAAATGTCTTTAACTTAGGAGGCAACATGCCTTTAGGCCCCACCTTAGTGGGGGGGGGGGGGGTGGCAATCTTCCAGGCGTTCCTCTCGAGACATTTTTCATTCTCTTACTAATTAGTTTTATTTGCAATCAAAATTCTAAATTGCATGCTTTGTAAAAAGTAGAGAAACTCTCTAACTCAGAAGCAAAGCTTATGTAAGTTTCAGAATACATTACTATATTTTATAACAATTAATTAGGAATTGTATAAAGTTTATTAAAGCATCTATTTGAACAAAATCAGTTTGGGTACCTGTTTACTTCACTAAATTTAGGGAGAAGCAATGCATTAGTTGGTACACCACTGTACACAACATAAAACACAGTCCAATAGAGGAATATCCCTTGCATGCAACGTTTATAATCTGAATTTGAGACTATATTCCTCGGTGTCATAAACAGCTACTGCCTAAAAGATAACACACAAAAGAAGTTTTTATACGTTGCAATATATAACAGACTGCTTTAATGATACTAGTGCAGTTCTAAACAAAAATTTGGTTTATTTAAAAAACACCTTAAGTTAAATATTTATGTGATACTGAAAGTATTAACTACGTGTTTTCAGCTTTGTCGTGTTTTTTGCTTATACTGGCTGTCTCCGTGTGTGGGGGTCGCGGTGGCTGAGCGGTTATCCAGCTCGCCTCTCACCAAGGCAAACTGGGTTCAATCCCCTGCCGGGTCACTCCCAGATTTTCGTATGTGGGAATCGTACCATATGCTTCTGGTCTGCGGGTTTTCTCGGGAATCTCCCGTTTCCTCCACCTTTTCCTCACGGCGCTGCTCCATACTCACCTCAATCATCCTCATCCACTCTAAAGACCTTGCTGTTAAGATCCGCCCAAATCTCTTCATTCACTCACTCCATGTCTGTGTGCCTTATGTAAGTGGAATTTTAGTATTTTAGTTTAGCAGTGTATGTTTACCATTTCCCAGACAGTCCTACAGCTTAAATAATGAATGTTAAAAAGCAACAATTAAGAAAATAGTGCAGTTTTCCCTTCCTCCCAACATGGTAGTGTGAGAGGATCATTGGTGCTTCCTGATAAACTGGCTGTCATATACAAGAAGGAAAGTTTTCAAGAGAATTTGTAAACTGGCTGCCTAATGGTTACTTTAATTTTGCATAAACTGAGATGATTTGGCTGTGAGAGTAGAAATTGAAATTGTCATTCTTATTTCCACAGTTATTTAATTTAAAAAAAAAAAAAACAAAATGTTTCAAATATACAAATGTTGAAAAAAATGTGGTTAGTTTTTAAAATCCTTTAATGACGCAAAAGCTAATTGAAATAATTGAATTGCAAAAAATATTGTCAGCTAAAACAGATGATCTTGACCATTGTAAAGTTCCTGGGTTGATTTCAGGGTTCATTAGGATACAAGTTTTCTGGATGGGATTATTATGTTGTTAATTTTGTAGATAGATTTCATTGCTTGCCTGAACCTACATTCTTAATCATGGGACAGCTTACAGTCTTAATTAACCTCACTTTAGGAGCTACGTTTATAATTCCTTCCATCCATCTGCCCGTTTGTCCGATCTCCATCTTCATCGTCTGCCCTCCAGCTTCATCATCTGTCTGTCCTTCATTGTCCTCATCCATCCATCCTTCATTATCATATTCCATCCATCCTCCATCGTCATTGTCCTTCTGTCCTCCATCGTCATTGTCCTTCTGTCCTCCATCGTCATTGTCCGTCAGTCCTCCATCATTATCCATCTGTCCTCCATCGTCACTGTCCGTCTGTCCTCCATCGTCACTGCGTCATTGTCCGTCTGCCCTCCATCGTCATCGTCCGTCCTCAATTGTCCGTACATCTGTCCATCCATCATAGTCATTTATGTCATCATCTTAATCTTAGTCCTCCTCCATTGCCATTTTATTCACAGCTGCTTCCAGCTGTGTCAGCCTGCCGTATACGTAATGTGGTCATTTCCTTCTGTTTCTCCACCATTCTTCCTCACCTGTACACCACTCTTTCCCCTCTTCTGGACTCCTGTTATCTTTTCCTGGCAACCCCCTCCCCCCCCCCACAATTTATTCCTAAGGCCTCTTTCCTATACTTTTTGGTTCCAGTGTTTTCCTGGCCAGTCTTTCCCTTCCATTTCTCTGCATATGGCTATACCATCTCATCCTTGATGTCGCTCTTATCTCATTAATCCCATTTACTCAGATTTTGCTTGAATCATATCATCCTAGCATATTGCTGCCTTCAAAATGGCAACATACTCATTAATTTTATGCATGTTGTTCTGATCTTCCCAACATTTTGTCCTGTAATATTCTGCTAAAACTGTTTTCAGTGTTCCTCAATAACTTGTGCTGCCTGTGCTTTACACAGTTCTGATGGTATATTTTTGTGTTAAATTGTTTTAGTTCTTTTTCTATATGGGATGGCTCAAAGTGGCTGAAAGCCTCATTAACCCATTTGGAGAGGACGATGATGACTTTGAGGTTAACTGGTTGGTCGACAGAAACCTTCAAGTAAGTGATCCTTTGTGTGGGAAATGTCCTTTAACTACTAATATGTATATGATTAGCTGTTGTTGGCTGTTGTAATAAATTTCCAAAGAAATGTCAAGTGCCTTCTTATCTCAGAATTTAGTACGCATTTTAGTCATCAAAGCTGTACTGACTTTTTGTAAAGTACGGTAAAATTTAATCAAGTGTCTTAAAAATAAATGTATACATTAATTTTCTTTTTATTTTGAACTGCATAATATAAATATTTAAAAATCTGTTTATGATAAAACTGCCAAGTGACAACATATTATGGCTTTGATTTCAACATTTCTTCAATAAAACACATTATCGCTATTGAATCCCAGTTACTTCTATAAATGCAGATGAGCTGGATATTGGTAAACTCATTGGTGCAGTTTGCACCTTCTGATCGCATGTGAATTTGTAGAGAAACGTGAGTCTCCTGCCATTATATATCTTCTATTTTAAAATTTCAGCTGATTTTACCCCATGCAAAATGAGTTTTGTACAAGTCCTTACATGTAAACACTCACTAATGCTAGAATATCAAAAATTCCTCGTGAAATTAGTTTACAGAAATTGCACAAACAATTTGTGAAAAACATTTTTGCAAGAGAGTATTGCCCCCAGTGAATGTAGTTCATTCGCGGTTATTTCCTGCTTTACTGCAGTCGTGCTAAAATTCTACTTTCAGGATATTCTACTGCCTCATGCAAACAAAGCCTAACCGAGCCTCAAAAAAATTACACCAAAGGGACAATGCAACGCATTCGTGTGCACTCAGTTACATGATATTTTGCACAAGAACTATTTCTTACTAGCCAATACCAACACACTGTTATCAGTGTTAATTGGCGAGGCAGAAGATGGTTGGAGTAATGGTCCCAAGGTGCCAGGCCGTGATTTCGCACACAGCCACACAGTGAGCAGACTCTATCTAGGGCCGTGACGTAGCCACGTGGCTTGTTTTGATGTAGATACCTCCTCTACTCCAATGTTGGCCACAACAGAGCACACCAGATGCAAGTACAAGGAAGGATGGCGACTTATACGTAAGGAATGAGCGTGACTACGTGCATGGTGTATCCAAAGCCGTTTGACGATTATTGCAAAGTAAAACAATATTGAAACCTGCAGTGTGTACATGATCTCAAAAGGAAAAGAACCAATGCATTATTTTAACACTGCGGCACAAAACACTTGCATGAAACCTCATCTAAACCATCATGAAAATACACAAAGTTACACTGACAGCAAAAGGTCCGTAGGCGAGAATAATTAGTTAAGGGTTGTCCGAATCAATGTAAGAGCCAAGTCCGGCTGCTGGGGTAAAGAGAAAAAAATGTTTTGTATATTTGACAACAGACGGAACAACAAATCTGCAATTGCAAAGATAAGGCCACCTGCAGGCCATACGGTACGCATCCTTCTGGCTTGAGCTCCTACGAGAGACTGTTGAATGGCCGTTGTAAGCAGAGATATTAGCTCGCGCCATACGTGCAGGCCCTGTCAGGCCATATGCATGCATAAGAAGCATAAGGGTAACCTTGATGAGTAAAAGAATGTGCACAGGAGCACATTGCAAAATTAATACATTAATACGTACTGACTAGTTTACAGAACATGCACAGGAGTACGCAACAAACAAACAAACAAAAAAATGCTTTACATGCTAACAAAACCCTTTGCTGGTGGCCTCGGCCGCTGTTACTTAAAAGATGTGCACAGGAGTGCGCGACAACGGGTGTGCACGCCAACAGATGTGCACAGGAATACACAGCAAAATACTTACACAAAAAACTTATCCTTACAAGAAAATGTATCCTCTTTGGCCGTAGCCCATATTCAGTGCACTAGACACAAGCTTGTGCACGCATAACCCTTGACGGGCTTATGCCGGCTGAGGGACGAGGTTGGATAACAACACTAATTTCACTGTTTTTATTCATATTAATTATAAATGAAATGTTATTATTTATAAATAAAATATTAATAAAAGTTCAATTTAATTAACAATAATAGTACCTTATGTTAACATAAGTATAAAAGGCTTGCGATGCACAACATCTGTAGGAAATACCCAAAAATCTCATGCATGGGAGGATTTTTCCAAGGTGATTAAAAAAGTTTGAAGAAACCGCTAATAGGCTATATTTAATAGCCTCAGTGTTAATTTAAATACATAGTTCCTGCACATTTAGTTTTGCATCATCTGTGGATATTAATAAATGTGAAAGAGCTGTCCTAGAAAGGCCAGCGTGCTTCCTCATTGTTGATGGCCTCGTGGTATTGTGCAGGTGTCGTACCTGATAGTGGATGAGATGCACCACGAGCATCCTGAGCTGATAAAAGACCAGTACTGGGACGAGGTGTTCCCTCAAGAACTGCCGTACACAGTTGCCACGGAGAGTTTCCGTGAGCATGTGCCCAAGCCGTCCACTGCCAACATCGAAGTCTCCAAAGCAGAAGCCGAGTACTTTGCACCGTCGTCGGTGAAAACTGGCGGAGAGGTACGAGACAGTATCTACATCAGTTGCACTGCTAACAATCTTTCAGTTCTGTTTCTTTGTTGTGAACAGAAAATTATGTACAGCTAACTTCATGTGTTTATTTGTATGTTTTCTGTTAAAAGCCTTGCAAAAGCCTTTTGATTTCAGGCCCTTTACAACTTTGCCTGTGATGTGTGCGTGAGAATTTTTTTTCCCACTTCATATTTTACACGTGTGTCTGTTATTCTTTGTGAAAGTATTCCAAGAAATAATTTCGATCATAATTACTAGCTAAAAAGTGTATTTTTTGATATTATATTCTTAAGATTTCCTGAGTGTGTGTCCGATCCACAGGAAGCAATATGTCTGTAGGTGTTCCATTGTTCAAGGTCAGGATTTGGTTAGTTCACTTAGATCACGCTCCCAATTTTCCTCTTGAGCAAAAGTTTTTTGGGGTAATCATCTGCTGGAATAGGTTTTGGTGGGTTTTCCTTTTTTTTTTTTTTAAATATTAAAATAAGAGTACCAGACACCGTGAATTTAGGGCACTATGGAAGAAGCTGTACATTTTAAAACATTTTCCGGGTTTAACATTTAAATAATTTAGATATACCAAAATTCTGTCAAATTATTTCAACCAGTTACCATAAGCCAAGTATTAAAAGAAACAGATTAATATTATTAGTTAATTTTCATTTTAATAGCAAACTTTATCAGATACAAAGGATAAGAATAATTTATGCTACATTCACCATAGACAGTAGATCCTCGTTTTCACGTATCCGTTTTTCACGAATTCTCGCAATGTGCATATATATTTTTATTTGTACCATCATATAACCAATATTGTGACTGCATTACTTACACGCTTTTTGCGGATGTATTTCCCGCAATGTACGTACGTAATTAATGAAAGTACTTCATGCATTTCATCCTTTCATCCTAAGAAGCTTCGGAAAGTTAAAAGTACAATCGATTGTAGTAGTATGAGCATGCTGGTTCTAGGTCACTAGGCGAATCATATGTGATGGAGCGGATTAATTGATGGATTAATGGTTAATCCGATTAATTGGTTAATCCTAACACTATTAATTTGCATATTGCGTAATCGGATTAAGTCTTAATCCATTTTTGGCAAATTTTCCAAAGTTTCCAAAATTTTGGGATTTTTTGAAAAACTTTTGTATTTTGGGGGTGGTATGTGTAATTGAGGAGCGATGTTTACTCTCTGCTGACCGGCAGCCGACTGGGCGGAGAGGTATAGTGTATTGGGCATTTAAGATGTGAGATTGGTGCAAGAGTGGAAAGAAGTGTTTTTTTTCTTTTTTTTTAAATTTGTTTGGAGAGCGTCAATGTGTATTGAGGTTGGGAGTGGGGTACACGTCTGTTCAGTTCGAATCTCTGTGGAGGAATGAGCATTCGCTACTAATTAGATACTGGAGAAATAAATATTCAAGCAATGTAAATGACATAAATACAAAACATTAAAAATGATGTTACACGGGAGAAAAAGCATGTCACACGCCACAAATATGAAATAATACTAAGTAGTAAATGAAAAACACATCACATGAGAAAAATCAGTTAAAATTAATTAAACTGATTGATCAACAGGTAACGAATGGACCACAAAACTATTTCCCTACCAAAGAACGAATCAAGTGTTAACTAAACGATTTTCATTCATTAATCGAACATACGAAACAAGAACCAGTGTCATAAAAATAACACAATTTACAATCAATTGGATTTTGTTACTTCTTACTTAGTTAAGTACATATTTACCCTAAATAGATTGTCTTTAATGTTGTCCTTTTACAAGATAAGAGTTCGTTTTTCATCACTTCCCACTTTTTACAGATTCCCTCTTTTTACATATTTCTGTTTTGGTCCTTTGAAATAAGTAAAAAAGGGGTTCTACGTTATGCTGTTTATAGTATTTGCTCGAGACATCGTAAAGATGTTTGATTGGCTTTGAAATGGTTTTAGAAACTCTGTTTGGCCAGAGTCATTTTGATCTCAACTCTTTCAATTATCAAGCAGCATGATGTAACAAACTCGACATTTTAAAGTCCTATGTTCTTATTTACATTGTTAATGTGATGAATCACATGTTCCGACATGGTATTAAGTACAAGCAAATTGCACGTTGAACTGTCCACTCCAGGAAGTTCACGAGTTTTTGTATAGGGACATTGCATACAGCTGTGAATTTGCCAACTCTGCTAAATATGCTCTGTGAATATAGTGCAGCGGTATACTGTTGTGGTAAGTGAACCTAAAATTAAAATTTTCAACCACTTTACTGTTGTGCCTCAGCCATTTTTAAGCCTGGTAATTCTGTATCTAATTCCATAATTCACCCAGTAAAAGTGGCAATGATTGGTGTCTGAATGGTATCTACCATGACAACTTCAATGCTTTACTACTTAATTTGCCAGACAGCACCTGTCCTATCTTCCATCGGCCATCTCCCCCACCCTTATAATTAGTCTGTTTTTATCCTAAAGATTTTCACGTCTCTTTCGATTTGTTTCATTTTATAAATTTTCTTACATATGACAGTCGACATAACAGCTCATTGTTCTCATTTATTCACCTTGTCATGTGGGTGAACAGTGTTTGTGTATATTCATGAGAGCTGTTTAGTTTCAAAATTCCAATATTAAAATTCTATTATAGCTTAGGTACTTAATTGTATGTAAAGTTAGGTAGAGAATGGTGTGTAGCAGTACTTCCCTGAGAAAATACCTGTCTGCCAGAACAACACTGAGAAAATACCTGTCTGCCAGAACAACACTTCAAATGCATCACCATCCATGCATTTCTCCATTGTGGCGTCATTGTCATTATGTTATCTGTGCACAATTTGTTTTCAGGAAGGGTAATTTGGTTGTGTGCTAACATGTCATAGGCACAGTAACACTCTTCTAAGAAGTCTTCATGCATAAATAGCTTTTGTTATTTTGCAGCTGGTGTACAACCACTTGGGAAAATTTGACCTCTTTTAAAAAGTTTTTGTGGTTGATATGCTTTCATTTTTAAACCTCTTCAGAAACATCATAAGAGAGATTGCTATTCATCTGCAAATTCAAACCTAGATTTTCTGGTGATGGTAGTGGCCATTATGAATGAAAATATAGTGTGCAAATGAACAAATGGGGTACAGAATGATACAGCTCACCAATTGAGTTTCAAAATGGAAGATGTTTGTCGTGATAGGTACTAAGTGATGTGTCATGTGGTTGCAGTTTGACGATGCACAGAGTGGGATTCACTTTACTGCGGGCACTAAGCGCAGCATCAGTCGTGCCAGCACCAAGACGCGGCTGGCATCCGCAGGCTCACAGTCAAGCCTCAATACAGGCAGCCTGGCCAGCTCGCTGCATCGCGTTGGGTCGGTCACCTCTGTGCTGCGCCGTCTCTTCTCCCGTGAAGGCCCGCCCAGTGCCAGTGCTACCACCATCCCCACCTCCACCGTCGATGCTGCCGCTGGCGATGGCGAGTTCCGCAGAGGTATGTATGACTGCATGCATGGATACCTTGTTGAAGTGCTGGTTCTTTGATGCAAGCACAACTTCTCTTCTACTGACTTGTCTGCGACAAATGGCAAGCACAATTATATGCTTCTACTCTGAGCATGTATGAGCACATTTCAATATTTTTATTCTGGTATGCGAATCTGGTTTTTCTTTCAGGGAATACACGTGTGCATCAGAGACTGAGAGTATAAAATTAGTCCATTGGAGATAAAATAGATTTTAAACACGTACTCGTTTGTAACTTATAGTTTGGAACTGTATCAGATGATATAGTGACTGAATACATTAATGTGCCATCATATAGGTAGTAAATAGGGCATCACATTACTGATGGAAGCAAAACAAAACTGCAAAAAATGTAGGGTATCATATATTCCATCTGGGAATCTTCGAAATTCTGTATAATAAATATAACAGAATTTTGTGACTGCTTTTTAGCACATATCCACATGTACCATTAACGTGGCTTGGTTGCTAGCAAGGGGCGGGATATGCCAGATTTGAGAGAAACCCTGCTGCATGGCGATAAAGTTTAGTAAAGATGTACAAATTTCCCAAGGCACCAGCTCATCTAATACGTAGACAAGCACATGGCGATGGTATCTCAGGGCAGTCTCAAGTCGACAGCCGTGTGGTGATCCCCTCGCAGCACACATTAACGAAAGAAATTAGTACAGTAGTCACTTAGCATACTTTTACAGTTCAGAAGGTGAGTACGTGGGTGTTTTAGGAGAGGGCCAGATCCTGAAATTACGTTAAGCATTAAGAAATAAAATAAGACGAGGTACGTTTGACTCTGTATATTGAATGATGGGAACACACATACAAAACAATACACTGCCCCTCGAATTAAGCGGCCATGGCACACAAGGCCTGCCATAGGCCAACACGGAATAAAGTACTGAACAGTACATCTAAAATTACAAGTGTTAAACTCTGTGGGGCCACGAGTCTGACAGAGAGGAGGATGCTTACGTAGGAGGAGCAAAAACTATTAAAAAGGTTCCAGCAATTAAAGACTTACTATTGTAGCTACTGTGGCAGATGCAAACGGGTGAAACTCCCACAGCACGTGCGACACACACGCCCACGCCCTTCGGACCGCTGGTCAAGACTAAAGATGGTGGCGCAGAGATGCCGTTACCTAACGGAGATATCCTGCCAGCACCGTGAGGGAAATTACATAAAACATACACTTTAACAAGGGTACATAGAAGAGCAATCAAAGTGCACAACAAGAATAGGAGGAATTAACACAAGAATCCCGACGTGAAATTTCATTAAAATAATGCCCAGAGTTCTTGTTGCTATGCACGTCTGTGAAAATGAATTTGTGGAAAAACCATGAACAGGCGAGTAAAGCATTCAGGAAATTGTTAGAAATTACAAAAGACACGTAACACTTACATAGACTCTGAACAAATCAACATTAATATGAAGGTTAGGAATTTTAATTCTGAGCACGTGGCATGGCGATCGCCATAACTTCCAAGGCTAATTTACTTAACATTTTAGAAACTGAATAAAATTCAAGTTGCCCTTTTTAAACAAAATAAATATGACACAGATACTTTAAAATCAAAATATTAATTTAGGGCAACTCAAGTCTGTGATTAGTAATATTGCATGGAGCACGTGGCTTTGCATTCCTCAATGAATTACACTTTAATTATAGGGAGTAAACGGCAGATAATACTTTCCCGTGTTTACTTTTAGGCTCTGCTTTTGGGGGAACACAACATTTCACCACAATAAACACACAGGACGTAGTTTACTCTTGGCGAGGCGGGTCATTCGGGTGATGGAACGGTTCAGTGACCCGTTCGTGCATGAACAACTCTGGAGATACGTGAATTAACACACATTGTGCATTGCTGGTGCACGAGCGGAGCAGCATTGGTCTGCCTCTCGAGTAGGACAGTGAAAGCAACGTCACCATATTAACATTTTTGATTTACTTAGGTTAGATGAGTTTCTTTTCAATCTGCCAGAATGTGTCATTCATGAAATGTGAGTAAAGCACATGAATTTGTGAGATTATATACAGCCATTTACTTTAAAAACATTTACATTTTTGAGTTTTGTGTAATAGTTATGCTTTTTTGTAGATAATCATATATTGAGATCAAAATTCCTTTGAAGTTGCTTTTAGTCTAGGTAATTATCCTTTCTCCCCAACAACCCACTGTATGTAATGAAAATGTGGATGTTTTTCTTTGTGCAGAACTGGGAAAGATACCAGTTAGCAACAGCTCAGTCAGTCTGCACTCCAAGTTTGTGGGTGGCGGGAGCATGAGGATAGCTGACCAGGTGATAGAGGAAGTGGACGAGCAGTCGACGGTCACCTCCATGCGACCTCCAGACCTGCACCCCAACGTGCGCAACATCTTCCCAGGCCCGACAGGTGCTCCCACGCCCTCCGCCCCGGTCTCTGTCCCACACAGCTCCCTCAAGCCCTTCGACTTTGGCAGCGCACCTCTCTCGTCATCTGCGCCAGCATCGGCGGCCATTCCCCCTGCTACATCCCCTGCCCTGTCCAGCGTCACCTACACGGAGATCATGTCTGTGAAGAGCGCACCAGGCTATGCTGAAAACATGCCAGGGGGCGGCGTCCTCAAGTCGGCGGGCTCTCAGGGTGGTGGGAGCAGCGTTACTATAGGCCCTGGTGGTGATAACGTCAGCATCGGTGGCTCTAGCACAACAAGTTCAGAGGACGAGTTCTCACGCCTCAAGTCGCAGCGGCAGAAGGAGATGAGAGAGAAGTTTATCACGAAGTTAGCGCGGTCTATCAGCGCTCAGCAGGCGGAGATGAACGAGGTTGCCAACTCTGAGACGGACCAGCTACTCCTCGACCTGAGCGGCAACTCGCGGACTGGCTTGCTGACAGAGTCGCAGCGATCTAGCGTTTCGTATAGCGACGCCAACTTATGATCCCGGCGACTGGTGTTCTCCTACAACCTGGGCAGGTGATGGTGCATTGCCGCCGAGGGCCAGGGAACAGACGCAGTGTTGAGATGACTGTAGGCTGTGCTAGTGACTCTAGTATGCCTGGGTAGACTGTAGTTACAGAACTGATCTGACAATGTTTTTTTTTCACAACGAAGGGATATGATATTTATCATGTGTGTAGCGCCTACTATGTGTTAAGTATTTCCCTATTTGTGAATGTGTCAGCCTGTGCATTTAACTTGTCTGGTGCTTTAAATATTGAATTTGTACTCAATGATTAGAAGTATAGTATTTATTAGCTGTAGTTTAGACAGTTTTTGTTTTAGAACCAGTACAAATGAGTGCTGATAAGGTAGGCTTATTTGAGATCTATATTAGGATGCAGTATTAATCTGTTCCAGTTAAGAAATTTATTTGACCCTGTAATTGTGATGGTGAAAAATGCTGTTAAAGATTGCATAAGTCTCTACCTGCAATGAGATGCTTGTTTTGTCATAATAGGTCACCAGTATATTTCATACAGTTGGGAGGTTATAGGAGCAAGTGAATTGTCTGTGACATAGCTACACTTTTCTTCACAGGAAAATATCGTCCACTGAACTGGTTAAAATGTGGATCCAAAATTTTAAATATGCTGCAGACATTTTTCCTGTTATCAGCTCACTGCATAGAGCACTTGTATTACTGTAGAGTTTTATGCACTTCTTTATTCTTGTCGTGTACTCTATTGTGGAAACGTGTGTTTGCAGATTTTCCTTATTTTGTGATTTGTTTGTATGCACACAGCAAAAAATTGTTCAGCCTGTTTTCTGGCTTGTCATCAGTATTGTGTGTGTGTTTTATAGATGGACAGTAAAACGTTTTATACCTGCAGATGTGTGTTGTAAATACATATGTAGTAGTTTGTTGTTGAGGAAAAATATTTTCACACTTGAGGATGTCAGTTCTGCTATTTCCCTGGTAGTATCACAGTAGTAGTGTCAATGTATACATAAGTAGCCCATATACAAAAGTAGCAATATTCACCTGAAAAGTTTTTGATGAGAGAGAAAATTGTTCTGCAAGTTTTTCCCTTACGGTATCAATAAAAAATCTCTTTTAATTAAATCAAGACAAATTCATTGTTTTTATGAACAAAGTGTCTGTAATATGGCATAAGAAAAACAATTGCTACTGATTAAAATAAAAATAGGACATAACATGGATTTAGCTGATTTCAAAACTGAAGTGTTCATGATTTTTAATTTCTTCACAGATGCAAAACAGTTTAATGGTCCATTAGATTATTGAATGGTACGTAAATGTTAATCGTTGTGAAGGATTAGTGTAACAGTCATACCATGTACCATAATGTAATTATAAATAAATGTATTGTTAAAAGAATTACTGACCAAATTACCCCTAGATGGTTAAACAATGGTTAAACAGAAAGGGTAGCTTTTTTTTTTTTGTTCTTCAAATTTAATGTATCCAAATTTTCATTTGACTTGACTACAGTATTTGTGCATTGGTAAATATAGCAGATGGGTGTAACTGCTTTTGCAGCTGCATAGAGTGACAGTTTAACATCGTTTGGTAGTCGACCGGCTTTAGTGTTTTTTTAATAGGGTTTATAACCCCTTTTGCACATTATTTAAATGTTTAGTTCGTAAGAGAGGATTCAAGGAATCTAAAGATACCATTATCAATTTTAAAAAAATATAAATTTTTGAATATATCTGCGTTTGCATATGCGCTACTTGCATGATTTGTCAACATTTCTTGTTTACTTACTTTTCGATTACAGTGGAGCCACTCCTGTAGAGTCATCCCCCTTGCTCCCATCCTGCAGGCTGTTTGGCATGGCCACAGTCTACTGGAGGCAAAGTGTTCTCTTGTTGTGGTAAAGACGGTGAAAATCGCTCAGAACTGTGTAGACAATAGAGACTTGTTGTGGGCGCAGGTAGCTCATGCGAGGAGGATAACTCATTCACAACAGCCACTTCTGAGTGGCAGTTCTTCACTGAACTTGTAACATACCACAAGAACCCCACTGATACGGCTACTCTTGTTTCCAGAAATAGGGTTCCTATTGAGGAATGGATTTAATACAGTAATACCCTGTTAAAATGTTTGTGAAGAGATAATGCTTAGGTAATGTGAAAAATTATTTAACTTATTGAGCAGGAAACTTCTTCTGTGGTAAACTTCTCAAGAGAATTACACTGTACAGGTTTCGGTAAATTTTGACAAAATGGTAATGCACTCCAACCCATCAAAATGGGAGTGGTATCCATTTTTTAGATAAGCGTTGCATCCAGTACAGTGCTCGCCAAGAGAAATGCAATGCATAGCAGCATAAAAAAAAGTGCAACATATTAATTTTTCTGCCAATTTTCCTTAAATTTACAAAAAAAATTTCCCAGTTCTTTAAAGAATGGTTGTATTATTGAGATTCTACTGTATTTGAATTACCACATTTGTGTGACAAAAACTATTAAAAAATAATTACCATGGATGTTTTAACTGGTATGATTTCAGTTGTCAGATGTAGAGGTAAATACGATGTTACAGTATTATTAGGTTTATTCTGTCTTAAGTTTACTTGGCAGTTGTTACATGTAGTTAAGCATTTCCTGTGTAAGTTATTTGTTGCTATATGCCACATTGCTTGTATAAGTTAGTATACCACCATGAAGTAACATTTATGTTACTGGTTTTTTTAAAGAGTGGCAGTTAAAGAACAAATCTGTTTGCTGGTAAGATATTGTATCTTATTGTATTTCACACAAGTCTGGTATGTGTTTAGGAAATATTATTTTTAAATAAAATTTTATATGAGCCACTGAGTTTGGTGGTAGGTTTAGAAAGCCATGTTCCTCAGTGATATCAAAGAATGATATGGAGACATAGTGTCTGTTTCTGTACATACATTATGGCACGCAGAGAATAACATTTTTGCTGTTATTTTTTGCCTTATTTTTATATCCGTTACTGCATCACAGTTTGTAAATTAAGATTGACAGTTAGTTTCAGCATTATTAGAAATAATAGCAATAAAGGATAATTTTAAAAAATCTTAGTGTGTTCTAGCAAGAGTTTGATGATGGACTTCATAATGAACGTATTCTTTTCTAATGGCATAGTTTATGAAGCATATTGTGTATCAAATTAAGAATACTGTGTGTAGATGTGATGGTTTAATTTAAAATTTAGATTAATACGAAGGAAGTGTTCTAAAAATAATTGTATGTTAAAAGCTTTTTCATGTTTTAAAGTTATGTTATTTTAGTTTCTTAACATTTTGCATCATCAGGCATGTCACCTAATGATGTATATTTGGTAAGATTTTAATATAGTAAATATAATGTATTTATTTTAATTTAAGTAGCCAAGCATTATGGGCATGTTGACTTTGAGATGATTTCTAAGATGTTGAACTTGTGATAATTTTTGACATGTTGATTGAAATGTTGATCATTATATTTGCATAAATACTTTGAACATAATTTTTAATGAGCTCAAGAGATTAGTGAGTTTGTGCACAAATATTTATATATTTTATAACATTTTGAGCAGTGTTGTGTGATCGGCCTTATGTACAAAACTGTGATGAATATACTCTTGATATATAAGGTTATGTATGTGTGTGTTTTGGCTTTGCAAACAACCCCCAGGGTTTTCCAGAGTGAATGTACATTTTTTACAGAGAACTACTGACGAATGATGTCCTGAGGGTTATGGATGAACGTCGTCACGTCAAGTGTATGCTAGGTCAGGCGCACCCGGTGGCGGTTTTTTTTTAATGATTCAGTCTTTACAAGGTACTGGAGTATGTCCAGTGTAAAGTACTGGCCTGGTAGATTTGCGGCAGGGCACGATATTGAGTTTCTGTGAGGATGACTTTGCATTTCACTGGCTTGGTTCTGGGCAGTATACCTAACGGCTTAACCTGTGTCGTTTCTGTCCGGCTAGCACTTGAACTTGTGAGGTCAGTGTGCAGGGGCTCGTAGGTTACGTGGGTCGCAGGGGTTGGTTTCGCCAGCTCAAATTCCTAAAAGCATAGATTGGCAATTCTCAAAGACTAATCCTGTCCATTGAGGTAAGGTACAAACACGGTATGCGTTTCCTCGCTCAGACGTATAGGAGCTTTGAAGAGGTCCTTGGGAATCTCTGGTGTAGACTGTCTTTGCACGTGGCGCAATGGCTGGGCTTGATCCCACAGCGAGTGTTTTGCGAGTGCGGCCAGGAAGGGGTTTAAGTTCCTGCTGACGCCCAGAGGCAGTGAGCACCTGTCTAACTTATCAGGTATCACTCCGTAGTAAGGCATTAGGACAGAATCTCACTTTCACGTCTGTGAAAACAAAGTAGATAACGTGTTGTCCTATACTGGTGAATAGCCACGTGCAGTGTCTGCCAACAGAATGCCGTATCCCCGGTCCCAGTACTCTGCGTCAGAACGTGATGAGTATTAAGAGATAGGTTACACTGGTGGACAGTCCCAGAATGTGGATGAATGTCCCAGGAGGACCAGGCTCTCCCAACTCGGGGAACACCAACTCCGATGCCGGGGAGCAGTGGAGAGAGTAACCACTGAGCAGGCAAGCTGACCTCAAGAAACTGAGTAATTAGTGTCGGGGCTCTACCGTTCTGTACACTGTGGTGCACAGAAAGGGTGGCCGTCCTATGTGCATGTGTCGTGCACTGCGCTTTTGAGTAATTTCCCCTCCCACGTGCAATCCTTTGGACGGGCATGAAGTCCACTGGGGGATGAATTACAACTACAAGAAAGATACCTGTTTATTCCTTCTTACGGGAAATAAACAAAGTGATGTTACATTACCTCCTAACATCAGCAAGAGCTTACGGAAGCTTAACTTACTGATGTCACTGTAAAGGAACAATAGGCGTTCATTACAGAGGTTAGTAGCCAAAGTGCAAAATTCGTAAGAGTGCTTGTACATGTAAATGGTATATTGTGTCATACTCTTGTTGACACTGCTGCATCGCACAATATTTGTCAACCTCGTTTTGTAAACAAACGTCTTCCCAACTGTCAGTGTACCAATGCAGTAGTCAGCCAAGCGTCAGTCACTATAAGAATTAGAGACCTAGAAACCATAACCACAGCAATAGTAACTAGTGAAATAGAGGAGGATGTTATTTTAGGAGTACCTTGGCTTTCAGAACAGAACACTATAGTAGAAACAGCTGAACGCCGTATCCACTTTGGACCTAATGAGAGACACACTGTGTATAATGTAAAGAGCCGTAGTCGTGAACAGATACAAATCAATTAGAGTTTGAACACAAAATTCCAACAGAACATCAAACTGCTTTCAAGCGCTTACTTAACGAACAAAAAAATGTTTATACTAGTCACAATGCCTTACGCAGAACAACAGTTGCAGAACATGCCATAACATTAACTCAGGAAGAGCCTATTTTCAGTAGCCCGTGTAGATACTTACCCCTCCAGGATCATATAATAAAACAGCAGATATCAGAAATGCTTTCAGATGGGGTGATCGAGTCGACAAAGATCAGGTATAATTCTGCCATAACTCTCGCACCGAAAAAGGATGGGACTTGGAGGTTCTGCGTGGACTTAAGGCCCATCAACCAGGTGATATGTAGTGCCATACCACCCTATGTAAGCGTTAAGGACGCACTCGGTTCACTCGGGAATGCCAGAATCATCTTGTCGCTTGACCTGCGAAGTGGGAACTGACAAATACCAGTACACCTGGAGGACCGGGAAAAGACCACCTGTACCGCTCCGGAGGGTCGACTGTATCAATTCTGCGCCATGGCTTTTGGGTTGAAATGCGCCCCCGCCACGTTCCAAATTATGATAGTACGAGTACTCGATGGCTTGGTAGGCGAATTCACACTCGTGTTCCTTGAAGACCTAGTACATGGTCCAAAACGTGGGAAGAACAATTACACACCACCTGTCACTTGTACTAGAGAGACTTGAAATTAATGGACTGACGTTTGCCATTAAGAAATGCCATCTCGACAAGAGCGAGCTTAAAATTCCTAGGTCACATGGTTAACGAACAAGGTAACAGGCCGAACCCCGAGCAGCTGGGGCTGATCGAGAGTCAGGTGGCACCACGTACACGTAAACAGTTAAGAAAGTTTTTCTGCCTAATTAACTGGTTGTGTAAGCATGTCAAAATCTTTGCCGTAATCACTGCAGCCCTCACGAACCTGCTATCTCCACAGAAGTGGTATGTGTGGGCTAGCGCACATGAAAAGGCGTTTTTGAATACCAAGGAGAAATTCTGATAATGCCCCGCACCAGCGAAATACGACCCAACAGGACACCTATATCTGCATGCCGACACGTTATACCAGTACAGCTACACAGGTGAGAAACGAGTGATTGACTTCACCAGTGCGAAATTAGGAAGTACGGAATGCAGTTATGACGTTTATGAGAGAGAGTGCGACTCGCAGAAATTTGGGCAATACGGAAGTAAAGGCCTTACGTGAAATATAGACAACTTACTTTGAGGACTGATAATCGCTGTTTAGTATGGCTCAATAAAATGCGGGAGGCCAGGAGTAAGCTCACGAGATGGACGCTCTTATTACAGGCATATGACTGCTATTGAACATGTACCGGGAAAGGAGAATGAACTCGCAGACTCAGTGTCACGTATGCCAGACACAAGAGTAACGATAACATGATGTAGAGTGGGAGGAGGTATTCCCGTTGTCACCACAGAACCGGTTACGGAGGCGAGCGTGAACCGGATAACGGTTAGAGAAAATGAACAACTGGTAGTAGACTTGTACCACGAAGTAGTAACAGCACAGGAGAATTGCGAGTTTGCACGAGAGAAGAGC
The DNA here is from genome assembly GCA_029891345.1 of Dryococelus australis. Taxonomy (NCBI): domain Eukaryota; kingdom Metazoa; phylum Arthropoda; class Insecta; order Phasmatodea; family Phasmatidae; genus Dryococelus; species Dryococelus australis. The sequence goes on from CM057001.1 coordinate 19,531,820, forward strand.
AAGAGATATGAGAGGGTGCAAGTAGATGGATGGAGAGTTGTAGAGGGGTGTATTAAAACGTGTTCACCACGGGACAACACAACATGGCAGCTTTACGTACCTGCAAATTGCAGAGAAAAAGTGTTTGAACACGCACATGGGTAACAGGACACCTGGGAGCCAACAGACAGTAAAGATCAATTTGGAAATATTTTTTGGGCCTGGAGTAAAGCATTACATTAGGAATTAAGTGCGAAAGTGCCAGAAATGCAATTTTTTAAGTCCCAATGAACTGATGGAAACCAGCAACAACAACCTAGGCAGCCAAAACGACCATTTGACACAGTTTGTTTAGACCTTATGAAGCCATATCCGAAGTCAATCAAAGGAAAACGGTTCATTTTAGTGGTTACTGATAGCATCTCACACTGGATGGAGGCCTATCCACTAAACAGTGCCAGAACCGGACAAATCGTAAAATGTATGCAGTATGAGTTTTTTGCACGCTGGGGGTACCCGAGGGAACTCCTCATGGACAACGGGTGCCAATTTACCGCAAGTGTTGGGGAGAACTATATACTGGCTGGGGAGTGCGGCATCTCAAAACTACGATTTACCATCCCTGCGTGAATCCCATGGGGCGTCACAACCAGGAGTTGAAAGCGCAACTCTGGCTCCATGTGGGTGAACAACACACCAGCTGGGCCGAACATCTGCCCGCTGCAGTCTTCACACTAAGACGGAGAGTGAACACAGCCACAGGTATAACCATGGCACAAGTCCTACTGGGGGAGAAATGACATTGCCGAGCGAGCTGAATTGCCTGCATGCAAAAAAAAGTAGCGACACAAACTAGTGGCGCAAGTGACGAGAGGCGCAGACATAGATACCGTGACCAACGGGACCGACAAGTGAAGTACGCAAATCGTTGGCTTTCTGAAACGAAGAGGCAACCAGCAGCCCTCGTGGTAGGACAGGTCGTATACAGGTCCTATACATCCGCAGTCCACGGTACGTAAGAACTATTGCGCGGGACTTGCGCAGCGGTGGCTGGGATCACACCGATTCGTGAAAACCTTAGATCCAACAACGTACTTAGTAAGAACAGGCAGGAAAACCACGAATATCCATCTTGACGACATCCGGACGCAGCTGATAGCGCCCCTGAGCAGGGTGGGGAAGAGCCCCAAATCGGCTAGGACGGCCCTACTCATGGCGAGCACAAGAGAAGAGTGAGTGAGGCGGAAAGTGATTTGGGGACGTAGAGAGGTCAGGCCACCTAGTGCAGGTGGGAAGTCGACACCGAACAACACGGAGTTCACCAGTGATCTACGTTATGCCAGCTCCGCGATTGAACAGGTCGCTGCATCTGACAGGGATGGCGACATTGCAGGAAAGAGGGGTGATGGAGCTCCCGAGCAGAGTACAGGATGTGCAGAGCCGGACAAGCCGTTTAGAGATGAGGACCACCAAGCGCCCCACGATGGCGGAGGCGCTGACTAGGCCCCTGGTGACTGTCCAACGACAGAAGGTGGAGCAGTACCTCGGGCAGGTGTACTGGCAGAGGACGAGGCAGGTCTGGAGTCACTTGACACACAGGTGCCAACAGGGGTGAGCCTGTTGACCAACGTCAACACGTCTGACGGAAGTGAGCCGTCGAGCCAAGCTGTTGAGACAGAGGCTGGAGACAGCCCCGGTACCACCTCAAGGGGAAGAGGAAGAGGAAGATCGCTCCCGATCGACACCACCTATGAGCCTGCAGGAAAACGGAGCACCAGAGGTTCGGAATAGGAACCGGCCTACCGGAATGCAATTACCGGATCGCAACCTGACACAACACGAATACAGCAGCGAAGAAAATGGTGAAGTGAGCAGTGCGGACAGCGAGAATTACGGGTCGGCCGCCCCGCTGTTTCTACAACATCCCAAGAGGCGAAGACAGCCTCCTTAGGATTGTACCGCATGCGGTAGTACCACAGCGTGCCATGGGGTGCAGGTTTCGCCAACCGCAGCAGAGAATCAACAGGAGACTGCCGCCACGTAGGGAAGCCTACGTGCTATGTCCTTTCCGCAAAGAGCAAAAGATGTGCTCCTGCTGCGAATGAGTCGAGGGGAGGGGGGGTTATTTGACGCCATCTGCTTCCCGTTTGCCCGCCAGCAGCCGCTGCAGCCATCAGCACTTTACCGGGCACTTGTGTGCACTGGTTGAGTAATGTGCCGCAGCAGTGATACCGTGAAGAGCTTAGTTTAGAGTGTGGCCATGGGGCCGATGGAAGCGCTCGTGATGTGAGTAAACAATAAAGTGTAAGTGGAGAGTAAACCACATATTACCCACGTGTACGTGTTTTAAAAGAAGACCCTGCGAAATGGGGCGTAAGTGAATTAAGTTTTTAATACAAAATTTCAAGTACACCCGTTCATGCAACTGCATTTTAAGGAGCCCTATAGAATTTTAATGCCCCCATGGGTGTTAGTTTCAGTGTTTGTAATTTTCTGTTATTTGTCATTTGTGGTTCTGCTTCGGAATGAGTTTTCCATAACTGCTGTTTGTGATGTCATTCTTACATATTGAAAATTTGGAAAACTGGGTTGATAATTCAGCGTTATTATTAGGTAGACAGGTATAGGGAACATGTGTGGTAGTGCTGGGAAAAATGGTGGTGGGTACACGTGCGGTGTGATTGTTGGGTTAGGTTCGGGCGGCGAGAGTTTGGTTACACTTGCCCTGTGCACGGCAGAAGCGTGCGACATCTCAACTTCGCTCTGCTCGCCTTCCTTACATTGCTGATTTTCCACTCCTTTGCCTTGTGCCGCTACACCTTGTTTGTGTACCATGCTAAAATGATCTGCGAAAGGGTACTGTTCACCTTTACCGCCACGTCATTTTCCTATTGTCCCAATAGGTCCAACACCTGCTCACGTGGGGTACCTGAGGTTCCGTTTTGTGCGTGAACGACGCCGTGTGACATAATAAACAAACTAATGTAAGTCCTGTAACTGAACCATGCTCTGTGCCACTGAGGAATTACTTGTGATATTTTACATCACACTGTACACAATGACGTACTTTTGTACCCTGAACATTATGCAGCAAATTATCACAGAATTTTGGGAAATTGTAATTTGAAAAATGTACATGTTCAGACTTTCTTGTGTTACGAAAGTTATACTGTCCTGCACTGTTTCACTGCAAATGTCCTTTGTAATGCGGTGTGACCGGCGCGGTTGCTTACTGGGCTGGTCTTGCAACTGCATTGACAATTGGCATGGTTAAAATTTAGTGAGTGTCCATCAGTTAGCATTCAGGACACCACAGTGCCGGCACACTGTCAGTCATCCTGCCAGCCATGGTTTGTTTATCAACAAACCCACATGCGTGTGAGACATGGATGACTGGCGCAGATGCTCAGGAGTTGGCGAAGAGGGATCGCCCTCCCCTCTCACAGTGCAGCTGGCTTGCTTACCCCATGCAGGGTTAATGACCCGATGCCACAGCTGACATGCGGCGCACACTATGTGTCAGCTGGCTGTCGGCAGAGGAGCGAGAAGCCTCCACCCCGTCTCTTCTGTTTCGCTGGTGCCCGCCGTCTAGTGCGGCGTCGCTCATGGATTGGCATCACCTGCTGATTGTTGACAATGGTGACAAGCGTCCCAAGCATCTGTGCGGTGTCTCGTAAGCATCCCGATGCTGCTGCTGTTGTTGTCTTTGATGCTATCTTGCTGTCGTCCTCACGCCGCTGTAGGCAGGAAAATACAGGAAAACTTGATTTCCAGGAAAAGTTGCTGAAAATTTTGGACAATTTAAGGAAAAATTTTGGCGGGAAAATTCATAGTGTGGAGATTTAGTCCCTTGTTGGGCGCCATAATTGATGCCTGTGGGATGGTGGAAATGATGGAAATAGGTTTTCAGGGGCGGTGAAGTGAGGTCTGGATGGTGGTTACCCGGTTGGCGCCAGAAGTCTGTGAGACGACCAGTACCAAATATCCTGCCGATAACGATGACTGATGTTTGTTGACCTCTGCCGTGTTGAGAATTACTCCAGATGAGTGGTGTTTGTTAAGCAATAGCCAGTAGGCCGACTATACATCATTGTCGACGGAACCACACGTCCATACAAATCGGAACATGTCTGAGTACACTGAAAATTAGAACTTACGTATTGGTATAGCGGATATTATCCAGGCCCTTCCCCTTAAACGCATAATGCGATCGTAAATAAACAACTAATTTGAAAACATGTTATTTATTACGTTTACAATTACAACCTCTTCCAATAGGGAACTTGACACTAAACACTCTTGGCTATTAGGACTAGCCATGCTGTGAAACAGAAGGGCGTCTTTCGATTATTAAAACATTACATGACACTTTAAGCTCCCTAGGGCTATGCTAATCCACCGTTGCGTGTAGGTCGCTTACCGGGCGACTAGATATGGAAAATGATTTAAGTCTATTGTAATTATATGTCCAGTTGCAAAATGATGATGGTCGCTTAGCATATGCGGAATAACGCCAGAGCCTACTGCACGCACTCCAAACTTTCTGACTTGCTGCGCGCTGACTGAACTCCCGCTCGGTGATGCGGGTACGCCTCAGCTTACCCAAACATAGCTACGGAACTATTTTATGGCATAACTTGCAAAAATTAACTAATGACTTGTTAACATAGATGTAGACCGCTTAAAAATTACACAATACGTTTGCAACACAAAACCCTGGAGAAATGATATGGACAAAGTACTTGGTGGAAAACTGAAATAAATAAATACACATTATTTCGCAAAGATATGTCAACAATAACACAAAACACTCATAAAAACTTAAATTTAAAAAACACAACAACATCTTTAATTAGACCTTAAATCATCCCAGTTCAATACAACTGGCCTAGTTGTGTCTTTCTTACTGGTGTCTTTCGTTGCTACGGCAACCACCGGCTGCACTGCGCAGCCGTGCCCTTGTATCTACTCTGCACCTGGTCGCTCCGGCAACCAAGCGCACACACCACTCGCTAATAGAGTGCACAACCCTGCTGCGGGTTTTAAAGGCTTCGGCTGGACAAACTGTCTTTGGGCTGGGGTTCGTGACACACATCAGAATCAACAATATGACTGGCACAAAAATATCAGAAAAAACTGTACATGAAGCAGATTAGAGAAGCGGCCGAACGTAAGCAACAGGGAAACGGGATGCAGGGGTGAAGAGGCCAGTTGCTTCCGACATCCCTCCCACAAGAATGCGGACATGAAATATTAAACAACCCTACAGCAAACATTAGTACAACAAAGCAGTAGCAGTCACGGACCATTTATTCGCATTTTGGTTTCCATCAATGGTCAGCTTTCCCACACTATAATTGATTCTGCAGCCGCACATAACTTCGTACAATCGCACTTTGTACACAAGCAGGACATGATGCCTACAGACCATGTCATTCGGTTGGCCACGAATGAGCATTGTAGTATGGTTGTAGGACAGGCTGTAGTAACGGTTCAAATCCATGTTATTGAGACGAAAACAATCATTATTGTTACAATGAACATTCGTGAGGAGGCATTTTTTGGGAATACTACGGCTGAAGGAACAGAATAAAATTGTGAACCCGCCACATGACGAATATATTTTGGCGCGAAGAAAATACACACGCTGTATAACCTGGACCGCTGTTCGACAAGTAGCCTACCCAAAGTGAAGATAGGAAAATTTGACAATCAGGTCCCATCTAAACACCAGGCTTTATTTCAGCATGTCCTTGACGAATGCCACAATGTCTTTGTCATAAATGGCGCGTTGAAATGAACCACCATAGCCGAACATGCGATTCTACTTGTAGATAAGAAACGGGTATGCACCAGCCCACGAGGTTATTTACTGCATCCGACGCGGATAATCAAGAAACAAATACCGGAGATGCTTGATGACGGCGTGATAGATCCTACTAATAGCCACTTTAATTCTGCTATCACACTAGCTCCGAAAAATACAGAACCTTGTGATTCTGCGTTGATTTTTGGCCATTAAACCAAGATACATGCAGCGTGCTTCCACAGTACATAAACGTAAAAGATGCATTGAGTGCATTAGGGCAGGTGAAAGTGTGGACGTGTTTAGACCTGAATAGTGGCTATTGGCAGGTGCTGTTTAAATTTGACAGGCCGAAAACTGCATTCACAGCCTCAGATGGTCGACGTTTTCAATTCTGTGCGATGCAATTTGGTTTGAAATGTGCACCCGCGACATTCTAGGCATTTATGGTACGTGTACTGGATGGTGTTATTAGAGAGTATATGCTTGTGTATCTCGATGACGTAATTATCTGTTCAAACAGTTGAGAGGAACACGTACATTATTTGGCAGTATTCCTGGAGAGGCTTGCAATCAATGGCATCATGTGTTCAGTTGAAAAATGACATGTGGGTCAAACAAGAATAGATTTCCAACACCAAAACCCACAAGCAGTTCAGGATATTTTTTGGACTAATTAATTGGCTCAGGAAGCACATGCAGAACTTTGCAATAATTACCGCACTTTTGACCGACTTACTTTCACCACAACACCATTTTCACTGGACATCTGAAGCTGAAAATTCATTTAGTTGAATCAAGCAAAAATTTCGTGATTGTACAACACTGGCCAGGTACGATGCAAGCCGACATCTTTATCTGCAGACTGATGCAAGCCAAGAGGGCGTAGGCACAATGCTGTATCAGATGGATGAAAATGGAATCAAATTAGTCATCGATTTCGCGAGCGGCAATTTAGGCCAAACAGAACGCCGCTATGAGGTCAATGAGTGGGAGTGTCTCTCTGTCATATGGGCAATTAAAAAGTACCGCTCCTATCTGGAATTTCAAAGATTCACACTCCGGACAGACAACAGATGTTCACTCTGGCTACGCAGCATTCGCAAGGCAAGTAGTAAACTCAAATGATGGGCGTTGATGTTACAGGCTTATAATTTTTGTGTTGAGCACGTGCCAGGGAAAGAGAAGGAGTTGGCAGACATGATGTCACGAGCTCCGAATGATAAATTAGTTCTGCAGGATGATGCAGAATGGGATGATATCCTTCCGCCAAATGAACGAGAGCCCATCACTGAGGTATGTACAGCAAGTCAGCGCGGAAGAGTGGGATATTTTAATCTACAAACTGTACGAGTGTGTCACGAACGAACAGCAGGGCTGCCAGTTTTCGCGAGAAAAAATGGAAGGTTGGGGAAATGGAGGTTGTTTGTCCCCATGTGTGTGTGTGTGTGGGATCAGGTGCTCGCCAAGGCACACTATGGCAGTGTGGCAGGACACCCCAGAGTTGACCAAACACTACACAATATATGGGAACATTTCTTTTGGCCCAGTCTTGCGTAGTATACCCGCTGCTTCGTACAGAAATGCCGGAAATGCAACCTGTTTAAAGCTCGTTTACCTGATGGATGGCAACAACAACAACAGCCACATACACTGCAGAAACCATTCGAGACAGTATGCCTCGACCTCATGGGGCCGTAACCCCGGACAACAGCTGGCAAGAAGTTCATCGTCGTCGTGACCAACAACTTCTAGAAATGGGTGGAAGCATACCCTGTTAGCAGTGCATGCACGACTTACATTGCAAAAGTTATGAGTTAGGATTTCTTTCCGCGATGAGGTTTTCCCAAAAACCTGCTGACGGATGACGGGAGTCAGTTCACAGGGAAGAAATGGTGTGAGTTATGTACTCGGTGGGGAGTAAGTCTTCTTGCAACTGCTGTGTACTATCCCAAGGCCAACCCCATGGTACGGCACAATCAGGAACTGAAAGTGTACCTGCCCCTCTGTGTGGGTGACCAGCACGCACAATGGGCACAACACCTGCCAGTAGCACTGTACACTCTCCACCTTCGTGTAAATGCCACCATCGGGCACAACACCAGCTCAAGTACTCATGGGAAGAAACTTGTGTTTGCCAGGCTAACAGAACTACCCACGTGCAGTTAGCATCAGCAAGGCAGCGAGCAGTGCTACAAACCTTCGCACACAATGTGAACGTGAACAGCATGTGAGAGAACAATATAGGTGGTATGTAATACAGTAGTTACCAATGACCACACGACCACCATTGGTACTGGGAATCGGCCAAGCAGTTTACGTATGCACGCACCCACAGTCAGCAACCCGAAAAGACTTTTGTGCGGACCTTGCGGCGAAATGGAGTGGGCCGCACTGGATTATTGCACAGCAGGGACCCAACACCTATACGGCCTGTATCTGCAGGAGGAGGGTGAGAGTGGACCAGAATGACATCCAGTTGCAGCCGGGTTACATCAACGACGAAGTTGACTCCGGGGCCTTTCAGCCTCATGGCAATTTCGACGATGCCGAGCAGGAGAGAGCAAGAGGATAGGGGAGAGGTAGAGCAGCACCTATAGGCAACACAAGAGGAGGAGTTGCACAGGAAGAGGACGACTTGGGAGTGTCACTCTGAGTGACTTCTGACGGCCTCATCGAATACGATCTCCCTGGGGGAGGGAATGACATGGCAAGTGTCACTGGACCTCCAGAAGAGGGTATATAAGCAAGTACCGAAGACTCGTCGTTGCCCGGCATCACTGTGGCTGACAGGGAGTGATAGAGTACTTCACAAAGTGTGCTCGATGGAACGGAGCCTACAAGCAGCCTCGCCGACCTGATGGAACACATTGTTACCACAGCACATAAAACAGGACTATCTCCGCAAGATGTGCAAGAAGTGGAGGAGATAGCAAGTAGTAGGGAGGAAATCGCAAGGATGAGGAGGAGAACGTACGTGAGCAAGAGGAGTCAGTTCACCTGGATCGCCCCCGGAACCTGAAAACAAGTAATGGCAAGAGGATCAGGGAGGATAGCACGAGTGCAAGCAGCGATGGCTTTAGTGAGGGCAGAGGGTCGATTGCCTCACTCGACTTGCGCGGACATGGCTGCAGATACAACCGCCACAGTAGTGTCATCAGTGTGGGTGTACTTCAGCCATCTGCTGCACTGTCAACCAGAATTACCCCCCCCCCCAAAACCTAGCACCAGAGGAAAGTGGGGCCTTCTTTTTACAGCCTCGGAGAATCCAGAGGACATCCAGTGCTGCAGGTAATGGCGTCGGCTTATTAAATGCATCTAAGGGGTGAGGGGCATTTGACGTCCACTCGTTCCCCTATTCATATCCCAGTTTGCCCAGCCGACCGCACCTCGGCAGTGCCACTTGCAGGTGCACTCTACTATTGATCACCGCGTAGTGCAAGTGTAGTGCGATGCAACGGGGATTCTCGGGTGCAGAGCAGGTGCATGAGGGCTGGTAGTGCAGCATCACGTATGCGGGCACGGATTGAGTGACAAACACTCCACGTGGAATGATACCATAACCAAAAACAATCCAAAGTCATTTAGCAAATAAATATGAACCTGCATGTGCAAACACTGTAACGTGTATCTATTTAAAAGTAAATGCTACCTTTTTCTATCAGATTTTGCAGTAATTAAAGAGGCCTGTTGTGTTATGTTTTTGTTCACCCCCACCAGTGCGAGTCCATCTCATGGGCATGGGTCCGCAATCGCCATCTTCGCGGGAAGTCAGTCAGCAAGAAGCAACCAGAGGGGCAGGCCACCTGTGGATGCGTTGCGTTTTCCCATGCTTAGGCGGTATTTATCTCTTTTGCACCAAACATGTTACGTCAATAGTAAGTTTAATTTTTCCTGGAACCATTTTGTTTTAGCCTCCTGAGTTACTGCCCCTCGTCTCCCCAAGGATTGCATCGCCCTCGGATTTTCAATTTTTGCACACTTAATTCATTGTAGCTCCATGCTATTTTTAACAGCTTAACTTCAGCACCGAAGTCAAAGGGGGCACATGTGTAAAAAGTTTCCTGGGGAATGCATAACTGGTGTCATATTAAAAGTGTTTATGAAACTGACGTAACCTTTCATTCTTCTGCCACAAGGTACTTCAGGGCACAGGCCCTTAAAATCCCGCCAAATTTAACTTCACTATTTTTAAGTGTGAATTAAAGCTTTTATGGGCATTGGTTGGCCCTAACATTCCACAGCATAGGGAGTTTCTAAAATTTAACGACTTCACAGGTCATCTTGGCACTGAAGTGCCCTACAGGCAGTAGATTCAGCAAGGCGGGAATGGTGTGCCCGGATTATCGGTCCATCGCGCCCTGATAGGACTTCACTTCGTGCTCTACCAGTATTTCATTCATGCTGCCACAGGTATTTCGCTCTACCATTTCACTTAACTGCTTTTCCCAACCATATCACCACCTTTCTGACCACCGAACTGCCGTCAGTATGTATAGTGTCTTGTTATTTAATTTAAGTTAAAATTTTCTAAATTACAATAATTTGAATGTTATTTCCATACCAGAAAAATTTTCTACTGCTTCATCGAATATCAAAACAAATCAGTCTAATGAAAGACATTAATCTAACGACCGCCTTTTTTTTTTTTTTTTTTTTTTTTTTTTTTTTTTTTTTTTTTTTTTTTTTTTTTTTTTTCTCTCCAAGCAGTGTTTTCTTCTCTCCATAGTAAACAGAACCCAAGCAAACACAACTAGGCGAAAATAAAGTATGTTAGATGTACTCGTGGTGGCTGTTAAATATTTAATATTCGATAAATTTTAATATGCCCGTTAATATTTAAGAGAATTGTATATAATGTATCCTGTCAAATTGTAAACAGGATCACAGGTTTACTATCATCATATACTTAAATGTCTGGCCTTTCGTAAACAATATGCTCAATTTACACTCCGAAAATAGAGCATGGCAGTTGTTCCATTCTCCAGCTTAGCATTAAACGCAAGGAGTAACAGAACAACAACTGGCGACTATGCAGTTGGTCGCTTTAGTTCAGGGAACAGAACATGGCCCAAGTATAGAAGTGTTATGTTTGTGCTTCAGGGGAGCAAATCCTAAATCATGTTCGAGTAATGCATGCCAGTTTACGTTACGGCACATCATCACAAGTATTGCACATGTCACTCGTCTCTCCATAGCCCGACATTGGAAATAGTAGTGACAGTATTGGGATACCGACTGTGCCAGTATTCTGAATTAGGTTAGCGATGACCAGCCGATGCATCTGGCAACGTGATTAGCACATGTCTGGATAACCTTAAATGGTTTTCAACTTAAAGGTAATGGTGTTTTGTCTGTTTCTTGTACATTTATTGTGATTTATCAGGGTTGAAATGTATAGTGTTATATATTAGGTATGATACGGGAAAGTTCCAGTGGAGCTACAACTCCATGTATAGTAGAGAGAAAGTTGAGATTAATTTGATCATGGCAATACTACCAACACGTGGTATTTAAATTCATATATTTACTAATTACTGCAAGGGTTTTTATGTATCATCTTTCACACGCATAACCATCAGTTCTTATTTGTATAATTAGCAGTCGTATGTTTTTTCACAATTGATCCATGATGTGCGGTAGGAGATGCAGACAACCAGTGGGCTCTGTGCCAAAATGGTGTAGTAGTATCTTTATTGTCTAACGAAGTGGTCGTGCGTGTCTCATCATCCCAGGACTTTTCAACTTCGTCTAGTCATGTAGCTTGAAATATTTAATTTTAACTTATCGGAACCTTTTTGTATTTGCCGTCTGGGGAGTGAGCCACTCTGCGTCCTGGTCATCTTTTATATGACCGGGCCGTAACACACAATATAACCATGTAGGGATAGTCTCATTTTATCAGTTTAAGTGCTCACCTACTTTAACGTTGAAAACCGTCTTGTAAGTGCCTCTTTCGAGAGGCACTTACTCTTATTTATCCAGTCGCTTCTCGGCCATGTAAACCATTTATGTAAATATTTAAGTTATGTAGCCTAAAAAAACCTGTCGGGAGTGAATATGGGCATCTGTGGAAAGGCCGGGTAAGCCTCACTAGTCGAGCCATATCTGGATATTGTGAGTATGTACTTCTGCAACAACTACAACTTTAGAGACGTAGGACATCGAAGGGGGCACTTAAAATTGTCAGCCACACGACCCAATTATTTCTTGTGCTATCCACTGAGGGAGCTGGTGCCGGCCTGGAATAACGGTAATATTCATATCCTATCCTTATAACCTTTCTTATCGATGGACCAGCCTCGGAATGGACTATACTGTCCAACCCATCCGATTTTCGTCGGAAGTTCAGGCTTCACCATAGGAAGTGGACTCCGAGCACAATGGAGATATCCTGGAGTAGTCCCGTGGACTGGAGAATGAGACTGTAGAAACTCTGCCTGACCACCGTCACCAGAAGAACTTCATCTGCCAGTACCGCCAGAATGGTCAGAGCCTTCATCATGCCGGACTGCACCCATCGCTCAAGCGAGCCCTGCCAGCAAGGAACCTTCACCGATGGACATCATCGCAGCCTGTTCCTGCCGAACAGCGGTCATCCTTTATTAGAGCAGCAACCCAAGGAACCAGAGTCCAGAGGTCCAACCACCTCCGACGGACCTACACACTGCAAAGGCCATGGTGACATGTGCAGCTCAGTTCTAGCCCATACACCACACCTTCTATCACCACCACAGGCTATGCTTCAGCACAGGAGAGCATTAGCGCGACACATGCCTCGTGTTCTTAATGTTAGTTAAAGTGCTTCAGAATAATCAAGTGTAAATGTGTATTTTTAATGTCTAATTTAATAATGAGAGTGCAGTGTTTGTTTTATTTATTTTGAAAGCTCCAGAAAGATAAGTTCCAAGTCGTGTTCCACGTCGTGCACACCGTACACTTGTGCAACAGGCAGAAATACCACATTGCAAGTGACGCAACAAGTCAGGGATGCGCCCATTTATGTTTCATTTTTGTGTTTCGTATTTTGGGGTTATGAATTGTGTATTATTGTTTTGTTGTTGAGATGTGATAGTTGTGTGTTTACAGTAGAGCAATGTCTGTTTTCTTCTTGCACTAAAGTGTCTCATCACCACAGGTATGTTATAATAAAAATGAAGAGTAATTTATGTTGTGTTATGAGTGTGTATATTGATTGCCAGTCAGAATGCCACATTTTCAGCTCAGATGATGTTTGTTAATAAAAAATGCTAGTGTGTCCCGTGGTCGAGAGTGGACTACGTGGGTTTGTGTACATTGAAATATTTTCATCTCGTAACAACATATTAAGGTATTGTGTGTGATATTTGCTTGGGCAAAATGCTAAGCGACGACTGGTTCTCTGCTTGGTGCGCCAGCCGGGTTTGACGGGATACATGGGAATAGTTTCTGATACACATTTACATACTGTTTGAACACTTACCATGTATGGAGCTTGTTATCATAAAATTATATGCTATCACAAGGATGGGAAAACAATTACAAACAAGTGATGCAGTGAGGTGAGTATGGAGACTCGTGAGATGGGAAAACCACATAAATAACAAATAAACTTTATTATAACTATAATCATTTGGCTGCTTCACAGGATGTACATTGTGTTAATGTGACTACATGTCGCACGTCGCCTACCAAATAAGTCCTTTAAGAATAATTTTGCCCATGGAACTACTTGCATATTCAATGCTAGTTGCACACATATATGCTGGGTCTTGCTCGGCGCTCGGTGCACTGCACTTACATACACTATAGCCTCGCCCACGTTATACTAGCATGATACATTTCACTCTGGAGCTCGTTCACCACATGTATTGCACTAGTGCATCTCCGCATCCATGTATAGTGCAGTTCTCTGCTTCGCTCAGAATTGGCAATGGCGGGCAAACAATCTAAGAGGGAGCTATGGTCAACTTCATGACAATCATTTTTATAATAATTAAATACTTATCCATTTGGTATACAACTCAAATGTATAATGGATAGGGGTATTGGTTCATAGACTCACTATTTTAACTATTGCCACTCACACAAATGTTAGTTTATATATTTCACTTTCTATGACATATTAATTATTCTTAATTATTAAAAACATAAGCTGGCATCAAATACTCGTTTCAATTGCAATTTTCTTCAATGCTAAAGCCCCTATCATACAGAGAAATTTTTCCTTCAAAATGCTCCAATAAGTTTGGTCAAATAAAGTGGGACAGTTATGACATCCATGATAATAGAGGCAATTTTTGTCTGATAAAGTAGAATGATATAAGTTTCCATCAAACATTTATATATTGGACAGGGTGTAATATTTATCTGATGTTTGATGGTCTCATCCAATCAGAATCTTGCACAGAAATAATTGACGCCAAGAACTTAAAATAACTTTCAACAATTGCTGGAAACTTAGTAAATTATGAAGACAATTAATTTACGTAAAATCAGTCTTGGAATGAATGGTATTGTAATTGGATATTATATATAGTATTACGAACTCAGAGGTATTAATTTCTTTATGCAGGAATCTAATCTTATAAATATAATTTTTATTTAGAAAATAAAAGAAAATAATTTATAATTTTTATCAAGATTTCTTCCTGTAATGGACCCCAATAAAAAACAAACGCCATATCTCACTATGATAATAATTTTTAAATAATATTTAAAATTAGTTTCTCGCAATAAAAAATATTGACATTGTGACTCATTATCAAACACATTCATGATTATTTGATAAATATGTCGGTTAAAAAAAATTTTTGACCGTATTTTGGTTTTAAATTTTTTGTGTAATAGAGTTGAAGGCGAAAGTTGGACATTTTTATAGGGGCTTTTTTGCCTGTGTCATTTTTTGTTTGATTCACCATGTGTCACGTTTAAAACAAATGAACTACGAAAACAAACAAGACGTGTTAACGTATTTGAATATAATACCAATACCCTGGAATAGGGCAGATAGCGTAGCGAGGCAAATGGTTTACGCGAATGAGTAAGGCGAGGCTGCTCTTTGGCGCATTGTTGCCAAGTAGGTCGGAGTTGTCTTTGTTTCAAGTAGCTTGGTCGCTATCAGTTGCTGCAGTCTGCAAGTTCAGAGAGTTGGCCGAACTTGTCGGTTTTGTCCGTCAATATCCGTCATGTCTAAGGTATTTAGATATTGAAGAAAGTATTGAGTGCATGCATGATGTTTTAAAACTACTTTTAGAGCTAGCGGTCGTTTGTCGAAATTCATATTACTTAACGTTGTATGAGCAATAAC
Organism: Dryococelus australis; assembly: GCA_029891345.1. Taxonomy (NCBI): domain Eukaryota; kingdom Metazoa; phylum Arthropoda; class Insecta; order Phasmatodea; family Phasmatidae; genus Dryococelus; species Dryococelus australis. The sequence continues at coordinate 19,546,894 of CM057001.1, forward strand.
AATTATTAGACACTCGTATGTTTAGGAGAGTTAGGACGTGCCTGCCAAAAAAAATTGTAATTTTTGGCCATTTGAACAGGTCTTGAAAAGTTATTTCAGCATGAAATCCCTACCTTTTTGAAATTATGGAGAGGATGAAGGGCTTTTAATCCAGTCTTTGCTTAATATTGGCCGTAACTCCAAAAATAACAATGCATTTGAAATAGGCAATTTTGTGCATTTTCTTCGAATTCAAACCTTTTCATTATTGTAATCATTATTTGTCTCGTTTTTATGTAGCTACATAAGCTGGGAACCTTGAATATCTTCTTTTAATGAGTGAAAAGTTTACCATAAACCATACCACATTTTTTTAAAACCCTCATCCCACATTTTTGTACATCAGGGCATAGGAAAACATTCCAAAGTGGCTGCCAGTTATAAAAAATGTTTGTGCTGTTCAGTATAGGCTGTTCACGGTAAAGTGAGCATTTTTTTAAGGCCCTTCTAAATTTTTTCTTTCATCCTATTTCCATCTTCCTGCTGCTTTTTAATATAAACATTGCTTCGTGACGAATAAACACAATGTATACATTTCAGCACCATTAAAATTTAATGTCTTATGCTGCAATAAGATATATAGCCTGTTGGGATGGCCTTAAAAAGTGCTCACTTTAACGTGAACAGCCTATAGTTCTAGTTCTAATACGTATGTTGTAAAAGTAAAAAATTCAATCAAATAGTATGCAACCCTCATTGGTGTTATAATGTAGCTTGACTTCCTCTCTGCTTTTCAGAAGCATTGTTTGTAACATTACCACAAAAAAATACATTGCAATGTGTGTGAAGCAGGTCTGGATGTCTGACTCAATTTACTGTTTTCATAATTAAGCTTGTGCTCGTGTTGTAAGAAGTATTTGTACATAAGTGCATCTAATCAGTTTTAGGGAGCTCGTTGTGCGTAATACCACTTTGAGAGGTGTTATAATATTTGTACCTGTTTAGGAAAATTTTGATTGTTTTGCTATAGTTTGCAATTCTCTCTAGGCCCTACTGTATGTTATAAGGCATATTTGTTTATTATGGTGTAATTGTTAAGAATCATGGTAAATGATACGAATCATCATTATTTATCACCCTGAACATGAATTGAGTACGGATACCACCAGTAGCAACGTGTGTTATAATTTTGTGGGCAAGCTACTGTGTGCAGGGGACGTTGGTCTCCCCAATAACTGGGAAGGGGGGTCCCCCCAGGAAAATTTGGATTTCAAGGTGCCTAATAGTGCCATTTAAACATTTTTTCGTATGTAAATATAAACTACATCACGTGTAGAAATATTAATATTTTAGCATCAATTTTACCTGAGTGAAAAATTAAACAAAACAATACAATTTGTGTTCTGCGCGCGAACTAGCCCACGCATCGATCTAGTTACTGTAAACTACACGACGCCAACTGCCTGCGGCTAGGCCAGCTTCGCCTATGTCCGCTTCAGTTTGGCGAGGAAAGCACTACCATCGTAGCTTCTATCGCAGTTTCACGCAGCCATAAGCCCCTGCCCCTCCCCGGGCGGTCTTCCTACCCTGCCGTCCCTCTGTCGGCAGGGAAACCATTGCGACCGCCTACTTGCTGAAAGCATTACTTACAGCGCTTCCAAACATCTTGGTTTCGCTGGCCAACGAACGAGTTCTTTCTTATAATATACAGTATTGTTTCCCGAGTAGAATGTGTGCCGCATGAGTGAAAAGTTACCTTAAAGTAAATATAAGTTAGAATTTAATATTTATTTTAAATGTAACATTGTCAGGAAACTGTCTGGGCAAGCACTGCTTGCCTTGCTTGCTCTGACCGGCCACTGCCTGCAACACAATATTCACACTACATCCTACCAATCATGGTAGTGGGAAGGGCTGTGAAGATCACTGAAATTGTGGGGTGAAACTCATAAAAATTATTAAAATTTATGTCAAATGGGTGGCTTCACCATGTTAGATTCCGGAAAACCTAACCTTACTTCACAATCGTTGTGTATTGCCATAACACACACTCTGTTATTCATATTACATCAAATTCCAAGCTTCTAACATTTAAGAGTGCTTTATGCTAGATACCTACAGAAAACTGCAGGCGTGCCTTGAATCACTGTTTTGGGGATTTACTCCCTTACTGGCACTGGTGTGTAATGTTTGGCTATGCTGGAACAGTACTTTTGACTGAGGGAGCTAGGCTTGAACGTGAACCGGGGGTTAGGGTATGCTGATGATGTCCATAGGGAAAGTTACAAGAACAAGTCTCACAAATCAATCACTTAGAATAATAATGTTAAAAGTATTCCATATTACTTACCTGTGTAGGATGTGGATATAACTCCTTCATGGGGAGCAGGAAATTATGCATACAAATGCATTTGGGGGGTACCAGCAGCGAAACATGATCTCCACCAAGTATCAGACAGTGTGTGGCGCGTTCTGCCACACTGAGACTGTGCCACACATGCTTTATCTTTTGAGTGTTCGCCTCTGTGTAAGGATCAACTAAATTCATGCTATGAATTACGCAATGATGTACGTAGTCATTGTCCGAGGCAATTATGAGTGCACCAACTTATGTCGTTGCAGTGTCTTCGTTAGTACGATCCTATTCAGGAAAGAGAAATATACTATTAATATTTCTTTCAATTCTGCTGAAAATTCACTGCCCCTGGATGATATGCCACTTATTAGATTTTCTCTTCTTGAATTTTGCCACGTCTATTTCAACTAAAGTGCCCGCCCCCAATTTTACCCCTTGGCTCATATACACCAGTCAACCAACACCTCGCGGCTAAAGGATGACCAATCCATGATGGTAGGTCCACTAATGACACATTCTGCTTAAAATGAGGTGCGAGAATTAGCAATCGCAAGAAAATAATACGTCAATTTACAAATTAGCATAACGGAAAAATTACTTTTTCCAAGCCACGTGCTTTGCTGAAAATATTTCATAAAATGGCATAAACCTTTTTTATATTTCTTACCAGCGCGTGTCCTAACAGACCATTGACAGTAGATGAAAAAGATTCTGGATTAAATTAAGCTATTGAAGTTACATGATTGAACAAGAAGTTGCTGGCCCCGGGCGCACAAAAACATGATGACTTTGGTCTGCACGTCCACACTGTCGAGACACGAAAAACTGACTACTGGCATCATGTGGCATGCCGCCAGCGAAGACGGGCAGGCAAGCCACAGGAACTACTTTCTTACACTGCACAAAAATAGATGAACTCTTGCTCATCTTACCTTGCTGGTTTTAGCATGTAAATAAATGTACTGTAACAAAACATCTTTAATGCACATAACAAACACTATGTGAAAATGGAGGACACAACATTACACAAAATACCCTTGCAAAGGCCTGCTGGGACACACAAACATTTTAGAATGGCATTGCATGTTATTGCAGGACGTTGCATCAATGAGTGTTGCTAATATATGCACTATTCATTGCTAGCCTTTTGGGATCTACTTCCCATATCACTGCGCACGAGTGCATGTGGTTCTTTGGTCATGTTGTATTTGTTTGCACTCACTCTACTCTCCACTACACTATTGCTGCACTTGACAACTCGGGTCACACTTTTGGCAGCGTTACAATTACATGAAGCGACGTACTGCTGGACCCGGTGCTGATGCCTGCTGCAACGTATTTACAACGGGCAAACGGGCTAGGAACACGGATGGCGTTAGCGTATGTCTTGCTATTCAGGTATTTGAGGGGCAATTTATATTATCCTATAGCAATACAGTAAAGTCTAAAGTATTTACAGACTCGTCTGGCAGCAGAGAGAATATTTTTATCTCGCACGTTTTGTTTTCGTTCATTAATATGAAATCTTTCCAAAAGTCTCTTGGTCTGTTTTGTGTGGCTGTAGTAATGTTTCTTTATTTATTCTAAAGTATTTCCATGTTATATGTTTCTTGAAGGATTTGGTGTTTGTTTCGCAATGCAAAATTAAAATTCACAAAATCGACAGTGTTTGCTTATGTATGTATGCTAATTTATTCCTTACTAAATCTATCGGTTTGGCCTACATATTGGTAAGTCTCGGTGTGAAATTGAGAGAAATAAGCTTTGGTGTATTAGAAAGACGTCACGTCAGATATTTTTTACCTACAGAAATGTTTTACACGTTTTCTCACGCCACAATAAAAATGCTCTTTGCAAAGGCGCATGGTACTTGGAATTCTCGTTGGTGTCAGCTACAACTGTGAGAACCATGCTAGTCATTCCTGTTATAGTAATTTCATTGTGCTATTCTTTAATGCCCTACTACCACAAATATTTAATTTCTGAGGAACACACTTGTAAAGGTTGGGCAACATATACGTACTATGTAATGTATACACACTCACATCTTACATGAAACTATTCCCCACTTGTAGTATAATTGCAGTAGATAGAGTGGTTTTGAAATTTGTAAGTAAACAAGGTTTTCACTTTAGCAGATGACAACTATATAGGCCTACTAACAGAACACCATAAAAATAAAAGTTTTGTTGGTTGTGTCAATGATATGTTTAGTTTTCTCTTGGAAACATTTGTAGGGTATTTTGTTCAGGTGCATTATGTTGTAAGATCAGAGTATGTAGTAATTGTGGACTAAAAATGTGTTGCAACCCAAAGGAGTTTATTTAACTGAAAAAATTTACTGCACAAAAGGTCAGAAGAAAAAAAAATTTGTTTCTGTCTGGAAAGTGGAGAAATGCCAGACAATTTCAAAGTGAAAAAAGTGGTAACCCTACATAAACAGAACTTAACTACGGACGTGACTGTATGGTACATGTGTATGCCTGTTTATTGTAACAGGTGCACGAGTTCAATGTTGCGATGAGCTGTGAGGGCTGTGCTAGTGCTGTTCAGAGAGTCCTGGGGAAGCTGAAAGGTGAGTGAGAGGAAGTTGCTTTGTGAGGTTCACCAATGCATTATCCTACTTGTTTAAAATTACCCCTTACTGAACAGTGTTTGTGAATTTGCGCAGTTTTGTAGATGGGTATATTGCAAAGGAAACGGTTGTTTGGCAACAACTGTACATTCCAGGTCAATTTCCACATGCGTGTTCGAGGGGACGTCATAGTTTGTTCATTGTTTTCATTACAGATAACTTGCCTGTGTACAGTTCACAACATGTGGCTGGTGGGCTTTGATTGGCTACACTCTTGTTTGTGAAATCACTATTAGTTAATATGGGAGCAGATGGCTGGTGGTGGATGAAGTTTGACTTGTATATTTTGTAGTAGTTGGACACAACTTTCATCATGTAGCCACCACTGACAGCCAGTGATGATGTATTTAGATAGTGAAATGAGTGCATGTGCAGAATCTACAACCGTGAACTTGACAGCAGAAAGACTGTAACCTGACAAATTTATATAACCTACATAGGTATATAAAAAAAGTAACTTGGGGAACTTTATACAGTCGACTCTTGATTATCTGCAATAATGGAGGGGACGATTGCCGCGGATAACCCAAAATCTCGGGTAATGCGCATACTAAGAGAAAAATACAGTTTTTCCAACACTAAGTTTTGTATAGTTGTAACTGAATACTGGGTGTCCCAGTGTGAAACCTAGCCTATCCTTACCCGCATATTTTATGGCCTGGCATATTTTCCGTACCCTATTATTTATCAACTAACCAAGAAATTAAAAAAATGCGTAATTTATACACCCCAGATTTCTAACTTACAAAGCAGTATTTAAAGTGTGTAAAATATGCTGGTTATCATGGTAGTTCTCTCACGAACATTACAAGAAATGCGCAGCTACAGTTAATACAAACAACGCAGTGGGATGCGTGTGGTGTTTATTGCAGAGTGATACTGGAATCTGAAGTTGCGTCAGAGGGAAGGCAGGCTGACATCACTCAGTTGCTAGGCAGCAGGCCAGCCACCTTCCACCCCCCCTCCTGGAGAGGGGAAACAGACGTGTAAAGCGAACTGCATGTCGCCCGTGTCACACACACACCCCTCCCACACTGTCCAGTGCGTGCGGCATACAGCTGGCTGTTTCAGCGTGTGGAAAACTGCTTAATGTAGGAAACAAGTTTCGCAAACAGCTGTCTACACTGTAATAATATCGCATGTCGTACAGAGAAAATTGCAGGACTGAAATACTAAAATTTTTAAATCTGGAAAATGAATATCATGCAAGGACATTTTTAACAAGTTTCACTGTAATGTATTATGCAGCACAAAAATTTAACCTTTATAATCCTCCTCTTCCACTTCATTCATACTCCTGCTACGGAAAATAAACATAAGCTTACACAATACCAATAACAAGTTTAAGCCAATAAACATCAAATTAATTTTTCATTATAAAGTTTTTACATGCACTTCCTACACATGTACTGTTCGTCTCCCATAATTTACAACACGTGCCATTTCTAACATCATTCCTGAACACCTAGCATATCACAACATAACATTAACAAGCACTTTAAATCAGTGTACCGATTACACTAAAAAGACGTGTCACTTAAAAATGTCAGTAATAGTCTTCTGTTTCATTGCAGCAGCTTCTCTTTTCCTTATCGTGCTACGTATTTTTTTGCAACATCAGTTTGTCAGAAAGTAGTGTCTTGTCTTCCTGTTCCATGTAAATGAGTAGATTCAGTCCATTCAAGTGCAGAGGCATGCGTTATACGCTTTTCTGGGATGAGCTTTATCTTCATCTTCGTCGTTATCTGTTTCTGCAGGCAATCCTTGAGCAAGTCTCACAATAGCTCCATCACTTAACACTTCGAAGCCTGGTTCCATGACGTTGATCTCAAACCATTCTGTGATGGCATTTACATTGAGATTTTCGCAGCCTGCAGTGACTTGAACAGCAGCAGACAACTCAGCTACTGAAATGTCTTCTTCAAAACCAACCTCAAATGTCAGGAATCATTTTTTTCCAGGATTTACTGAGGGTTGTTGGTTTTACTCTATCCCAAGCATTTGCTATTCCATAAATAGCGTCCAACACTGTTAGCCCTTTCCAGAAAGTTTGAAGGACACTGCCTTCGTCAATGTATTTTTGTAGAAGGCTGCCTCTGTACGGCAGTTTCACGGTAGCAATGATGCCTTGGTCCATGGGTTGTATCAAGGCTGTCTCATTGTGTGGCAAAAATTTAACAAATACATGGCCATCATCAGATTTGAGAAAATCGGCAGCTGGATGAGATGGTGCATTAGCCAGGAGGAGAACTGCCTTCTCTGGCAAACCTTTAGAGTGCAAGTGTTCGCGCACCTGCGGTACAAAGTGATTAGTGAACCAGGTTTTAAAAATTTCCCTGTTCATCCATGCACCTTTTTGATTAAAGTATGTTATTGGTAAGTTCGATTTCTCAGTTCCTTTGAAAGAACGTGGCTTCTTGGCTTTTCCGATAACACACATCTTAATTTTGTGCGAATCAGTGGCATTCGTGCAGCACATTACTGTCAGCCTTTCTTTACTTGACTTGTGGCCTGGTGAACTGCGCTCTTTTTCAAATGCTAAGGTCCTTGTTGGGAGGCACTTCCAGTATAGTTCAGTTTCATCAGCATTGTAAATTTGCTTCAATTGTAAATTTTCACTTGCAACAAATTCCTGGAAATCTTTTTTGAATTCACCAGCAGCTTGCTCGTCACCACTAAGTTTTTCACCTTTAGTAGCAATCTCCTGGATACCATGTCGCTGTTTGAAACGACTCATCCATCCTGAACAGGCACTCAATTTGCCTTCCATTCCCAGTTCTTAAAAAAAATATTGGGCTTGTTTCTCACACACTAAGCCCAAAATTGGCATTCCCATGGCACGTTTCTGGTTAAACCACTCCAGCATAGCCTTATCTAGTTCCACGTACATAGATAGTTTCATCGTTTTCCTATTCGCCTATCCGAGTCCGCACTGCTCGCAAACTCAATAAGTTTGGATTTGTTTTGTATATCCCAAATTGTTTCTCCCACTCCATACATAAATGAAAGCTGTTTTATTGCACTTCCTCCTTCAGGTTTATTAATAATTTCCAGCTTCTGCTATAAATTTAAAACCACATGTTTACGTTTTGCAGACATTTTTTGGCTGAAAATGCACAAAATCAAAACCTAACGTAACTACAGGCTGGCGAGAGAAAACTGACACTGACCGTGGGAATGCGATACGTGGGAGGAATGCAGTGGTAGTGCCGGGACCAGCTATACCTAGCGGGCGGCAGTGAGGCTAGCGAGTTGTGCGGTGTTGTCAGCTCACTGTCTTGCGACGTAACATCTCGCACCATCGGGAACACATTTTGATGTGCATTTGCATAGATAAACAAACATATTTCATTCCACAGTTATTTTCAGAGTGTACCCGTTATGAATTTCATTAGTTAAGATGGGCGTTTTATTAAATAACTTAGTTCTGACAGCGTTTGAGTTAATTTACAAAATTTATTTTTATTTTTCTGAATATGCTGCAGTTAATCCGCTCGCGGATAATCGAGAGTAGACTGTAACTGCTTGAAACTGACAAACAAGTATTCCTAATTAGTCTATAAATTTATGTAATACCTACCCAGTGAAAAGAACTATGCTTTATTGTAAAGGTACTTTCAATAAAAGTTACAAATTACTAAATTAAAATTCTTGCAAAATAAAAAATTCTACTTCACTGACAACTTCTCTTCTAATCAAAATGTGAACAATTGACAATACGGATGAGTTTACAGCTGCAAGTGGCAGTTCTTCAAACTTGTCCACTAGCAATTGTAACTATCATTGTAACAGGTGTATTCGTTATTGGACACCTGCAGTTTGTGATTGGCTAATTGGTGGCGAATCAGAGCCCACCAGCCATAAGTATTGTCACCAGCACTGTTCATTGTGCCTGGGGCCTTATTTATGCCACTGAACATAAGCATTCCTGGCAATTACTCTTGTTTAAGAATTCATGAGTTTCATACAGTAATCTGCTTGTTTGCTAAGGGAGTAAAAGAAGGGCAGTCTTCACACATTGACAGTTGCCCAGCGGACGTGGAGGTCCACACTAACATGCGCAGTGTGACTTACTGTCTGTAAATACCTACTAGATTGACAAACCTACTACACACTGTGTCCTGCATGAAGGGAGGTCATGGGGATGAATCACAAGAGGAGGTTGGCTGATGAGATGAGGTGGCCATGGGGAGAGAGGATGCTTACGTGAAGAAAATGAGAGAACTTGTATAAAACTCACAGGAATTGTCTCCTGTATTTCTGATGTGTGAAAATCTAAAGGTGTCACACTGGGAATCAGACCTGCACCACCATAGTGGGAGGCCAGCGAATTAATAGCTTGGTTGCAGTGCATAGTATAGTATATTTTAAATAATTATTTCAATATGTGTAATTAGATTTAAAAATAATGATCATTGTTAATGTTTAATTGTTTGACATAGTTTCTGATGTCGCATAAGCCGTATTTGGCAACTGGAAATCACAGCTCGATTTTACTCAGTCTGTAAAGACATCAGACTTAAATAGTGGCACCATATTTTAAAAATATAAAAGAATTCAATTGTCGGGTTATTTCCTCGGTATTTCATTTCAATTGATAAAAAATCAGTTCACATTCTTAAATTTATTAATGCAGAGTCACTAGCAATTAGCTTAATTATTCACATCACTCAAAATTTGCATTGTGAGAAAATTGAGAAAAATATGAAGACAGGATGGATGTCATTTCCCTCCTGGCACCCTAGTAATCTCCCACACTGCCGGAAATAATTTAGTAGATAAAAGTTGGGCCGAAAATTGTGTTGTAAAAAATTACAAACGGTCATGGGTGCTTGCCAGTGTGGGCGAAATTTACAACGCCAGCACGTCTTCATCAAAAGCTAGTTGTCTTGTCAACTGGTAGCAGGCGGCAGACGCTCACGGCTTAAGTCGCCACGTGCTCTACCCTCACTCCTTACACCAGAGTGCCAAAAACCTAAGCAAATAAGGACATGGCATGGTACAGAATCCCTTCAGTTACTGTGCCAACACCATCGCAACCACTCTCCAATCAAACTGAATAGACGTTAAATAATCAAATTTCCAGAACATTTTCGAAGGAAAAAATGTCTACAAATGTGGTAACAGCCTTATCTCAGATTACTGATGCAAAAGGGTGGCAGATAAACATACACTGCCAAAACAAAATACTGATAAGCAATTAGAATTCCTCGCAAAAGGGGGGGGGGGGGGGATTAACCAAATGTCCCAGTTCAATTATTATTAACTGCATAATTTCAAGTTTTTGGTGGTGTAGTTATGTCAAGTGTCACTTCACTTCGACTGGAGTACACATTAACCCCTTGAGCAGTAAAAACCTTGCATGTTATGTACCTCAGTCCTTTTATGCCATAAATAGTATTGCCATAGACTGTTCTTCAACTCTCTCAGTTAGCAACGGTGTAGCAATGCTCCAGGGTAGTGTCCAGACTGCCACCAAGGTACACTGGTTTTGATTGTCAGCGGGGTTCTGCCATCATTTTCCCAAGTGTGAATTGTGCTGGATGATACTGCTGGCTGGTTGGTGGATTTTCTTGAGGAATTTGTAGTTTCCCCTGCGCTTGCATTTTGGCACTTCCCCATATCACCCTCATTGTTGCTCAAGGTAGAGATGTTGAGAGCTGCCTAAACTTCTCCTCTCCAACCCACTACATTTTAATGTCTTGTCTTTGTATTGCGATTTTGTGTCTGGCCGTGAGGTAGCTGGTAATCCACGTCTGCATTAGTTTTTTTTCTTCATTTGCCACCTTTGTATATCTTTTTTTTAATAGTATTTTGTAAGTCCACTGCCAGACAGACGGGGCTTATGGGTTTTTTTTGGATAGGGAGACCGGGAAGGGTGGTTACGTGAAATGACTACTCACACAAGTTGACTGAGCTCTCATTTCTCACTTGATGATCTCACCAGTACATTATACAACATCGTATCTGTCTCACTACATTACTACCTTAACTTCGAACACAACTGCCCTCGACCCTGGCTCGACACACACTTCTCAGCCTCTCGGCATGTGAAAACCCTGGGGGGGACCTGCGGAAACAAAAGCCCGCATTCTTCACTAACCTGGACGTAATACCATGCCACAGGTTCGCGCAATGCACTGGCCGAGAAGCCAGTGTTTCAACACACTTTTAGCCCTTACAATTTTATAAATGTTTATTTTGTAGAAAACCAAACATGCTTATTACAGAACTATATAACCTGGAAAAGTCAGAGAAACAGGCGACAAATCCTGAAATTCCAACATGTAATAAGATACGCTAATTTATTTTCTATATGGCCAAACATTCTCAGTAACAGGTTAAGCAAGTTGTTTTAAAACTAATGCGTACTGAAAGATGATTTGGGTTAAGTTAGAAACAAGGTAGCAAATAAACAGATTATTCTTTGTAGTGCAGATGATGTAGAACTTAGTTCCAAGAGTTTCATTTCGATCACATTTCATAATGTGACTTTTTTTTTTTTTTTTTTTTTTAGAATTTTTGTTATTGAATGTTGAAAAGGACTGTAAATTTCTTAATTATTTGCTGGAAAATCTGGAAAAGTCAGTGCAATTTGAACCTGATATTTTGTAGCAACCTTGGTTGGTGCTACCCATAAAAGAAATTGTAATTTTTGAGGAAATAACATGATTTTTATAATTTTTGCCGTGTCTTGATTAGAAAAAATTAACACGATACCTGGAAAAGTTGGGGAAATGTCAGGGAATTTGTTATAAGGATATGGCTAGTTATCCTGTGTAAGGATACAGCTAGTCACCATGTTTAAGGATACAGCTAGTCAGCCTGCAAAGGATATGGCTACTCACCCTGCTTAACCACATACAGTACAAGCTGGCATGTATCCAGTCAGCAATACAAAAACAAAGTGAAAATAATAGTTAAAAAAAATTAAGTGTAATACACACATTTTTTCAACATTAGAATTAAATTTTAACATGTTGGTTTTCGATATACTAGGACTGGATGTCTGCTAAGTAATGTTGATAGGTCTGCAGATGTTTATTGCAAGTTTAGAGTAGTTTAATACTGTGTCTAAACCTTCCCCCGATTAACTGCTCAGCATAGTGATGTTGAAAAAGCAATTATCAAATAGAAAATAAAACTGAAATAACCTTGGGTGAAACAAATTTCCAGTTTAGTCACTGTGTGTGTGTGTGTCTGTCTGTATAATCTATTGTCATTCAAGTCTCGAATTGTCTGATAGCCATTTCTGACCCACTAGCAAGATGTCACAGTGGAGAAAGAGAGTAACAAGTTGCAGACAGTTGGGATGTGTATCCCGACAGAGATTAATGCGTAGTAGCAGCTGTACCATTGTATTTGCAGTGTTGAGCCAAATGATAATTGTGTTTCTCATCCCATGACTTGTAAGAATGAGATCACAGACAGACTTAATAAGGCAGCTGCGTGATAGTACAGTTGTTGACCGTCATGGTTGCCACCTTATTTACTTTCAGATTGACACACATTTCTGTGTTCCACATTTTAACTTTCAGTTTAAAGCAATAATAGATGAATTGTAATACATTAATCAAAATAATTCTGAATCAGAAAAAAAAAATTTTTTTCTTCCGATTTTCCCAGATCTATACAATTAAACATCTTGATTTAAGTATTTCTGTTGGAATATGTTTTTGAACTGTGTATCTGTTTTGATGTGTGAGAAATATGTGCTGTCAATCAGGAATCTGAAATTAACTGACTGGTTGGCTGTCCAGTTATTTGTCAGGTACATTTTCCAGGAACATGCGACGGTAGTTTAATAGTTTTTCAGCTGTTTGAATTAGTCGTATGGTATTTATTAAAACTTTAATGTTAATGAGTGACAATGGTGCAATCATTTATATTACGAACATAATGGCTGTGAATGGAAAGCGACTGCAATAATGAACAAGCAGTTGATAGAACTAATGAGCCTACTTTCCTAAACATGGGTGGAATTTAGGCAGCATGCACATTTTTGTGGCCATTTTTTTTTCAAACATTTGTATGTTAGAAATTTATTTACATAGTATCACAATTTAAAACTGAGCTTTGAAAAAGTTTTGATGGAATGAAAGTTTTAAGTTTTAAACGCCTGCCAAAACACATCTGTTGCGTCGTATACAACCTCGTCTGCTGTGTTTACTTAAATGGTGATGTGTATTTGGTTAAATATAAATTTTTTGAAGTAATGGAAAGTGAACATAATCAGTCAAATATACCAAAGTCTTGGAAGTGGTTTATTGTACCGCAGTGTACTCGTAGGTCTCGCAAAACTGCAAATATTTGTTCCAGTTACAAAAAACAAAAATAGGATGAAGTGGTAAAATGCACTTAAGAGAGACATTAAAGATGTTCTGTCAATCTGTTATTTTTCCTTGTGAAGGCCATTTTGACGTACGTTATTTTATTTAAGATTTTGTTTTCTGTATGTAATATGTAAATAGTTTTAACACTGCACTTCTTAATGTCTTCTGTTTATATCTGACCTAATCTTCATTACGGTACTATGATATTTTTTAACACACAACACAGCACATTTATCAATTCAAATTTATGTATATGCGAACATAAATAATTGTGTTAATGTATTTCATAATAATAGTCATATAAATCGGTTTACAGGAAATCTACCCCCCACACAATGTAAATATTACATTTTGTAACTTTATACATTCCAAGTTAGGCCTAACAGATGGAATTTGGTACACATATTGTTTGATTAATTATACATATCTTTTTAACATTGGTTTCAAAAGCATAGCTATCATATTTAGGCCTTTTTAATACTGTATGTCTAAAGCATTACATATCGTGAATTTAAACCATGCAAATTAAACATTAAATTATTTAATCCCTCTTGCAGAAATTTTGGTTTTTATTATAGAGCCTACCGGTACAGTATTTTCCAAACATAGCAACTTGTAGTAAATTCTGAGGTGTGTTGATTTTGATTTACCTCTAGTTAGTTTTCATAAGCCTAACAATTTAGTTAAATAGCAACTTAATTTTTACTTTCAAAACACTTAAATGAGTGTTTTTAAAAGTGATTATCAAGTATGACCTTACTTTCGTATGCTAGACTTTCCCTTGCCCTTTTTTTTTGCCAAGTTACTGAAGATGGACTATACAAAAAATATGAGAATAGCTCCACTAAATTTACGCTAAATAGGCCTACGTGTTTTGGGCTGTGTTACACTTATTATCATTTTCCTTTAAATAAACAGAAAGAAATCAACTTTTGAGGAATAAAATTAATACTCTTATTGCAGATTTTCTTCGCTATATTTAATCTCATCCCAGGTATCAAGTGTTTCTCAAACTACCATATCTATATTTTCAGCTGTGCATATACAGTTTTTAGATTTTAAAATGAAAGTCTAGATAGTTCTCGTGACATCGGAATAATAAAAGGTATGTTAGGTACACAAAACATAAGAAACAGTAAAATAAGCAAGCTATTTATATATATATGTATCTTTCTAAACACTATACTTGAGGTCTAGTATTCCACAGGTGGAATGCAGAAGCGCTGGTTTGCTGCCTGGAAGTGAGGCATTCTGCCAGTCACCAACTACCACTGGCCCACAGCTGCTCGAAAAATCGAACGGTGTCGGGTTGCGACTAACATGCTAGCTTTAGGTGTACAGTGACCATACTGTCTGTTCTCAGACATTTCTTAAGTCAAAAACTGTTCTGTGAATACTGAAACGTGGTTTAGAATCCGGAAATATAACCTACTTTCACAACATTACGTTCCATTTCTAAATAATGTAGTTCATTTATCACAGACATCAAGTATGGCGTGCGACAGTCCACTCACTGCCGTCACCTTCATTACAGTTTCTTTGTTTTTGTGACTATAATACCTATTCCATATTTAAATTTTCAACTTTGAAACTTAGCAGTCATAAACATAAATACAGATCATGTTACTATGTACAACAATAAAATGTACACACAAATAAGTTTTAACGTGTGATGTAGGCATAATGTCGCTTTAAAACTAAAATAACGTCAAAAAACCTATTTATGCAACACATAACGCATACAAATGTGTTCATACAATTTTCAACTATATTTGTGAAATGTGCATGTTGCTTAATTTTATAAGTTCTTAAAAGCTGTGTTGGTAGGTAACACTTGACTTATCTTTGAAAGCAATAACATTAGAAATGAAACCAAAATTAAATGCAATAGTATTGAGACCATTACAAATACACGTACCTTACCCAGGACTTGAACCCAGAAAAGCTCATACAATAAACTAACGTGCAATCCACTGCATTACGGAGGTCAGATTCAGAGCATCAACTTTGGATATAATCGGTCTAATGTTTCAAATAGTATTGATTTTCTTAACAACGGCCTTGTGGATATTTTAGGTAAGAAAATGAGTGAGTGAGCCACTTAAAACAAGTACGTTTACATGGCCCACCGTAGAGCTACTTGTGTGAAGAATTTGGTGGAAATCCGTTGTTTAGGCCCTAGGCATAAATAATTTTTCTTATTCGATATAGTACAAAATTGCCGAAAAGTGGCTATGTGCAATGCTTCTAATTAATGCATACTATCTACAAAAAATTTTTTTGAATGAATTTGTTTAAATTTGGTAATATAAGTGACAAACTTGCCAAAATTATTTATGAAGTGGCCATTTTAAACATTGTTGTCTGACGATTTAAATCATGACAGTTTACATGGTCTTCTGTAGCATTTATGATGTGTATAATTGGTGCGAATCGGTTGATTAGTTCTTGAAATATAGCATGAAACCTCCATAATTTTCGTGTTGCGATCTTCATAAATGGAGGACAACAATGGCCTAATAATAGCACATTTAATGATTGTATACTGCCAATATATATAAAGTTCAGTTAATATAGATTACATAGTTTTGTAGATATAGCACACAAAACTAAAATGATTTTATAGCAGCCATTCTGAAAGTGTGTCATACTTAAAAAAATACGTACATTAATATGGTGTACCACAGTAAATCTTCACCAAAGTTTGTAAGATATGGTTTATTATTACTTGAGATATGAGATGAAAACTTTATATTTTATGTTGGTGGGGCTATCTTACAAAATGGCAGAGAAATGAGGCTCTGTGTACATACAATTGATGGTTGTGATAGGTACTGCCAGCATTCAATGTTATGTTGGAATTGATTACGTAGTTTAGACTATAGCATATCACATAACATCATCTGCATTAGTACTATTTTTTTTTTTTTTTTTTGCTAAATTTCAAAGGGATCAGTTATTTTTTTACTGAAATATGACATAACTTTATGTATTCATATGGTGTTACCTTCCAAAATGGTTTACAAAAGTGGTTATTAAATTTCATCGATTTCTTTGAGGTGACTCTAAATTGTGTTAATTGAAGTCCTTAATATTGTAAACGATAAGTGATATCCATTTGTTGTGAGATGTTGAGTCTAGAGAATTTTGTTTGTAGTTATGTATCTATACTACTAAATAAAATAGAAGTGTGTGAGATTTTCGAATTTTTCACTGTTAATTATTTTTTCATATAGTATAATTGATAACTAAGCCATATCTAATGTTAATTTTTTTCGTGTCTGTCTGAACGGATTTATCTCAAAAACCACGCAACGCATTGACATCAAATTTACACAGTATATAGATATAACCCCAGGATCAACTTAGTCTTTGTTTCATCAAGATATCGCAAACTGTTCCGGATAAAAGGAATATCAGGGATGTAAATAGTTACTGGATTAAGCTTTTCTTAGGATTACTGCATAAAAAAGGCATTGTTAAAAAAAAATTTCAGTCATTTCTCCTTTCTTTTTTATCTATGGACTGCCCTCCTTTCCTTCCAAAAAGCAGTAGTGTCCCAGTGGCTAGAGAACCCAATAGTAGGGTTGCACAGTTGGTCAGGGGCTAGAGAAGAACGCCATTGGGGGGGCACAGTAGCTCGGTGACTAGAGCACCCAAAGAGGGGCCATCGGTAGCTAAGTGGCTATAGAACCCAATAAAAAAAAAGTGGCTAGATCAATTGAAAGTCGTAATTAAAAAAGTTTGAAGCGATGGCAGGGTGTAATTTAATAACTCCATTAAACCTGAAAGAAGAAATATTAGTATTTAAAAAAATAAAAACTTTATTAAAATATGGTGGGCTTCATTTTAATAACTTTACACAAATATTGTGCGAATGAAATTGCACAGGTCAGCTAGTTGTAAATAAAATTAGGAAATTATGATAACTTTGATTTAATCAAGCCTCCATCCCTTAACAATTTTGGTTCAACCCGCTGAATTTCGAGATAGAAATTCTAACTCTGGTGTCAGAAGTGGGATGGAGGCAATTTATTACAAAAAAAATTGTAATTAATATTACAATACGATAACATTTGTAAATATCACAAAATTTGTAGCAATAAGTCAAGGAATTGTTTAGAAATTTGTGAATGCTAACCAGGAAAATGTCTCAGACATGGAAGCACTTTGTGCCTTGATTGAAGGACTGAGTAGCCAAATAAATAATGTAAATAGCATAATAAATAGTGTTGTACATAATGTTAACAAGAACGTAAATAATAAAATTGATAGTGTAAATGAATCTGTTAGTTGAACTAGTAGATACGAATAGTGTGTCAACGAAAATGTAGATGGAAAGATAGGTGTAAACGAATTAGTGAACAATAAAATATACTACGAGGACAGGAAAATTGACAGTGCGAATGAAAGGATGGACAGTGTCGAGTGCAAAGTGGACGAGGTGAGCACCCTCAGGAAGAAATGGCAGGAATTCTTACAGCAACAGGGAAGACATGCTGGGGCGGGAGAGGAGCCGAGACTGGTCACCACCGAGCCGACGAGTGCGGGCAACGAGAAGAAGGTAGAGGTCGCCACCAGTGCAGCCATTGCAGGGATGGTGCAGCAGTTCTACTTTGTGGGTACGCCTCAGCCAGGGTGGGTAAAAGCGGCACAATTAAGCCCACCCCTGCAATGGACAGGCATCTTGGCGTGACTACCGGCACCAGTTCAGGATTGTTGCCACCGTGAGTGGCTGGATTGAAGTGCAGCAGACATACTACCTGGTGGCTGTGCTGAGGGACCAGCATTGAGCATACTGCATTTGCTGCCAGAACGACATCGACTAGAATACTTCACATTGGTGTCGGCTTTGGAGCTGCGATTCTGCAACCGATACCTGCGATATGCCCAACTGCGGAGCCGCATCCAACGACAAAGGGAGAGAGCAAAGAGCAGGTCGCAAATTCTTCATTTGTGGAGAGGGTGAAGAAGCATGGCTTTGAGATGGTGTACATGACTGAACCTATAGATGAGTACGTGGTCCAGCAGATGAAAGAGTTTGATGGAAAACAGCTGGTGTCTGTCACAAAGGAAAGTCTGGAGCTCCCTGAGACAGAGGGGGAGAATAAGAAGAGGGAGGAGGACAAGTCACGGTTTGAAGGACTTCGTAAGGTGATGAGTCCTCCTGGACAAGAAGGTGGAAAAGGTGGTGGTGGTGAGCAACAGCCTGGTAGTGTCTTCTTGCTGCATCATGACGTCTCAGTACGGCTGGATGGCAGACACTGAGAGGATTATGAAGGCATAGGCACTGAGGGAAAAATCAGAAAGTTTGCTTTATTGTAAAAGGTATAAAAATACAAAGATGCTACAAGAAAGTGCAATCTCCATGGCCCATTAGTTTTAATTAGGGTGGGCAATACCATGTTTTCAATACTTGATACTCAATACAGTTTTCAGCTCGATACTTTAGATACTGGATACGATGAGTAAAAAAAATCAATAATGCAATCAAATTTTTGTAAACTAACATTTCATTGCTCTTGACCAAATTTGTGATAAAGTTTAAAATAAAAAAAAATAGTCACGCAAAAATAATACTACAGATGATAAACAAATTTGCAATTTGTATAACTTAGCAGTAGGCCTGTCAAGTGTTAAACAATTATAAATATTTATATGACAGTAAAATAGCACATTAGGCATGTCAATTTTCGAACTAAGAAAGCTTAATAATTTTTATTTAGAAAAACAAGCATTAAATTTATTCTGAATTAAGTCAGATAGAGGAAATGTGAGAATTGTTTATCACCAGACAAAAATCAATAGCAATTCTTCCGCTACTGGAAGCAAGATAAATTTATTATTCTGTTTGTTGTTTTGCATTGGTCATTTTCACAGATTGTGTGCACACAGAACACGTAGAATAAATATGAAACACCACAAATGGCATGTAGAAAAAATGTAGGCCTAGTACTTGCACTCAGAATATTGAACATAAATTTTTACAGTTCTAGAAATGTAGCACGGCCACAATGTATCCTTGCACCACAGCCGTTCTGTCTGAATAAAACAATGAGTGTAAACAATGCTATGATCAATGTAGTTACCATTCCAACCTACCTTGTTTTTGTTATGGAGAAGTCATACTGCTGGGCCTCCATTAATTTTATTGCCAGTGGATTGGATGGGAGAGACTAGTTGTATCGTCTTTCATGAGACAGTTTTTTCTGCAACTTTTCTTAGGAGACTGTGGTCTTGTCCGAATCGGCAGATTTTGTTGACAAAATGATCACGTGGCCTGATTTTATATACAAAAATCATGACATAATTTGGTATTTCGTATTTTGTATCTAGTGGTGTTAGCATAAATACAAAATTACAGACCCACAGTCTCCTAAAAAAGTTCAGAAAAACTGTCCATAAAGACATCCCAAAAACAGTCTCTCCCACCCAAAAT
The DNA here is from genome assembly GCA_029891345.1 of Dryococelus australis. Classification (NCBI taxonomy): domain Eukaryota; kingdom Metazoa; phylum Arthropoda; class Insecta; order Phasmatodea; family Phasmatidae; genus Dryococelus; species Dryococelus australis. The sequence goes on from CM057001.1 coordinate 19,566,636, forward strand.
CCACTGGGCAAAAAAAATTTAATGGAGGCCCAGCTAGATTCCCCATAAAAAAACAAGGTAGGTTGGAATGGTAACTACATTGATCATGCATTGTTTAACCATTGTTTTATTCAACAAACGGCGTGGTGCAAGGATACATTGTGGCCGTGCTACATTTCTAGAACTGAAAAATTTATTTCAAATCTGATCAAGTACTAGGCCTACATTTTTTCTACATCCATTTGTGGTTTCATATTATTCACTGTTCTGTGTGCACCAACTTGAAAATACCAATGCAAAACAACAAACAAATAAAAATTTTTTCTTGCTTCCAGTAGCGGAAGAATTGCTATTGATTTTTGTCTGGTGAAAACAATTCTCACATTTCCTCATCTACTTAATCAAATAAAATTAATGCTTGTTTTTCTAAAAAAAATTATTAACTTTCTTATTCGAAAATGACATGCCTAATGTGCTATTTTACTGCATAAAAAATTTTTTATAATTGTTTTAACACTTGACAGCCTACTCTAATATACAAATTGCAAATTTGTTATCATCTTAGTATTTATCTTGCTGACTATTTTTTTTATTTTAAACTTTATCAAAAATTTTTGGTCAAGAGCAAGAAAATGTAGTTTACAAAAATTTGATTGCATATTGATTTTTTTTACCATCGATCCAGTATCAAAGTAACGGCTGAAAACGTATTGAGTATCAAGTATTGAAAACTGGTATTGCCCCACCCCTAATTAAAAACAAATGGGCCTGGAAGATTGCACTTTCTTGAGCAAAAAAAAAAACTTTGTAAATTTTTATAAAAAAAAACTTTTAAAAAAAATAAGAAACTTTCTGATTTTTTTCCCTCATGCCACCTTCATAATCCTCTCAGTGTCGCCATCCAGCCGTACTGAACTCATGAGCAGCAAAAGACACTACCCGGCTGTTTGCTCACCACCACCCCTTTTCCCCCCTTCTTGTCCAGAGACTCACACCAACGAAGTCCTTCAAACCGGACTTGTCCTCCTCCCCTTCTTATTCTCCCCCTCGTCTCAGGGAGCTCCAGACTTTCCTTTGTGACAGACACCACTGTTTTCCCATCAAACTCTTTCATCGCGACCACGCCCTCATCATAGGTTCAGTCATGTACACCCTCAAAGCCATCTTCTTCACCCTCTCCACAAAGAAGAATTTGCGACCTGCTCTTTGCTCTCTCCCTTTGTCGTTGGGCGGCTCCGCATTGGGCATATCGCGGGGTATGGTTGCAGAATCCAGCTCCAAAGCCGAACCAATGTGAATATTCATCTGTCGTTCGGCAGCAAATGCAGTAGCTCAATGCTGGTCCCCTCCACAGCCACCGGGGAGTTTCGCTCACTTCAACCAGCCACTCACGGTGGCAACAACCTGAACGGTGCCGGTAGTTCACCCAAAGCCTTCCATTGCAGGGTGGGCTTAATTTGCCGCTTTTACCCACCCCTGGCTGGGCTACCCACAAATTGAACTGCTGCCCATCCCTCAAGGCTGCACTGGTGGGCGACCTCTACCTTCTCTCGTTGCCCGCACTCGTCGGCTCGTGGTGACCAGTCTCGGCTCCTCTCCCGCCCCACATGCTTCCCTGTTCTTAAAATTCCCCATTTTTTCCCCCTGAGGGTGCTCACCTCGCCACTTTGCACTCGACACTGTCCATCCTTTCATTCGCACTGTCAATTTTCCTTCCTCGTAGTATATTTTTATTTTCATATTTCGTTTACACCTATCTTCCATCTACATTTTTCGTTGACACACTATTCAATCTATAGTTCAACTAACAATTCATTTACACATCAATTTTTATTTCGTCTGTTAACATTATTAAAACACATTTATTATCTATTTACATTTATTTTTTTGGCTACCGTCCTTCAATCAAGCACAAAGTGCTTCCATGCTGGACATTTTCCTGGTTACATTCAAATTTCAAAACAATTCCTTGACTTATTGCTACAAATTTTGTGATATTTACAAATGTTATCGTATTTTTAATATTAAATTTACATTTTTTTTTTTAATAAATTGCCTCCACCCACCTACCCAGAGTTAAATTCTATCTCGAAATTCAGCGGTTAACAAAATTTTTAAGGGGATGGAGGCTTGATTAAATCAAAGTTATCAAATTTCCAATTTATTTAAACTAGCGACCTGTGCAATTTCATTCGCAAATATTTGTGTAAAGTTTTAAAATGAAGCCCCCAATTTTTAATAAAGTTTTTAATTTTTTTAAATACAATTTTCCCCTTTCAGTTTAATGGGTTATTAAATTACACCCTGCCATCGCTTCAAACTTTTTTATTACGACTTCAATTGATCTTCCACTTTTTTTTTATTGGGTTTATACCATTAGCTACCGATGGCCCCCTTTGGGTCCAGTCACCGAGCTACGGCCCCCCCAATGGCGTTCTTCTCAGCCCTGACCACTGTGCAACCCTACTATTGGGTTCTCTAGCCCTGGGACACTACTGCTTTTGAAGAAAGGAGGGCAGTCCAAGATAAAAAAGAAAGGAGAAAATGCTGAAATTTTTTTTTAACAATGCCTTTTTTATGCGAAATCCTAAGAAAAGCTTAATCCTAACTATTTACATCCCGATATTCCTTTTATCCGGAACAGTTTGCGATACTTGATGAAACAAAACTAAGTTATCCTGGGGTTATATCTATATACTGTGAAATTTATGTCAATGCGTTTGCGGGTTTTTTGAGTAAACCTTCAGACAGACACGAAAAAAATTACATTGATATGCTTAGTTACAATTTACATATGAAAAAATAATTAACAGTGAAAAATCGAAAATCCACACACTTCATTTTTATTTATGTATAGATACTAACACAAACAAAAATTTTTAACCAACACTCACAAAAATGGATATCACTATCGTTTACAATATTAAGGACTTCAATTAACCAATTTAGAGTCACCTCAAAGAAATCGATGAAATTTAAAACCACTTTTTTAAACCTTTTGGAAGGTAAAAACCCTATAAAAAATAAAGTTTGTCATAAATTTTTTAAAAAAAACTATCCCTTGAAATTTTGCAAAAAAAAAAAAAAAAAAAGACAATGCAGAGATGTTATGTAATGCTAGTCAAAAATAGTAATCAATTCCAACATAACATTGAATGCGGGGAGTACCTATCACAACCCAATTAGTACACAGAGCCCCCTTTCTCTGCCCCTTTTGTAAATAGCCCCACCAACATAAAATATAAATTTTCATCTCATACTCAATTTAAAAAAAACCAATCTTCAAACTTTGGGAAGATTTCTTGGTAACCAATTAAGTACGTATTTTTTAAGTTACACACTTTTTAAAAAGGCTGCTAAAAAAAATTTTTTTGTTTTGTGTGCTTATCACAAAACTATGTAATCAAATTTAAAAATGAACTTTATAATTTTGGGCAGTATAAAACATTAAATTCAAAATTACCCCTGTTTTCCCCCCTTTAAAAAGATCGCAACACAAAATTTGGGGGGTTTCATCAAAATTTTTAAGAACTAATCAACCATTCGCACCAATTATCACATCATAAATGCACAGAAACCATGAAACGTCATATTTTAAACGCAGACAACAATTTTTAAAAAAAGGCCATTTTATAAAAATTTTGGCAAGTTTTTATTTATATAAACCAAAAAAAACAAATTCATTAAAAAAAAATTTTTTTGTAGATAGTATCTTAAATTTTGAACATTGCACATACCCTTTTCGGCAATTTTTTTACTTACGAATAAAAAAATTATTATGCCTGGGGCCTAAACAACATTTTCCCCCCAAATTTTTCACACAAGTACTCACGGGGGCCAGAAAAAGTACTTTTTTAAGTGGCTCCTCACCATTTTTTTTTCCTAAAATACCACAAGGCCTTTTTAAGAAAATCAAACTATTTGAAACATTAACCTTATTCCAAAGTTGATGCTCTAATCTGACCTCCAAAAACAGTGGATTCACGTTATTTTAAATTGTATGACTTTTCTGGAAAAACCCGGGAAGGTACGTGTATTTGTAATGGCCAAAAACATTGCATTAATTTTTGGGGTTTATTTCTAATTTATTTTTTTCAAAGATAAGTCAATTTACCTCCCAAACACAGCTTTTAAGAACTTAAAAAATTTAACAACATGCACTTTCCCAAATATAGTTGAAAATTTTATAACCATTTTTATGCGTTATGTGGCATAAATGGGTTTTTGACTTTTTTTTTAGTTTTAAAGCGACATTAGCCACACCACGTTAAAACTTATTTGGTGTACATTTTTTTTGTTGTACAAGAAACATGATCTGATTTTAGTTTATACTGCTAAGTTTTCAAAGTTAAAAATTTTAAATTGGAATAGGTATTATATCACAAAAACAAAGAAACGTAAAAAGGTGACGGCGATGGACGTCGCACGCCATACTTGATTCTGTGATAAAAAACACATTAATTTAAAAATGGAACGTAATTTGGAAAGTAGGTTTAATTTCCGGATTCTAAACCACTTCATACACAGAACAGTTTTTGACTTTAAAAAAAGCTGAAACAGACGTATGTCACTGTACCCCAAAAAACAGCAGTTAGTCGCAACCCGCCCGTTCTTTTTCGACAGCGTGGCCAGTGGAGTTGGTAAGGCAAAGCCTCACTTCCGGGGAGCAAACCAGCCTTTTGCATTCCCCGGGAATACTAACCCAAGTATAGTGTTTAAAAGTACATAATAATAAAAAGCTTGCTTATTTTACTTTTCTTATGTTTTGTGTCCCAACATACCTTTTATTTTTCCGATTCACGAAACACTAACTTTCTTTTTTTAAAACAAAAACAAAAATCACACAAAATATAGATATGGTATTTGGAAACACTGAACCGGGGTGAGATAAAAAGCGAAAAAATCTGCAATAAATATTAATTTTTTTTCCTCAAAAGTTATTTTTTCTGTTTATTTAAAGGGAAAAAAAGATAATAAATGTAACACACCCAAAAAAATAGGGCCATTTAGCGAAATTTAGTGAGCTATTCTCATATTTTTTGTATAGTCCACTTCAGTAACTTGGGGAAAAAAAAAAGGCAAGGAAAGCACAAAAAGTAAAATCAACTTGATAAACACTTTTAAAAAAATCATTTAAGTGTTTTGAAAGTAAAAAAAGTTGCTATTAACAAATTGTTAGGCTTAAAAAAAACTAACAGAGGAAATCAAAAAAAAACACACCTCAGAATTTAAAAACAAGTTGCTATGTTTGGAAAATACTGTACCTAGGGTCTATAATAAAAAACCAAAATTTCTGCAAAAGGGTTAAATAATTTAATTTTAATTTGCAGGTTTAAATTACGATATTAATGCTTTGACATACAGTATTAAAAAGGGGCCAAATATGATAGCAGCTTTTGAACCCGTTAAAAAGATTTTAATTAATCAAAAATAGTGTACCAATTCCATCGTTTGGGGCCAACTTGGAAGTATAAAGTTACAAAAAGTAAATTTACATTGTGTGGGGGGAAATTTTCCCGAAACCGATTTATATACTATTATTATGAAAAACATTAACACAATTATTTAGTTTTCCTATACATAAAATTTGAATTGATAAATTGCGTGTTGTGTGTTAAAAAATATCAAGTACCGAATGAAATTAGGTCAAAATAAACAGAAGAATTTAAAAAAGCATGTTAAAACTATTACAATTACATACAAAAACAAAATCTAAATAAAATAACGCGTCAAAAGGCCTTCAAAGGGGAAAAAAAACAATTGACAGAACATTTTTAATGTCCCTTAAAATGCATTTTCCCCCTTCATCCATTTTTTTTTTTGAACTGGAACAAATATTTCCCCTTTTGCGAGACCTGGGTACACGCGTACAAAAAACCCCCCCCCCCCCCCTTCAAGATTTGGGGATATTTACGATTATGTTCACTTCCCATTACTAAAAAAAAAAATTTTTTTTAAAACCAAATACACATCACCATTTAATAAACACACAACGGGTTTTATACACGCAACAGAGTGTTTTGGCAGCTTTAAAAATTAAAAAATTTATTCCATCAAAACTTTTTAAAGCTCATTTTAAATTTTTATACTATGTAAAAAAATTTCTAACTCAATTTTTTAAAAAAAAATGGCCACAAAAATGTGCAGCTGCCTAAACCACCCATGTTTAAAAAAGGGGGCCTTATTTTAAAAATGCTGTTCATTATTGCAGTCGCTTTCCATTCACCCATTTTTTCGTAATATAAAGATTGCACCATTGTCCCCTCATTAACATTAAAGTTTTAATAAATCCCCATCACAATTCAAAACTAAAAAAAATATTAAACTACCGTCGCATTTTTCCAAAAAAAAGTACCGACAAATAACTGGACACCAAACCCCGTCAGTTTTTTTAGTTTCCCGATTGACACACATATTTCTCACCATCAAAACAGATACCAGTTCAAAAAATATTTCCAAAAAATACTTAAATCAAGATTTTAATTTGTATAACTGGGGAAAACAAGAAAAAAATTTTTTTTTCTGATTAGAATTATTTTATTAATTATTACAATTCATCTATTATTCTTAAACTGAAAGTTAAAATTGGAACACAGAAATTGTGTCAATCTGAAAAAAAAATAAGGGCAACCCCGACGTCAACAACTGTACATCACGCAGCTGCCTTTTTTAATCTTCTGGATCTCTTCTTACAATCAGGATGAAAACACAATTATCTTTTTGGGTAACACTGCAAATACAAAGGTACACTGCACTACGCATTAATCTCTGTCGGATCACACCCCCAAATTCTGCAACTTGTTACCTCTTTCTCCACGTACATCTTGCAGGGGCAAAAAAGGCTATCGACAATTCGAATTTTAATCAATAGTTTTTTTCAGAAACACACACAACCCAGGACAAACGGGGAAAATTTGTTTCCCCAAAATTATTTCATTTTTATTTTCTTTTTGAAAATTTTCTTTTCAACATCCTAGCGAGCAGTTAAGGGGGGAATTTTTGACAATTTTAAACTACTCTAAACTTCAATAAACATCTGCAACCTACAACATTACTTTTCAACATCCAGTCCTAGTATATCGAAAAAACCAAAAGTTAAAAAAAAACAAAGTTGAAAAAATGTTGTATTCACTTAATTTTTTTAACATATTTTCACTTTGTTTTTTATTTTTGACTGGGGACAGCCAGCTTGTACTGTATTGGTTAAGCAGGTGATAGCCATATCCTTTGCAGGCTGACACGATCCTTAAACTGGTGACACTGATCCTACACAGGATAACTAGCCCCAACCTTAACAAATTCCCCACATCCCCAACTTTTCCGGTATCGGTTAATTTTTCTAATCAAACACGGGAAAAATTATAAAAAAAATGTTATTTCCTCAAAAATTACAATTTTTTTTATGGAAAAACCAACCCCAAGGTTCTACAAAAATCAGTTCAAATTGCACGACTTTTTTCCCGATTTTCCAGCAAATAATAAGAAATTTTCAGTCCTTTTTTTAAATTTAAAAAAAAAAATTCTAAAAAAAAAAAAAAAAAAAAAAAAACACTTATGAAATTATCAAAGAACTCTTGGAAAAGTTCTACTCATCCCTACAAAGAAATAATCTTTATTTTCTACCTTTTTTTTAACTTAA